>CAUYUJ010015997.1:57500-87500 GCA_963575745.1 Prorocentrum cordatum | reverse complement strand
CCCGTTAACCCCCTCCCCTGGACCCGAGGGGGCATTTCGCGAGGGGGTGGAGCGTCCAAAATGGCCCAAGATGGATCCAAGAGGGCCTCAGAGAGCCCAAGATGACATCACAGATGGCTCAAGATAGCCCAAGATGGCTCAAGATGGTTTCCAAGATGCTCCTAGAGGCCCCAAGACCGCTCCATGACGGCTCCAAGTAGCCACGGAACCTCACTAGGAGGCCGCCAAGAGGCCAAAATCCTTCAAAAGCAAAAGGAAAATCAATGAACTGTGCCTTCTCGCCTTTTTGCTGTCGATGACCTTCCGAGGCCTCAAGATGGCTCCGAGAGGGCCCAAGAGGGTCCCAAGAGAGGCCCAAGAGAGCCCCAAGACGACCCCAAGAGCGCCCAAGGGCGCCCCAAGAGCGGCCCAAGAGGCGATCTTAGGCGCTCCCAAAGGGGAGCCCTAGTTGAAGCTCTCCCCTTCTTTAATCGATCTCCTCCAAAGTGGCCCCAAGAGCGCTCCGAAGGCCCCCAAGAGCGCCTCAACAAGGCTCCAAGAGGCGCCCAGGAGGCCCCAAGAGCGCCTCAACAAGGCTCCAAGAGGCCCATTCTCCCCCCGCCCAGTTCCCCTTCCCCACCCACCTCTTCCGCCCTCCCCCCTCTCCCTCCTTCCGCCTCTTCCTCCTGCTACTCATGTGCTCCTCCTAAGGATCACCACTACCCTCATCCCCCTCCTCCTCCTCCTCCTCCTCCTCCTCCTCCTCCTCATCCTCCTCCTCCTCATCCTCCTCCTCCTTCTCTCCTCCTCCTCCTCTTCTCCTCCTCCTCCTCCTCCTCCTCCTCGTCATCATCATCACCACCACCATCATCAGCAGCAGCAGTGTCAACATCAACATCGTCATCGTCATCCACATCCCCATCATGGAAATCATCATCAGCAGCATCATTACCGTAGCCGTCACCACACAATCATCAACAACGGCAGCAGCAGCAGCAACAACATCACCACCACCAACAACAACAACAACAAACAACAACAAACAGCAGCAGCAACAACAACAACGATAACAACAACGCCCATAACGACAACGACAACAAAAACAACAACAAAAACAAAAACAACACAACAACAACAACAACAACAACAACAACAACAACAACAACAACAACAACAACCACAACCACAACAACAACAACAACAACAACAACAACAACAACAACAACAACAACAACAACAAAAACAATAACGACAACGACAACGGCAACAACAGCAACGACAACAACAACAACAACAGCAGCAGCAACAGCAACAACAGTCACAACAACAATAACAGCAACAACAACAACAACGACGACGACGATGACGACAACGACAACAGCAGCAACAACAACAGTAGCAACAACAACAACAGCCACAACAGCAACAGCAACAACAGCAACAACAGCAACAGTAACGTTGTGAATGCCACGACAATGGCCACCCTAACAGCCCTGTCCTTGGATTAAGAATGTGTTTAAAATGTCGGAACACAAGCTTTTTCTATGTTTAAAACAGGTTTAACACTTGTTCTAGACATCTGGAACTTATGTGGCAACGTGCTTCCTCACCGTTGATCGACTTCCACCACGATAACGACATCGCCGCCATCAACCTCATCATCAGCAGCAGCAGCAACATCATCAACGTCATCATCAGCAGTAGCATCGTGATCATCGCCACCGTCACTATCACCACCATCATCACCAGCGTCATCGTCATCACCATCACCACCCATCATCATCACCATCATCGTCGTCGTCATCACCACCCTCACCACCACCACCACCCATCATCATTTTCACCAGCATCACCATCATCAACAACAACAACCACAACAACAACAACAACAACAACAACAACAACAACAACAACAAGCTCAGCATCACAGTCAGCCGCATTCTCAGCACTCTCATCATCACCATCATCATCGCCGTCGTCACCACCTCCCCCCCTCCCCCCCTCCTTCCCTCCCCGCCCAATTCCACCCGCCACCCCCCCTTCCTCCAAGCCGAAGTTCCTCGCACTGCGCAGCTGGAGGCGCGAAGGCCACGGCCGCCGCGGCCGCCGCGGCGCCGCCGCAGAGCGGGCGAACGAACCCCGCGGAGCGCGCGAGGGACATCATCTCGGAACCTGCAACGGGCGGCGACGACGACTGCGACGGCTTACGGCGACGACGACGGCGCCCCTGGACGAGGAGGATCCAGACAGGCGGGGCAACTTCCTCCTCCTTCTCCTCCTCCTCCTCCTCCTCCAACTCGTCCTCCTCCTCCTCCTCCTTCCCCTCCACCCCCTCTGCCGCCTTCTCGCCCTCCTCCTCCTCCTCCTCCTCCTCCTCCTCCTTGCGGATCTCGCGGACTTCAGGTTCGCCTGATCAAGCTGGGTTTAACCCACGCGCCACCACAAATTGGGTAGGGACCTCAAGCGTGGGACCAACCAGGGAGGAGGAGGAGGAGGAGGAGGAGGAGGAGGAGGAGGAGGAGGAGGAGGAGGGCGAGGGGAGGGTAGGCAAAGAAGGGGAAGGGCGAGCCGCGGAAAGATTGGCCCAGCTTGGGAGGGTCCTTGGGAGCAGACCCCTGATGAATTTCGAACGTTCGGCACTCTTCTTGGGGGGCTGGCACCTGGACATGCGGAGCTTGCCAGCCTTGCTCCCGATCCTCCTCCCCATCCTTCTTCTCCCCGCCCCTGGCTCGCTGACTCGCCCTGGGGTGTCCTTCCCGCCGTCGGCGAGGAGGATCTGGACAGGGGGGGGCTCCTCTTCGCGCTCCTCGGTGGATAAAGGGAAGCGGGGAGAAGAACGGGGAGGGGGAGGATGAGGAGGAGGAGGAGGAGGAGGAGGAGGAGGAGGAGGACAGCCTCGAATCAGAGCTCCTCCCAGCGCCACCCTATCGCCGAACGGCCGCGCCGTGGCGAAAAGTGAGCTCAGCCGCCATTCGGGCAGCGCGAGCCGTTTCGAGATGGTCGTCGGGCGTATCATACGTGCGTGTCTCTCTCTCTCTCTCTCTCCCTCTCCATGTTGGCACGCAGAGTGCGATAGCAATGGTAGTCTATCACAACGCACTTGAGAGAGTCAAGCGTGCCGTCTATGAAAGCGAGGCGAAGACGGGGGTCGAGAAGGGGGTACTTGCCCAATGGGCGTGCGAGGTTCCATTCGAAACGTGGACATGTTGTGAAATAGTGCTTCAAAGAATCGGGCTGGCAGGGCCATCCCAAAAGACAGGTAGCACTAGGGTTACGAAGCCTAGTAGAGAGACCCTTCCGCCCTCCAAAGTTCTCACCGCCGCCCACCGCCACGAGGGAAGGGCGGAGGGGGAGGGGGAGGGGGAGGGGGAGGAGGAGGAGGAGGAGGAGGAGGAGGAGGAGGAGGAGGAGGAGGAGGAGGAGGAGGAGGAGGAGGAGGGAGGAGGGGAGCAGGGGGGCAAGGGGGGAGGGCAGGGGGGAGGGGCAAGGCGGGGAGGGGCATGGCGGGGAGGGGCGAAGGAGGGGGCGGACGGGGGGCGGACAGGCGGACAGGCGGACAGGGGCGGGCGGAGGCGGGTCCGGGGCGGCTTCCAGGGAGAGGTGCGGGTAGTAGATGTTGTGCTGGGCCGCTGTAGGAGGGGATCGGGGAGGGGGAGGGGAGAGCGGATAGGGCCAAGCCGGGCGCGCTCTCGCGGCACCTGGCGTCCTGCATCGCCTGCCTATGCCATTACCGTTGCGCCTCGCTGTCCCTGCTCGCGGAGTTGGGTGCGCCATCGAGGCGGAATCCCAGGAGACAGAGTTAGAGACAGAGGCAGAGACGGAAAGGCAGAAAGACAGAGAGAAAGAGAGGCAAAGAGGCAGGCAGAGAAGCAGAGAGACAGGCAGACAGACAGAGAGAGAGGGGGGCAAGCTGCGCCCGCGCCTCACCGTACGTCAGAACCATAACCCTCCCTCACAACACTTCCCATTGTGCTGAACTCTCTGCTATCCGCCAGCTGGGATGTCCTGGACGTCGATGTGGGAGTCGATATAACGACGTAGGGGTCAAGGATGTTGGCGTCGATGCAGGCAACGATACCGAGGTCGACGGTGCAGATGTCGGTGCAGGCGTCCATGGTAGAGTCAACGCAGTCGGTGACGATGCAGGTGTCAATGCAGGGGTCGCCAGTGTCGGCGGCGATACGGGCGTCGATGATGGAGACACCAATACTGGCGTCGATGCTGGCGTCGATGCTGCGGTCGACGGGGTAGGCCTCGGTGCGGGCCTCGATGCGGGAGTCGACGCGTGTAGACGTCGGTGCAGGCGCCGATGCTGCAGCGGACGGTGCAGGCGTCGGTGCTGGGGTCGCCGGTGCCGGCGGCGGTGCAGGCGTCGAAGCTGGGGTCGCCAATAGAGAGGGAGAGAGAGAGCCAGACAGACAGACAGACAGACAGACAGACAGACAGACAGACAGACAGACAGACAGACAGACAGACAGACAGACAGACAGACAGGCAGACAGACAGACAGACAGAGACGTAAAAACGGAGAGACAGAGAGACAGATAGACAGACAGACAGACAGACAGACAGACAGACAGACAGACAGACAGACAGACAGACAGACAGACAGACAGACAGACAGACAGACAGACAGACAGACAGGCGGGCAGGCGGGCAGGCAGGCAGGCAGGCAGACAGACAGACAGACAGACAGAGAAGAGGCAGGCAGGCAGGCAGACAGAGACAGAGATAGAGACAGAGGTAGCGACAGAGATAGAGGCAGATACAGAGGCAGAGGCAGAGACAGAGACAGAGACAGAGGCAGAGACAGCAGAGAGAGAAAGAGTGTGCCAGAGAGAAAGAAGTTTTAATGTGAGACAGAGGGGGAAATGGGGATGAGAGGTGGGTGGAGAAAAAACAGAGGGAGAGGAAGGAGAGAGTTGGGGTGAAAGGGAAGAGGAGGAAAGGATAGGCAGAGGGACAGTGAGCGTGAGCGTGAGCGTGAGAGGAAGAGGGAGAGGAAGAGGGAGAGAGAGAGGGGGGGGAAAGGAGGAGTGAGAAGCGGCGAACAGCGGCTAAGGGCAGCGCGCCTTGTGTCAGCCCCCGCGGGCCAAGGTGCAGGTCAGGGACGGGATTTGCGCGCGGGCTCGACCCACTCTGCAGGGGTCGGCGGCAGTCATCGACTCGTGCCGTTGTCGGGACCATCGTCGTGGAAGGGAGGAGGAGGAGGAGGAGGAGGAGGAGGAGGAGGAGGAGGAGGAGAACTCTACAATCCGAGGATTCAGGCCTGATCAGCGTTAAAAAGGGGGAGTAAAGGAGGAGGAGAAAGAGGAGGAGGAGGAGAAGGAGAAGAAGAAGAACGAGGAGGAAGAGGAGGAGGAGGAGGAGGAGTAGGAGGAGGTGGAAACAAAGGAGGCGGAAGCACGACGGGGGCGAGGACGACGCCCTTCTCCTTCCCAATCCCCCCTCCTCCTCCTCCCTCCTCCTCCTCCTCCTCCCTCCTCCTCCTCCTCCTCCTCCTCCTCCTCCTCCTCCTCCTCCTCCTCCTCCTCCTCCTCCTCCATGCCGAGCCAGGGGATGCAACAAAGGGGGGGCGGCCCTCCGAGTAGGCAAGGGGGCTTCGTAGGACGGCCCCGGGGGGCGCCCGTGAGGGGGCCGAACGGTCGCACACCATCCATGAGTGCGTGCCTCAAGCGAGCTTCTGCGGTGAATTACCGTTGTTTGTTGTTGGCGTGTTGTCTGTTGTAGCCGTCGCGGTCCGCGCCCACGACCCGCCCGTGGCCCACCCAGGACCCGCCCGCGACCCGCCCGCGACCCACCCGCGACCCACCCACATTGGTTTGACGAAAGTCGGCGCCTGCGGCGGGCTTCTTCAATCAGAGCCTCGCAGGCTGCCGACGATCCCGCTGCCCCCTCACTCTTGTCCGCAACCTGCGGCAATGGTATACCTTCGACCGGGTGACGCCTCTCACAGGGTGGGAGATACCAATGCGACCAGATTTTCTCGATCCTGACCGCATCTCTCTCTCTCTCTCCCTCTCTTTCTCTCTCTCTTTCTCCCTCTCCTTCTCTCTCTCTCTCTCTCTCTCTCTCTCTCTCTCTCCACGCACAGCCACAGGCGTCTGCAGCATGAACGCCCTGATCTCATCCTCCCCTGCCCCTGCCCCCGCTCCTGTCTCAGATGGCCCCTGCCTTTGCCCTCGCGCTCCTCCTCCTCCTCCTCCTCCCCGTCATCCCTCGCGCTCGTCCTCCTCGCCCTCCGACCCTCGCTCTCGTCCTTCCCTTGCACTCCTGCTCGTCCCCGCCCTCGCCCTGCTGCTCGTCCATCCTGCTTGTCTACGCCTCGTGGCTTCCGGGTCACAACTCCAGCCTCCGGCGGCCGTTCGAGACGATCCAGGCACCCCCGGAACGCTGTCCACGAGGTGACCGCCGAGAGCCGACGGAAACACCCAAGAACCTCGACCGACCGCACCCCCCTTCTTGGACCATCATCACCGCTCCTGACCCTCGCCCCGCTCGCGCTTTCTCTCCCGCGCGTCGTCCCCGGACCTGGTCCGGGGTGCGTTCTGAGCGAAATTTCGAGGCGGATCCAGCCGTGACGACGAGAAGCCCCCCGGAGGCCCAGAAGCGTAGAAGAACGTCCCAGAACCTCGGAGTTCGAAGCTCGACGTTCGAACCTCCACCCCAGATGCTCCAGCGGCCTGCTCGTCTCCCGCTCGCGCCCTGTGCCTCCCGCGCGTCCTCCTCCTGCTCGGCACTCTCCTTGCCCTCCTGCCAGTCCTTGCCCTCGTCCTGCTGCTCGCCCTCCTGCTTGCATCCGCCCTCGTTCTCATCCACTCTCCCGCCCGCGCCCTCTTTCTCGGTGGATATCCCTAAGGGGCTACAACACGTGTGAGGGGTGTACCGACTTGAAGATGCGGAGGGCGCGGAGCCGCACGCGCCTTCGGTGGAGCTTCCCGTATGCCGAAATCCGCGCGTCACCCCTCCTGGATCGACGCGCTTCCACCAGGACTCGCTTTTCCCCTCGCGCCGAGCAGGGGAGTGGAACGAGGGGGGCGCCCCTCGGAACGGGCACGGGGCTTCTCGGAAGGGCCCCTCGCGGCGCCCGAGAGGGCTCCAGAGAAAGGCGGAGGCGTGGACCAAGGCCACGCTAACGGCGATGTTGGTTCACGGCGCTGTTTGGAATCTGGTTTCTGCGACGCCGAACCCGCGCAGAACAGATCGCAGGAGAGCACGAACAGGCCGTGCCCACGAGCTGATGGGCCACGAGCCGCCCCCGCCTGCAGTACCGAAACCGACATCGCCGTGGCCTGCATCGCCGTTGGCGTGCCCACGGGGGGGGGGGGGGAACCCGCCCCCGCCTCCCTGCGACGGCCCTCCTGCTGGCGCCCCGCTCGCCCGCGCGCCACCCCGCGACGGGCCGCCTTCTCGGCAGGCCGCCCGCCTCCCTCTCCCGGCACCCCTTCCCGGCAGGCCGCCTCCCCGCGCCGCCCCTCCCTTCCTGCTCGCGCCCCCTCTTTTTCCTTCCGCGCGTCACCCCTCCCGGAGCGACCGCCGGAGCCGCCCCATGGTGGAGGCCCGCGGCAGGGAGCGTCGGCCGCCTGCGAGAGAGAGGGCGGCCATCCCCCTCCTGGCCTGCCTGCGCCAGTCCCGCGGCTCGGCGCTCGGGAGGGAGCAGGAGTACAAGAGAAGAAGAAGAAGAAGAAGAAGAAGAGCAGGGGAAAGATCAAAGAAGAAGACGAAGACGAGGAGAAGGACGGAGGAGGAGGAGGAGGAGGAGGAGAAGAAGGAGGAGGGGGCGCGATTACTCTAGACGGGGGGAGGAGGAGAGGCCCCCAGGTCCTTGTACCAACGGCCAGAGTCATCATCATTATCATCGCCCTCCTCCTCCTCCTCCTCCTCCTCCTCCTCCTCCTCCTGCTCAACCTCTGACCATGCTAAGCTTTCTTCATCATCACCAACATCAGCAGTAACAGCAGCATCTGCAGCAGCAGCACCATTATCATCACCAGAGTGAACATAATCAGAATAAGCATAATCATCATCAGCATCATCGTCATCCTCACCATCATCATCATCATCATCATCATCATCATCATCATCAGCAGCAGCAGCATCATCAGAATCATCATCATCATCATCATCATCATCATCATCATCATCATCATCATCATCATCATCATCATCATCATCATCATCATCATCATCGTCATCGTCATCGTCATCGTCATCAGCAGCAGCAGCATCATTATCATCATCAGCAGCAGCATCGGCATCGTCATCATCATCATCGTCATCATCATCATCATAAGCAGTAGCATCGTCATCATCATCATCACCACCATCATCATCCACATCATCCGCAGCAGCAGCACCGTCATCCTCGTCAGCAGCAGCAGCGACAGTAACAGCAATATCATTATCATCAGCATCATCATCAGCAGCATCATCATCCTCCTCATCATCCTCATCACTATCACCATCATCATCCTAATCATCATCAGTATCATCGTCGCCGTTATAAGCATAATCAATATCGTAATCATGAGCAGCATAATGTCGATCCTAATCAAAACCATCACCATGAATTTCATTAACATCACCATCATCATCATAATCGTCAGCATCAGCATCATCATCATCATCCTCATCGTCATCATCATCATCACCATCAGCATCAGCAGCAGCACCATGACCATCATTAGCATCATCAGCATCAGCAATAGCAGCATTATCATCGGCATCATCATCCCCTTCATCAGTATCATCATCATCAACAGCATCATCAGCAGCAGCATTCTCCTCACCATCATCATAACCATCATCAGCAGCAGCAGCACCAGCAGCAGCAACATCGTCGTCGTGATCGTCATCGTATTGTCATCGTCATCGTCGTCGTCATCGTCATCGTCACCATCATCAACAACAGCATTCATGTCAAGACTGATCACTCGCAAGTGCTTTCGAGTCAATCAACATGTATATGGCAATCCCTCGAGGCCTGCCCTCTTCGTCTTCGATCATACCCACCTTGGGGGTATCGATTTCTTACCTGCCACGTTTAGTTGGCGCAGCCCCTGACACAGGGGAAGGGAGGGAGGAGGAAAAGGACAAGGGGGAGGAAGAAGGATGGGGCTTCAGAGCGGGAAAACTTCAAGCGGCAGACCTGATTAGACGAGCGGGTCGGGCGGGTGAACCCTGACGGGCGGGTCGGGCGGGCGGGCCCAAACGGCCGGGTCGAGCGAGCGGGTCGCTGAAGCGTCAGTCCTGCATGAATCGCGAGGAGGTCTCGAGCGAAAGCGTGATTCCCAAGTAAATCGTGAGGAAGTCTAGAGCGAGAGCATGATTCATGGGTGTCGAGGGCGCGGCGTCTGAATAAAATGAAAAGACGTCCCCCGCGAGAGCGCGATTCCTGGATAAACTGTGAGAAAGTCCTGCGTGAGCGCGCGATTTTGAACAAATCGTGAAGAAGGATCAGACGGGAGACGCTATTGTGACACACCGAGGCCAACAACCCAGTCTGAGGCAATAACCCATTCTGAGGCTCAAACAAGTTGCGAGCCACGGGAGGGTCACTTCGATTGAAAACAACACGAAAGGCACCAGAGGGGGGACCAACCATGATTATGATATAGGACTGTGAACTCATCAACATCAATCAACATCAATCAGCATCATCATCATCAGCAGCATCATCATCATCAGCATCATGAGCATCATCATCACCACCATCATCATCATCATCATCATCATCATCATCACCACCACCACCACCACCACCACCACCACCATCATCATCATCATCATCATCATCATCATCGGCATCGTCATCATCATCGTCCTCGTCGTAATCGTCGTCGTCTCGTCGTCGTCGTCGTCGTGGTCGTCGTCATCATCATCATAATCAACAACGTCATCACCATCATGTTCAGCATCATAATCATGTTCCTCATCATCATCATCATCATCATCATCATCCTAATCAGAATCATAACCATAATGATCGTCAACATCATCACTATGATCATCATCAGCATGAGCATTATCATCCTCATCATCATCACCTTCATCACCGTTGCCATCATCATCACCATCACCATCATCATCGCTACCATTATCACCACTACAATCATCACCGTCAACGTCATCGTTATCGTCATCGTCATCTTCATGATCATGAGCATCATCATCATCATCATCATCATCATCATCATCATCATCATCATCATAAACATCAACAGCAACATCGTCACCATCATCCATATGACCTATCTTCAACCGTCAATTTCCAAAAAAAACCTGATCATACTAATCACCACCACCATCAGTATCACCATCATCATCATCATCATCATCATCATCATCATCATCAGCAGCAGCAGCAGCATCGTCATCGTCATCAGTATAGTCGTCATCATCATCAGCATCATCAGCAGCATCAACATCATCATCATCATCAGAATCATCATCAGTATCAGAATCATCATCATCATCATCATCATCATCATCATCATCATCATCATCATCATCATCTGTTTCTTCATCAGCATAATCATCATCGTCGTCGTCATCGTCGTCATCGTCATCGTCATTGCCATCACCACCAGAAGTTACACTACCATCACAAGCATCATCGTCACACTGAACACCAACAGCATCATGATCAGGATCGTCCTCATGAACCTGCTCCTACTCCTGATATTCAGCTTTCGCCTTTTCATCCCCCCCCGAATCCTTCTTCCGAATCCTGAGAGAGAGAAAAGAAGAAGAAAAAAAAAACAATAAAACAAAAAAAAACAAAACAACAAAAAAAAAAAAAAAAAAAAAAAAACGCTGCCCCCGCCCACCCCGCCCACCGCCCACCCCGCCCGCCTCCGGGAGGCTCCGCCGCCGCCGCCGCCCTCGGCGCGGGCGCCTCGGGCAGCTCGGCGCCGCCCTCCTCCTCCTCCTCGGGGGCCGCCCGCTCGGGCACCCGCGTGCACAGGGCGCCGACCCCCGGCTTCCGGTCGAAGAGCCAGCCTCTCTGGCGGCGCGCACGGGCCAGCGAGGAGGCAGAACCAGGGGAAGAATGCGCAGGACCGCCACCGAGCTCCCAGCGGTGGCACGCGTGAGCATCGTCCTGTCTTGGGGTGACGCTCGGGCGTGCCACCGCCCAGGGCCGGGTCCCTCACCGACGGGCTCTCGGCGGCGGTGGCCTGCGTGCCCTCCCCGCGAGCAGGGCCCCGGAGAAGAGTGGCCCCGGCAAAGCACCCGGATAGCATTGTGGATGCCACGACAAGGGACACCCTAACAGTCCTATCATTGAATTCAAAATGTGCTTCAAAATGCCGGAAACATGTCCTGGAAATGTTTAAGACCTGTTATTGACAATGCTTCAAACAGTTTTGACACACTTTCTAGACATCCGGATATTATTTGGCAACACGCTTCCTCTCCACTGATTGTCCTCCACAAGGCAGAGGCGAAGAGGCGAGACAAGGGGTGAGAGCAGCCGGGGCAGGGGCGAGAGCGCGGCCGCGTGCGCCCATGGCGCAGGCTCTGCCAGGGATCGTGGCCGTCCGGACCAACAAGAAGCACATGGCATTGAGGCGAGGGCACGGCCATGTGCACCCCAGTGCAACTTTAGGTCGGGCCTGTCCCCTTACAGGGGGACTTTATGTTGGCCGAAAAAATGTTAAAAATAACTTCTGTTTATATATATATATTAAAAAAAAACTCGGGTAATACCCCCATATTGGCAAAAATAGTCGATGTAGAGGGACAGGCGCGACAGAAGATTAACTTTTACACGGCACGGGGTCGTGGCCGCCCGGACCAAAAATGTAGGCGGCATCGAGGCGAGGGCACGATTCCTGAATGGTTTGCCCGCAGTCTCAGGCGAAACGGCTGCCGGCACGGGCGATCTAGGCCGGCGGTCCCTGTGGACTCGAAACCTTGATGGAGCCACTCGCTCCACTCAGAGGTCGATGCTGCGTCGAGCGTCTGTCGACTTGAGTCGAACTTGAGCCGAACAAGAGTCGAACTGGAATCCGCCGACCCCTTGGGTCATCGGCGTGTGAGATGCTTCCCCCTCCCCAAACCCCTCCCCCGGGAACCCGGTCCGGTCGATTTGGAGGGGGGGGGGGGGGCCACCACGAGCGACTCACGACGCTCTTCCGGGCCCAAAAGGGCCCAAATACGAGCCAAGAAGGCCCCAAGAGGCCTCCCAGACGTTCCCAGAGGCCCCCAGACGCCCCAAGAGACCGCCTAGACGCCCTAAGAAGCGCCCAAGAGGCCCCAAGAAGCTTCCAAGACGCCCCACGAGGGCTCCAAGACGCCCGAAGAGACCTCCAAGACGCCCCAAGAGACCTCCAAGAGGCCCCCGAGGAGCGCCCAAAGAGGCCAAAATCGTTGATTTTCATTGTTTTTTTCGATGTTTTCGTCATTTTTGCCTTTTCGGCCTTCCGACGCTCCAAGACAGCCCAAGAAGCTCCCAAGACTGCTCCAAGACGGCACAGGAGGCCTCCACGACGCCCCCAAGACGGCCCAAGAGAGCCCCCAGACGGCCCAAGAGCCGCCCAAGGCGGCCCAAGAGAGCCCCCAGACGGCCCGAGAGCCGCCCAAGACGGCCCGAGAACCTCCCGGAGACGGGCCCAAGAGGGGCTCCAGAGAGAGACCACGCACCGGAAAACCCAGCCTTACGCCCCAAGAGGCCCCCAGGAGGCCCCAAGAGGCCCCAAAGAGGCCCCAAGAACCCCCCAAGAGGCCCCCAAGACGTTCCAAGAGGCGCCCAAGAAGCCACAAAGAGGCCCCAAAACGGCCCCCAAGAGCCTTCGAAACTGCTCCAAGAGGCCCGCAAGAAGCCCCCCCGCAAGATCCCAACGGACATCTCCGAACACACTGGTTTTTCAAGTCGCGCCCAGCCCCATAACCCGGAGCCTTATCTCAGTGTCCCCCTCTTCCTCCTCTTCCTCCTCCTCCTACACTTCCTCCTCGTTCCCCTCCTCCTCATCCTGCCCCGCTTCAGCTCATCCTCACCGATGCTTCCCCCCCCCCCCATTTTCCGCCTCACCCCCCATCCTCCTCTTCCCGTCCTCCCTTTTCTGCCCAGTACGCGCAACCGATTGGGCATCATTTGCATGTCTTGCACTTTAGGGTGCCCTTCTTTGCGTCGCGCGGGACATTGCGCGGGTCGGGGAATGCCGACTTTGGTAGTCCTCTCTTGCACGCGCCGCTGCACTGATAAGCCTGGCAACTGCGCGCTGTGAACCCGAGTTCCTCGCAGCTTCTGCACACCACTTTAGCTCCTTTCGCCGCTCGATGATGTTCCACTTGCTTCTGCTTCAAATCTTTCGTGTCCGAGAACGCGCCTTTGCACGCCGCGCACGTCAGCGGCTTCGCGTCCGCCTCTGCTTTCCGCTTGCGATTCTCTGCATCCGCCTTCTCGTTCCGCCCACCCTTCTCGTTGCGGGTGCACGCCCTGCAAAGCCTCTCCCCCGCATCTTTCGAGTCGCACTGGTTCGCCGCCACTTCCGCCTCCGTCTTCAAGAAATTCGTACACCTCGCGCACCGAATCTTTAATTTCTCCTGAACCTTCTCCTGCCACGCCGCCGACTCCTTCCGTGACTTCCGCGCCGTCGCGGGCCCCGCGCATCTCTCGCACTTGCTCGCCCTTACGTACACTCGCCTTCCGCGAGCCTCGCCCTCTGGCGCCCTCGGCCCCAACGCGGCCCACGTCTTGCATTCGGTGCACCACTTTTCGCCCGCTTCCTTCAACTCATCCGCGCACTCGCGACAAAAACACGGCCCGTCCTTCTCCCTGACCTCTGTGAGCGTGAAACCGCTTTCTCCTTCAAGGTGCTACATCTACTGCACATCTTACGGGGCATCAGCTTCGCTTCTATTTCCGCCCACGGCACCTCCTCCCCGCGCAACTTGCCCAGCATACGTTTCGCCCCTTCCATCTCTCCTTGCGTATACGGCTTCATCTCAAACGGGCGCTATATCAGCAAACCTCCACGAGTCTTCACGCGGGTGATTGCCACGTCACTCGCCATCCAACTCACATTTCAACCCTCCTGTAAATCTGCTATGACAGCGTCTAGGGATCGGCCCTGCGCCGCGCGAGCCGCGCTTGCCAGGCCCCGCGATATCAGAAACTGTTTCCGCCGAACACCCAACACAGGCTTCTTACGGTACGCGCCCAAGAACCAGACCCGTTGTTTCGGTACGATCGGATACAGGCCCGGCCCCGGCATGCTCGTCAGCGTCCACGCGCCCGTATGAAAGTCGAGCACGATCTGCCTCGGCATCCTCCGAAGCGTGACTTCTGCCGCGTCCGCGACGGCACCCTCGTCCTCGTCGACAACCCCCGAGTGAATCGTCGCGTGGCACCCGCGGAGCAGCTGTTTCTCACCCCGATCCAAATGATCTGTCAAAACCACGGGCATGCCCGCCGCCAGCGGCAGCCACCCAGGCATATCTGCGCATGCTTTATCATGGTATCCCAGCCACCGAACCTTGTCCGCAGACGTGTACGGCCGTTTTTGGAGGGCCCCATGACGCGCCACATCTCTCGCGCACACCCACGAAATTTGCTTCCCCTCGCTCGCGGCCCAGTCCACGGCACGCTGGCGCGCGACTTTGCACTTCACATCCTGATTCGGGTAAATCGCCCACGAACTCCGGCAAAAAAAAATCGTTCGTCATCGGGCCCCGTCGCGACCACCTGCCGTCTACGCCGCTCTGCTTTACAAAGATCGCACTCCTGCGTGTTGTCTCTTGCGATGGCCTCTGCGTTCTTCGCGCAGTGCTCGGAACCGCACGTTTGCCCGCGCCCCACCCACGACCCGGCTACGTCCGTCGGTCGCCCGCGCAGAAACTGGCCCCGCGCCGGAGCTCGTCCTGAACACTCAAGAACCACTCGCCATGACCTTCCAACCGCTTGCATTCCACTAGCCCGGTCATCCCTGCAACGGAACCGTGTCCCGCACCCCAGAAAATGCAATGCCCATGGCCCTCCCCCGCGCTTGGCGCGCACTGCCTTGCCTGACGAACCCACGACGTCGGGATCGCGTTCAAAGGCGCGCCACCCGGCGGCTCCAGCAGGTAGAAATCTCCACAAAACAACACATTCACCCCTCCAAACGGCCTGCCCACCCCTTCAGCGTCAACTTTTCCCTGGCGCGCCGCCGACATGACCGACCGCAAATGCGCGTCCAACTCCGCGAGAAAGCTTGCACTTACCATGCTAATCTCATCGATGATTAACCACCGCCACTGTTGCATCCGCTTGGCAGCCTCCACCTTTTTCGCCCCGTCCGACCCGCGCTTCTGAGAGTTGTCCGAACCGCTCGCAAAGGGCGTCATCCCAAAAGCCGCACGCAAGGCATGCCCGTCCAGCGCCGACGCGTTCGTGGCCCGTAGCGCCGCCACTTGAAAGTCCAGCCCGCGTCTCCACTTCACGATGCCCTCGAACACGTGCGTCCGCAGAGCGTCCACCACGTAGCTCTCGCCTGTTCCTGGCCCCCCGTGCAACATCCACAACAAAGGTTCCCCGCTTACCCGTGCTGAGTCGTCCTCCCCGCACTCCTCTATCATCCTGCTCACGACTTTCCCGACCACTTCCCGCTGCTGCTCGTTGAGCTTCAGCGGACGCTCCTCCTCGGGTTCGCTGAAGCTCGCTCTCCATTTCCTCAGCTCCCGCGCGGCCCCAGCCGGCTCGGACACAATGCGCCCGTCTCCCCCTTCATATGCCGCCAAGGGGTCTCCACTCTCTTTCGTTTGCGACGCCCTCGCCTCCGCTTCCCCACGCTTTAACTCCGCGCCCGGCACTTCCTCGCGACCGCCTGTTCGCGCCCACCCGCCCTCCGGCGAATCCCCGCCGCCGCCTGGAAGCCGCCTCCAAACGCGCGCAGACAAAACCATGGCTTCCGCACTCTGTCGCCGAGCATCCGCCACTGCTTCAGTCGTCTCCCGCGCCTCGTCTTCCATGCGCGCGCCCCCTACATGTACCCAGCGCTTTGTTTCGTCGTTGATGTCATCGACATCCACGTCTTCGCCGCTGCAAAGGTCATCCTCGTGCTTCCAACCCGACTCCTCCCCCTCTGGCCGCATGTCAACCACGTTCATGTAATTATGCACGTACCGTTTCGCCTCTTCGCACGTCAGCCCCCCGTCTAGCCACTCCCGTGCCACTACGCCCGCAGACCGGCCGCCCGCGCACCAGTCAGACACGCGGGACACTGTGTCCACGGCCGACGTCTGCAACGTGAATGGGCGGAAGTACGCCATGAGCATCAACCCGTTCCTGTCTTCCTCACCGGGCCTGTGCTTCGGCTGCGGCGCACCGTGGAAGCTCGGGTTCCGCGGGCGCTCGTTTCGCACGAGGACCCACCTGTGGCGCGTCGTTTCCATGCCAGGAACGTCTGGAAACGCCACCCAGCTCTCACATCCATCCCCTCGAACGACGTAATCCTTCCCAGCGGTCAACGGAGGCTCCTCCCCGATTGTCCATTTCGCTCGCTCCAGTTTCGCTCTGCCGGCGGGTGCGAGAACCGCGTGGTACACTGTTTCGTCGTCTTCGCCTTCCTCTTGCTTGCTCTTCGGCTTCGTCAAAAACCGCGTCAGCTCGATTCGCCAATACCGATAAAACTCATACACTGACAAAAACTTGATCTCTGGAGCCCACGCCGACTCCAACGGCCTCATGACATACAGCACTGCTGGGTTATTCGAAACTACCCGGGGCCTCTTCGCACGCCTCCCATCGCGCTCAATATGACACCGCCCTGGCCCCGACCGTTCTGACGCCACACCGCACTCTCGCTCGACGAGGCGTACAACATCGAACCCAGGGACCATGGCCGTCTTCGCTGTTTTCATGCTCTCTGCGGCCGTTACGTCTCGCGCATCCCAATATGCGCGCAGGTTCACGCTCTCCTGCGCTGAACGCACGATTCCTTTCCCGTACAAGTCGGACAGGAGGCGCGTGATGTGCCTGTGTGCCACGTACGATGCACTCCTCTCTTTCACTTTCTCACTCAGTGCGTGATGGCCCTTCTTGATCTCCTTCACCTCATTGAACGACGTCGCCAGTCGCTTCGCCCCGTAGTCACAAGCGTAGCCTGCCTGCGCGTTTTGCGCGCGCTGCGCAGCAAGAACAATGTCTTTCGCCTGCGCCCCTTCCCAGCACCTCTCTTCGCACACCGCCCCGTCGTGCGTTTCTTCCAGTATTGGAAACCGATACGGCAACTGCAAATCCGAATTGAAGTTGAGGCCCACCCCGCCGCTCAGAATTGCAGGCAGCGTGCCGTTCAGATTCTCCTCATTCTGCGGCCCGTGAAGACACCCGGTCATGTCTCTCCGGCCCGTGCTCGGCATAGCGCGACTTTTGAAGAAGCCCTTGCACAGAAGGACGGTCTTGTCTACCTGCCACGTGGTCCACGAAGCGAAAAAAACCAGCTTTCCGCCCCAAAAGGCCCCCAGGAGGCCCCAAGAGACCCCCAAGAGGCCCCAAGAGGCCCCCAAGAGGCCCAAAAAAGGCCACAATAAGCCCCAAAACAGCTCCCCAGGTGCCTCCAAACTGCCTCCAGCAGGCCCCCGAGAGGCTTCTCACGAGATCCCAACGAATATCTGAGAGGCCTCTGAACCACAACTCAGGCACGGTGGCGGGATGGGCCGACTACTGGGAGGAGGAGCAAAGACGACGACGATAGGAATGCGGGCCATGACGCCCCCAAGACGTCGAAGATTGCCTCAAAAAAAGACCAAGGGGTCGGCGGTGTGGCGTAAGCCTAAAGATCAGACTAGAATCGAACAGATCCGGCAGGTGGGACCCAGGCCCCCCAGAAGAGCGTCTACTAAAAGAATGTCCTGGAGGCTGTGTCACCTTCGGGGCCCCAAGGCCCTGCTCCGTGCCCCCGCCGTCGAGAACAGTTCGGGACGCAGTGGGAGAGCCCTGGGAGAGCCCAGGGGAGAGCCTCGGGGCCCACGACCCGTTTTCACCAGGACCCCCCCCCCTTCCCCTCCTCCCCTCCTCCTTTTCAAAACGTGGCTCTCGCCTTAGCGCCGCGCATGTTCGTTTTAAAAGAGTGCAAGAGTTTCACGGATTGAGGGCGGCTCGTTTTCAGAATGTGGCTCTCGCCTTCGCGCCGCGCACACTCGTCTTATAACATGCAAGAGTTTCACAGATCCCCATGGTCAACGAACCAGATATCTTCTAGAAGGACTCATGATTGCGAGGGTGCAACAGTTACGTTGACTCGCGGTGTTGAATTCCCAGGAATGCTATTCTGGTACGATTCAGGATCGTCACGGCGCAACTGTCAAGTTGATATGTGGCGTTGGAGTCCCGAGAACGGTGTTTTGGCATGCTTCAGAATCTTCAAGCGGTTGTCCCCCAACGAGGCAGTTCCCTCAGTGGAGATGAACCCTTGTAGGGGCCTACGAAGATGGAGCTTGGAGGGAGGGTTTATTCCAACCTCGTTGATGAGTCTTGGGTTCACACTGGTCCTCCTCCTCCAGCTCGTCCTCCTCCTCCTCCTCCTCCTCCTCCTCCTCCTCCTCCCCCTCCTCCTCCTCCCCCATGCCGAGCCAAAGAATGGAACAAAAGGGGGGCGGCCCCCAAAGCAGGCATGGGGTCTTTATAGGACGGCCCCAGGGGGTGCCCGAGAGGGCCTCCGAAACAGGCAGGGAGGAGGCCCCCGCCCCTCCCTGGCATGCCGACCCCTCGCGCAGCCCTTTTCCCCTTGCGCGCCGCCGACCTCGTCCGTCTTGCAGCCTGAGGAAGGTCACGCCCCCTCGTCGGAGGGACGTAAAGGCGGGGTAGGGGCAGAGGTGGGGTTAGAGGAAAATCGTGCAAAACGGCCCGTGTACGAAGGAAATGTGAGTATCCAGCTGGGAACGTTCCCTAACCCCACCTTGGGACCCCTCCCCCTCTACGAACTCCCGACCTCGGCCCTCCTTCTCCTCGGAGACAGCAAACACCTCCCCGGACGCAAGGACGTCTCCGGTGCGCTCCGCGTCGATGGAAGGGGCTTTCCGGATGCCTGCGCCCTTCCCGTCGGCGGCTTCGTACCTCCACCGGGTGGGCCGGGCCAGGGCTCCAGCGCGCCCAGCGGGCGCCGCTGCGAGCAGCTCGTCGTCCCAGCCTGCGGCTGCTGGGCCGGGGAGGGCATCCTCGCCTCGAGTCCCTCCTCCTCGCTCGACTTTCTGTTGCTGCTCCCTCTTCCCCCTCCCTCCTCCTCCTCCTCTTCCTCCTCCTCCTCCCCCTCCTCCTCCTCCTCCTCCTCCTCCTCCTCCTCCTCCTCCTCCTCCTCCTCCTCCTCCTCCTCCTCTCATCATCATCATCATCATCATCATCAGCATCAGTATCAGCATCAGCATCAGCATCAGCATCATCATCATCATCATCTCATCATCATCATCATCATCATCATCATCATCATCATCATCATCATCATCATCTTCATCCTCATCCTCATCCTCATCCTCCTCATCCTCATCCTCATCCTCATCCTCATCCCTCATTCCATCATCATCATCCTCATCCTCATCCTCATCCTGATCATCTCATAATCATCAGCATCATCATCATCATCATCATAATCATCATCATCATCATCATCATCATCATCATCATCATCATCATCATCATCATCATCATCATCATCATCATCATCATCATCATCATCATCAGCACAGCATCATCATAATCATCTCATCAGCAGCAGCAGCATCATCAGCATCATCAGCACCATCAATAATAATCATCATCATCAAATCATCATCATCAGCATTAGCAGCATCATCATCATCAGCAGCAGCAGCAAGAGCATGAGCATCATCATCATCATCATCATCATCAGCAGGCATCATCATCAGCAGCAGCATCAGCATCAGCATCAGCATCATGATCATCATCAGCAGCATCATCATCAGCATCAGAAGCAGCATCAGAAGCAGCATCATCATCATCATCAGCATCATCATCAGCATCATCAGTATAATCATCATCAGCATCATCATCAGCATCAGCAGCATCAGTGTCATCATCATCATCACCATCATCATCAGCATCATCATCAGCAGCATCATCATCAGCATCAGCAGCATTATCATCGTCATCAGCATATTCATCAATATCTGCATCCTCATCATCATCGTCATCATCATAATCACCATCATCATCATCATCATCATCATCATCATCATCATCATCATCATCATCATCATCATCATGATCATCATCATCATCATCATCATCATCATCATCATCATCATCGTCATCATCATCATATTCAATGGAATCGGAATCGGAACTAGAATCGGAGTCGGCATTGCTCCATGAGAGGCGGTTTGGGGCACTCCTTCTCCTCCTCCTCCTCCTCCTCGCAGCATCAGCATCAGCATCAGCATCAGCATAAGCGTCATCATCATCATCATCATCATCATCATCATCAGCATCATAATCATCATCGTCATATTCATCCTTCTCCTCCTCATCAGTATCCGTCAGTAGCGGCGTCATCATCATCATGAGCATCATCATCATCAGCATCAGCATCATCATCATCATCATCATCATCATCATCATCATCATCATCATCATCATCATCATCATCATCATCATCATCATCATCGTCGTCGTCGTCGTCATCAGCATTATCATCACCACCATCATCATCATCAGCATCCTCTTCCTCCCCCGCCGCCTCTCCCTTCTGCTCCTTTCCCTCATCCTCCCGCGCCTCCTGCTCCTCCTCGCCTGCCTCCGTGGTCCCGCATCCATGGCCCAATCTCTGCTGCCGTCACCCCTCCTCTCTCCTCGGCCCTGCCTGGGACAAACCTGGGCCCAGGCCCCCCCCAAGTGGCGCGATCCACTCGAACAACGCTGCGATGCTGAGCTGCCTCCGTCCGTCTCCCGACGCTTTCGGCCCGTCCGCCGTGCTGGCCGAGGAGAGCGCGCAGCCCCCACCCGACCGCCCGCCCCTAACCCCCTCCCCCCCCCCCCCATGGCCGCCCGCGCGCCTCCGGCCGAGGACGCCCGGCCTCGGCCGTCGGAGAACAAGCAGCAGGCCGGAGCGTGAGAGCGTGGAAAGGACAGATCCTCGACCTGGCCCAGTCCGAAGATCTCCGACGCCCTGATTTTTTCAGTGCGGGGTCCCTGGAGCTCTGGACACTTCCTGGGGACAGGTCTTCCGTCCTGAACTGTTCTTGAGCGGTCCCCACGCGCCGAAAACGATGATAACGACGAAAAATCTCCACCTTGACTTGTCCAACGCGTTGGAGATCTGGGGGACGAGCTCTGACGGATTTGTCCTCGTCATAACCCCGTCTCACGAGGGTAGGAGCGAGCGTCCCCGTGAACGGCCGACGTCGATGCGGCAGCGGCGGCGGCTTCCCGAAGGAGGCGGGCAGCGGCAGCAACGGAGAGGCCTGCGAGCCGTGCCGCACAACGAAGCCGAGCAATGTGAGGAGGAGGAAGGAAAAGGAGGAGGAGGAGGAGGAAGAGCAAGAGGAGCAGGAAGAGCGCACGCCTCCACGACGACGCCGGCGACGACGACGACGTCCTGTCAGCCCAGAACAGCGAGAAGCAATCCGCCCCGGCGCCGAAGTTGCTTTACACGGGCCGCTGCTCTGGCAGCCAACCGCCCGAAGGGGAGGAGGAGGAGGAGGAGGAGGAGGAGGAGGAGGAGGAAGAAGAAGAAGAGGAGGCGGAGGAGGACGAGGACAAGGCGTCGGAGGGAGCGCATGTGCGCCCCCCCTCCCCTTCCCCGCCGCAGGGTGTTCCCAGATCGATGCTCGCCCCAGCCAGAAGGGATAATAAAAGGACCGAAATCTCGCGGTCCCACATCCCCCTCTATAGGAACTACCCCCCCTCCCCCCCTGAGTGGTTCATAGATGGGGTCCTGGGGGATGGGGTCCTCAGGACGAGGTGCCTCAAACAACGAAAATTCACCCTTGGATGTCTTTAGGACCCCATCCTTCAAGGCCCCATCTGTGAACACCTGGACTGCATAAACATAAACTGTTGTGGCTCCGCGCTGGTTGCTTGGATGTGCGCTGGGGCCCCCCTGGCGCGCTCCGCGCGCCAGGGAGGGCGGCTCAGCCTCGGCACAGATCCAAGAAATCCGCGCGGACCCCGACGGTTTCTGTTTCCGTCGGTGTCTTTTCTTCTGGGGCCGGGCCGGGCGAAAAGGCCTCCGAGGGGGGACCCCATCACCACCGACCCTCCCCGCCACCTCCCCCCCGTCGCCGGCGGCGCGCCTCTGGCCGGGGACGCCGCCCCCCGTCGCGGGGGCGGCAGCGCGGCGGGCCCCTCCGCCGCGGCGGCTGCGACGAGCACGTCGCGCTCTGGGGCGGCCGCGGAAGGGGATCCTCCTCCCTCCTTCCCCCTTCCCCCCCCGTCCACCCTCTGCCTTCCTCCTCTTCCTCCCTCCTTCCTCCCTCGTTCCCCCCTCCTTCCTCCTCCCTTTCTCATCCTCCTCCCCCTCCTACTCTCTCCTCCATCCTTCTTTTTCTCTCTCTCTCTCTCTCTCTCTCTCTCTCTCTCTCTCTTTCTCTCTCGCATCTCCATCGGGCGCCCCGTGTCCGCGCCACCGCCCTGCCTCGCGCCGCTGGGCGCGCCGCGGGCGGAAGGCGCGGGAGCCCCTTCTGGACCGCCGGGGGGGCCCGCTTCCGTAAAGGGGGAGGGAAAGGGGGGGAGACCACCTGCCCATCCTACATCCCGAGGCTCAATTATTTAAAGTTGGGGGGTGGGAAGGAGGAGGGAGTGGCCCGCCCATCGTCCCTACAGCGCGCTTGATGTAGACACGGTATATTATCACTAGAGCAATGTTTGTAGCGCCGTTGTCGTCAACGCTGTGCCCGCCCTTAATGTTATGCCGACAACATATTGCACAAATGGTTTCACCTCTGTGGTTCCCGCCGGATTGCAGCTCCGCCTACCGTGGACTTTCGGCCGCCCTCCCATCGGACCGTAGTCTGCAGGGCGTCGATCTGCATTACTACGCAATCGGCGCGTTTTTGTGCCAAGCTTCGCCTCGACCGTATCACCTATGGTGATATGTCGCTCGGTCTCCTCGGGGTCCCGACTGCGGCGGCCCCCTTCCGCCTCGTAGTTGCCGAACTTCTCAACAGCCATGTCCCAGATAATTTCGCTGATGTTCTGGAGTGGGCATGTGTTTATGTTACTCTTCACGTTTTGCCACTGCTGCTCAAATAACTGCTGGAGAAGCGTTTCCCAGCGCTCCCCACGCAAGCCGTAATTATTGAGACAAGGCCTGTGGTTCCGACTGTAGATCCAGTTGGGACGGCCCAATCGAGGTCAGCAGGAGGTCCTCGTAGCCCAGCTTGTGGTCCTCGCTGTTCAGCTGGAGTCGTCGGTCGGCACGTGGCCCCAGCAGCTCCGCTGGTGACTCTCGTAGCTTACGAGGTGGCCGCGGTGGTAGCTCCGCTGGTGAATCTCGCAGCTCAGCCTGTGGCCCTCGTAGCTCCGCTGGGGTAGCACGCGCGCAGCCAGTGGCTCTCGCAACTCTGCTTGCGGCAATCGTAGCCCAGTCTGCTGCCCTCGAAGCTCAGCAGGTGGTCCTCGCAGTTGTGCTGGAAGCTCTCGAGGCTCTGGTCGCGGCTCTTGTGGTTCAGCTGGAGGGAATCATAGCTCTGCTCGCGGCTCTCGCTGCTCAGCTTGTGGCCCCTCTAGCTCAGCCAGTGGTCCTCGTAGCATTGCGCGTGGCCCTTGTAGCCCAGCTTGTGATCCTCGTTGTTCAGCTGGTGGCCTTCAGAACTCAGGTGGAGATTCTCGTCAATCAGCCTGTGGCCCTGGTGGCTCCACTGGCGGCTTTCGTAGCTCAGGAGGTGGTCATGGTATCTCCGCTGGTGGCTCTCGCAGCTCAGCTGGTGGCTCACGTAGCTCAGCTGGTTTCGTCCGCCCGAGGCTCGCATGCTCTCACATGGAAGAACAGGCCCATCAGCTGCACCGCCCATGCTTCTGCTCCCGCGCTCTCTGCTGCCCTGCCATCCTCCCACCCCCACCTGCAGCAGGGCGCCGCGGTGACTACGCACAGGCGCGTGTGCTCCACGGCACACGCCTGGATGGCGTATGCTGCGGCCTTCTTCCAAGGCCGACGCGCGCGGGGTCCCGTCCGCCGTGCTCGACTCACTCCGCCTCGTCGCTGCGCGCGGGGCCGCGATCGCCACAGAGTGCGTGCTTCACGGCACTGCCCCAGATCT
Organism: Prorocentrum cordatum; assembly: GCA_963575745.1. Taxonomy (NCBI): domain Eukaryota; class Dinophyceae; order Prorocentrales; family Prorocentraceae; genus Prorocentrum; species Prorocentrum cordatum. The sequence continues at coordinate 63,326 of CAUYUJ010015997.1, read as the reverse complement.
CTGGCGACTCGACTGTTCGCGCCGTGGCTACCCTTCCTCCCTCTCACCTCCACCCGCAGCAGGGCGCCGCGGTGACTGCAGACGCGCGTGCTCTCCACGGCACTGCCCCAGATCTCTGACGACTCGCCTCCTCGGGCCGTGGCCACCTGGAGCTCTCGACCCGCTCCCCAGGACCTGCTCCTCACCCTGGGCGGGATCCAGCAGCACCGGATCGGGCTGCGTCGGCACGGAATCGAGGACGACTCGGAGCGGCGGCGCCCGGACAGGGCCAGGCAAGCATCGTGCCGCCTCGGATCGAGCCGGCCGACATCGATATCGAATCGGATCAGTCGGACCGAAACTGACCATGCCCAGAGCCGTTCTTCGACGATCCTGGGGCCCTGAGACGGCCCCCGAGGGCCGAAAGCAGGGAGGAATCCCTGGGCGCGAGTTCAGAGTCGCTGGAGGTCTGGAGTCGCGTGCTGGCTCGCCCTTCCCGACGCGACTTGTAGGGCGAGGATGTCTATACATATACCCACTGCACCTGGCCAGGCCCATCCTGAACCCAGGAGCAGTGTATACGCACCGACGGCTTGGCCAGGGAGGCAGGATATACCGCTCCTGGGCCCAAGAATGAGCCCGACCAGGGAGCAGCGTCTATAGAGACCCAAAACTCCGACGTCGTGATCCCTGCACAATGTCGGCCCCCAAAGGTCTGGACCCCTTCCCGGGAACTGGTCTTTCATATCGGGCCCGTTGTTTAACGTTCCTGCCGCCCAGCGAGGGTCCCCACGGGCAAAAAAACGACTAAAAGCCTTGCGTCTCGATTTCTCACGGCGAGAAGAAGTGGGGGGACCTCCTCGCCCCGCTCGCGGCACGCGCACGCGCGCCCGCACCGAGGCCCCCAGGCCCACCCCAGAGATCCGACGCTTTGATTGCTTGCCATACCGGGGCCCCCAGAAGTCCCGACCCTCTCTTCTGGCGGCGCGCACACGGGTCAGAGGGAGGGGGGCAGGCTTCTTGGAAGCAGGGGCGCTTCTAAGAAGCCATCCCCCCTCCCCCATACTTGTTTTGATCTGCAGGGCGAGAGCGAACCTCTTCCGCTGAAAGCTACGCGGGACGCGCACAGCCTTAATTGGCAGAGAAAGAGCGGGAGAAGGCGGCCCCTCCCCCATACACCCCCTCTGCGCGTGGAAGACTCTCCCCAGGGCCGGCTCTTCGTCCCGAGCATTCTCCTCCTCTCCGCCCCGAGCTTCTCCTTGACGGCCCCGGAGCCCCGGCGGGGGCCTCCACAGACCGAGCCAGGCGAGAACGGACCCGCCGCGAACTGTTCGCGATGACGAGGAGAGGCGGGGGGGACCGCCTCGCCCTGCTCGCGGCACGCGCACGGCGCGCTCGCGCGCGGAGGCCCGAACCCCACCCCGAAGGCCCGAGCCCGAGCTCAAGACCGAGCACGGGCCCGAGCCAGAGCCCGCGCCCGCGCCCAGGCCCGCGCCCGCGCCCCGAGCCTGCGAGCATCGCCTAAGCGATCCCCCCCACCGGGCATGGCCTTGGACCCACTGGCCGATCTACCCCTCCCAGATGGGGATGCAAGCTGGCCCCTTCGGGTTTCGACGGGCCCATCCACAGCGGGGGGAGGCGGATGGTTGGGCTGAGCCTCCATGCTTGCCTGGCGTGGACACCCAAGCAAGCAAGCAAGAAGTCATACACCCGGAGGTGCGTAGGACGCTGGATGGGAAAATCTGAAACTAACTACATTGATTATACAATACAGATCTTCGTTGTGCGGACAAATTGCCGCCAGGAAGCTTCGCTACTCAGGAGTGGGGTCAGATTGGCAATGCCGCCTGCTTCTACGCGGGCAACACGTAGCACTTGGGTCGTCCAGTCCGCGCGCGGCCTGCCAACTTTCTTCACGTACCTATCTGAAGCAGGCCGAAAAGACCCGGGGCAGAAGGTGGCCTCTCTTAGGGGGTTCCCTTCTGGCGACCTGGCGGTTTTTCCTAGCAGGAGAAGCTGTTGTCGAGCTACCGTCTCTGATACAGGGGATTGCCCCGTCTTGTCTAAGACAACTGCGTTGCTCACTCTTGAGATGTAAGCTGGCGCGATACCCCAGATCGCGCGGACGCACCGGCAATGAAAACCGTCCAAACGCCTCCGGCCAGCTGCGTTTAACCACAAAAATGATAATCCATACGTCAACGCGCTCAAAACTACAGCTTTGTACACCTCGATTTTTCGATGCCGGCTAAGACTGGAATGTCGCCACACTTTGGAAAGCTTGTCGAAGTCAGCCCGGGCTGCGCCAAGACGCCGAGAAAGCTCTTTGCTCGAATCCCCTGCTCCAGAAATCAAGGCTCCCAAATATATCATGTTCTGTCGCGCCGGTATGATGTTACCCTGCGTGTCTTGAATATTGTTCTGACATCTGACTTGCAGTAACTGGAACTTGTCTGGGTGTAGTTCCATGCCGTACGATCTTCCAGAGTTTTGAATAGCCGCAAGCAACTGTTCAACGGTAAAAATGGTAATACAGCGGCGATAAACAGCCATACGCTGCAACGGCAGGGTGTGCACGTCACGGATTACCTCTTGGAGGCGGCGTCCGTGTCCAGGGTCAGAGGAATTGAAGTCAAAATTGTGCGCGGCGCTGAGGCGAGAGCCACATTTTGAAAAAGACCCGCCCTCAATCCGCGAAATCCTTCTAATTTGTTCAACGAAAATGTGCGCGGCGCTGAGGCACGAGCCGCATTCTGGAAGCGACCCGCCCTTCATATGTGAAACTACTATTGCCAGCTTTTCAGCTTCAGGCTAATTAGTGGTGAGGTCCTCTCAGGCGAAACGCTCAGCCCGCCCTTCCGACTGGCCTCGGGGTGCGACAGGGAGAAATTACCCATGAGGAACAGGGATGGAGGAGGAGGAAAAGGGATGGAGGAGGAGGAGGAGGAGGAGGAGAAAGAGGAGGAGGAGGAGGAGGAGGAGGAGGAGGAGGGGAGGAGAGGAGGAGGGAGGAGGAGGAGGAGGAGGAGGAGGAGGAGGAGGAGGAGGAGGAGGAGGGAGGAGAGGAGGAGGAGGAGGAGGAGGAGGAGGAGGAGGAGGAGGAGGGGGAGCCCGAGCCCCCGAAGGGGGGGCCCGCCTGCGGCGAGGGCCCGCCGGAACTCCGCGGCGCTGGCCGCCGAGGCCAGGGACGGCGAGCGCCGGCGCGGCGGCGAGCTCGGCGCCGCCGACGCCGCCGGCAGGACGCCCGGCGACCGGAAGTCCAGGTCCGCTCGGGCGTTGCTTCATGGGGGGGGGGATGAGCTCGAGACGGCCACTCGGGGCCCCTCCCAGGCCTCGGGACCGTCAAAGATCCAAGCGTGATGAGAAACTGGTCCCGGGGAAGCGGTCGAGACCCAGACCCCCTCGAGTCGTGAAAAAAACACGACGGGAAGTGTTTCGCTAATTGCGGCCTCCCAGGGTCATTACCAGGCCCCAGGACCAAAAACCCACTCGGGATGAGAAACCGCTCCCAGAGAAGCGGTCGAGAGGTCGAGGGCCCGCGTCTCGAAAAAATCGAGACGCCGGATGTCTGGGAATGGGGGGGGAGAAACGTGCACCTGTCGCGTGCTCTTTGGGGTCCTGGGGGGGCCCCTCGAGGCCCCGTTTAACAGGCACAAGAGGTGCATCTCTCTGCTCGGCGGCGAGCCCGGGGGGAAGTGACAAGGGGCGGGCCTTCTCAGAAGGCTCGGAAGTCCCAGGGCCTTCTGAGAAGTTTTCCAAGCCTTCCGCGAAGACACTGAAAATTTCTACAAAGGCGCGAGGGATTCTGAGAAGTCCCGCCGCCTTCTGAGAAGGCCTTCTCCTTCGCACGTCTCCCAATCGCTCGCCGCCATCTAAATACACAAAAATTGCGATGTGGTGGAGGGGGTGGCTTGGGTGGCTTGCCTTCGTGAACGCAGCTTGGGGGACCTGTGCGTTTGGACCCCAGGAGCGGTCTGGGGACCGACTCTGAGCTGCCGCTGCCTCACGAGACTTCTTCGGGCCCAGGAGGGGCCAAAGACGCGCCAAGAGGGCCTCAAGAGCTCACTGCCCCCTCCGCCACGAACGTTTTATTCCGCGTCGCGACGCACACCACCTCCCCCACCTCCCTCCCCGCGTCCCCAGCGCCCCAGTGGGGGCTCCGCCCCGTGCCCTCAGGCACAAACAGGCCCCAAGACGCCTCACGATCGCCTCCGAGACGCCCAAGATGGCCCCCCTCGCTCGCCGCCGATCTGCAGCCCCCCACCGATCGCCCCCCCATGGCGCAACGCCCAGTCCGCGGCGGCCGTCGGCGCGCCAGGCGGCGGCTCGGCGGTGGGCGGAGCGGCGCGGGGCGTGGCGGCGTCGGGCGGCGTCTAGGGAGGAGGGGGGGGGAGGACGGAGGAGAGGAGGACGAAGGGGCCAGGGAGGCACAAGGAAACAAACACAAGTCCCAGGGGTCCCCACATGGGTGCACGTGTTCTGTATGGTCTTTTTCCCCTCCACCTCCCATATACTCAGTGGTTTCTTTTGGCTTGTGTCTGTATCCCCCTCCTCCTCCTCCTCCTCCTCCTCCTCCTCCTCCTCCTCCTCCTCCTCCTTCTCCCCCTCCTCCGCCTCCTCCTCCTCCTCCTCCTCCTCCTCCTCCTCCTCCTCCTCCTCCTCCTCCTCCTCCTCCTCCTCCTCCTCCCCCTCCCCGTTCACCTCCACTTCCTCCTCCCCCTCCCCCTCCACCTCCCATATCCTGTGTCCGTGTGGACTTTCCTTCCTGAGGTCGGAGGTCGTGGCTTTCGGGCGTCTTCGTCGTTGCTCGTCTGGGGGCGGGGGGGGGGAGGAGCCGAGGGGGAGGGGAAGGGCCCAGACATGCTCCCACCGTCGCTCGAAAAATAAAGCAAGACGGGAGGGGGGGGGCCGAGGGGGAGGGGAGGGGTCCAGACATGCTCTCGCCGTCGCTTGTCGCTCAAACAACACGTCTCACGATGGGCGGCGTCGTCTGCCCCATGTCGGCCCTCCCCGGGGCCGTCGCAGGGCCACGGGACCGTCAGCAGACGCCTCGGGATGAGAAGCCGGGCCCTGGCGGGAGAGAGCCGAAGCGTCCAGGCACCGCGCATCGAAAAGAGCACGACATGGCATGTCGGGGGGGGGGAAGAGGAACGGGAAGAAGACGAGGGAGAGGGGGGGCGAAAAGGAGGGAGCAGAGACACCTACCAGACTGCTCGGAACGCCCATGGCTGGAACCGAGGGGGCAACAGGAGTTGCAAAAAGCGGCGAGTGCAGGGAGGGAGGGGGGGCCAGACCTCCAACGCATCGAGGAAAAAACCGAACGGAGGGTATGTCGTTGTTTTCGGCCTTCGGGGGCCCTCGCTGGGCCCAGGGACCGTCAAGAAAAGACCAAGGACCAAGGGTTGGGACGAAAACTTCTGAGCACCCCGTATTGCAGTATCTTTACATAGATAAACAACATCGACATCAACAACAACAGCAGCAGCGGCAGCAGCAGCAGCAGCAACAACAACAACAACAACAACAACAACAACAACAACAACAACAACAACAACAACAACAACAACAACAACAACAACAACAACAATCACTTTACCCGAACGCTCAGTGTTCTCACCAGTGCCAGGGTTTTCATGCGACGCCAGCCAATACCCCCACTTTGTGGGGGGGCAGTGCAAGCTCTACCAAATATCCACACGACTCTTCGCCACCACCCACACCCAGCTTCCCGCCCTATGACGTTCGGACACTTCACTTCGTGGCCTGCGGACGACCGTGGCTACTACACTGGCGTGGAGTACACACCCACAGAAGTTGTTAAGCCTACGTTCGTACACCCACAGAAGT
>CAUYUJ010015997.1:42500-55000 GCA_963575745.1 Prorocentrum cordatum | reverse complement strand
ACAACAGCAACAGCAACGACAACGACAATGACAATGACAACGACAACCTCAACAACAGCAGCAACAACAACGATCATAATAAGACTGGTCGCTCTTACTTGCCCGTTTGTCATTCAAAACGAGTTCCCCACACCCTCGATACCCGCCCTTTTTGTCTTCGATCACACCCCCTTTGGGGTGATTAATTCTCTTTGCGGGGGGCGGCGGCTTTGGACAGGCGGGCAAACCTGAACGGGCGGACAATCTTTCGTGGGCGTACATGTGCCCGCCATTGGAACTGGTGTGGGCCCTGCAAAAAGACGAGGGGGAGAACGAGGGAGAGCGGGAGGAAGGGAGGGGGAGGGACGAAGGAAGAGGGAAAACGCCAGGAGAAAAGGAGCGAAGAGGGGGGCGGTTGAGTAGAGGCAGAGAGAGAGGGAGAGAGAGAGAGAGAGACAAAAAAAAAGTAAGAGAGGTAGAGAGAGAGAGGGGAGAGAGAGAGAGAGAGAGAGAGAACAAAAAAAACACAAAAAAAAAAAGGAGGGAGGAGGCAGGAGAGGGGAGGGAGAAGGGAGGAGGGAGAGGAGGGAGAGGGGATAGGGCAGAGAGGCATAAGGATGAGGGAAGAGAGGAGGGAGAGAGGACGGAGGAGAGGAGGGAGGAGGAAGGAGGGAGAGGGAGGAGTAGCAGGAAGGTAAGAGCGTGAACATTCGAGGAAGTCCTTGGCGAAAGCGCCGTTCCTGAAGGAAGTCTCGGGCGGGAGCCCACGACGGGCGGGCGATCCCCTGACGGGCGGGTCGGGCGGGTGGGACATTCAACCGGGATGCCTGACTATGGCGAAAGCGCGATTCCTAAGTGAATTGTGACGGCGTCCTTGGCGCAGCGTGTTTCCTGAGCGTCGAAAGCGCGATTTCTGAATAAATTGCATGGGGATCCCAAGCGAGAGCGCAATTCATGAATAAAATGTGAAAGGTTCTCTGGCGGGAGCTGGGGTCTTGATTAAATTGCGAGGAAGTCTTGATTCAATTGCGAGGAAGTCTCAAGCGGGAGCGCCGTTCCTGAGTAAATTGTGAGGAAATCTCAAATGGGAGCGGGGGTCCTGACTAAATTGCAAGAAAGTCACAGGCGGGAGCACCGATCCTGAGCAAATTGTGAAGAATTCTCAGGCGGGAGCGGGGGTCCTGAGTAAATTTGGAAGAAGTCTCAGGCGGGAGCCGTTGTTGTTGTAATCCGGGGGGCCACGGGCACAGTCTTAGCATCAAGACTTCCCCTGTCAAAAAACAGGGTGCGGGCGTCGAAGGCACACTTTGATTGAGAAAAAACAGCATGCACCGGTGAGGGGGATCAACAATAATTATTCTTCTGAAATTAAAAAGTCAACGACAACAACGACGACCGCAATCTCAACCACAAGCACAACAACAACCACAACAACAATCTCAAACACAACAACAACAACAACAACAACAGCAACAACAACAACAATAACAACAACAACAACAACAACAACAACAACAACAATAACAACAACAACAACAACAACAATCATTTGAAGACTGTTCGCTCTTATCTGCTCGCGTGCCATTCGACACGTATATCCCAAGCCCTCGATACCCGCCCTCTCCGTCTTCGATCGTACCCTTTTGGGGGTACATCTTTCTTACCTGAAACGTGTATTTCGCGCAGCCCCTGAAGCACGGGAAGAGAAGACGGATGAAATGAAGGGACAAAGGAGCAGGCGGGTTGCTGAAGCGCGCGTCCTGCATGAGTCGCGGGGAAATGTCGAGCTATAGCGCGATTCCCAAATAAATCGTGAGGAAATCCAGTCAGAACGTGATTCCTGAATGTCGAGGGCGCGGCGTTTGAATAATTTGCGAAGAAGTCTCACGCAAGAGTGCGCTTCCAGCATACTTTGTGAGGAAGACCCGCGCGAGAGCGCGATTCGGGAATAAATTGTGAGGAAGTATCAGGCGAGAGCCGCTATTGTTGTAAACCGGGGACCAACAACCCAATTTTGAGACTCAAAAATTTCCCTGCTAAAGAACAGGGTGCGAGCCCCGGGAAGGGTGTTTCAATTGAAAAAGCTCAATGTGACCTGGAAGAGGGGGATCAACAATAATTCTTCTGTAAAAAACAAGTTCAACAACAGCGTCAGCAACAGCAACAGCAGCAGCAACAATTACGCTGCCGAGGAACCCCACATACTTATAGTATGACTGGAGTGATGATAGCTGAAATGGAACATGCGAGACTGATGCTGGTGGCCGTTGCCCCGCCGATACCGCTGGTGACGCCGGTCACGCCTTGGGAGGCTGACGCGCCGTGCGAACAACAGCCTGATCCACGGCGACCACGGAAGAGAACGAGGCTGTAGGTAGGCAGGCGGATGGCGCACGACTCTCGACGCGGTGGGCAGGCGGACTGCGGACGCCGCGCTGAGGGACCACCCCCTGAGCATCCCAGAAAGTGCCACGCCTGCTATGCATGGACGACTGGGGCGTATAGACACCGCGGTGACAGACCACACCCTGCGCACCCCTTACGGCCTCGAGAAAGTGCCACGCCTGCTGTGCCTGGACGACTGGGGCGTATAGAGACTGCGGTGAGAGACCACCCCCTGCGCACCCCTTACGGCCTCGAGAAAGTGCCACGCCTGCTGTGCCTGGACGACTGGGGCGTGTAGAGACCGCGGTGAGAGACCACCCCCTGCGCACCCCTTATGGTGTCGAGAGATTGCCACGCCTGCTGTGCCTGGACGACAGGGGCGTATAGAGACCACGGTGACGCACCCCCATGGTGTCGAGAAAAGGCCACGCCTGCTGTGCCTCGACGACCGGGGCGTATAGAGACGGCGGTGAGAGACCACCCCCTGCGCACCCCTTACTGCGTCAAGAAAGTGCCACGCCTGCAGTGCATGGACGACTGGGGCGTATAGAGACCGCGGTGAAAGACCACCCCCTGCGCACCCCTTATGGCGTCGAGAAAGCACCACACCTGCTGTGCATGGACGACTGGGGCGTATAGACACCGCGGTGGGAGACCACCTCCTGCGCACCCCCTATGGAGTCGAGAAAATGCCACGCCTGCTACGCCTGAACGACTGGGGCGTATATAGAGACCGCGGTGAGGGACCACCCCCTGCGCACTCCCGGTGGTGTGGGGAAAATGCCACGCTTGCTGTGCTTGGACGACCGGGGCTAGAGACCTCGGTGAGAGACCACCCCCTGCGCACCCTCTCGGGCGTCGAGAAAGGGCCACGCCTGCCACGCTCTCCGACCCTGGCACGCATAGCGGCCGCCCTCAGAGACCACCCGCTGCGCACTCCCTCTGGTGTCGAGAAAATGCCACGACTGCTGTGCCCTGGACGACCGTCACGCATAGCGGCCGCGCTCAGAGACCACCCGCTGCGCACCCCCTATAGTGTACAGAAAATGCCTCGCCTGCTATGACCTGGACGACCGTCACGGATAGCGGCCGCGCTCATGTACGCGCCGTGCATGTGTTGCGCGTGGGTGAGGCGAGGAGGGAGGAGGGAGGGAGGTGAGTGAGGGAGACGCGGGTGGGACGCGGGAGAGAAAGAAAACCAGAACCCCACCAAGCATGTGGGGAAAAACAACAAATACGACAACGAAAAACACAAAACAAAAAAACACTGCATCGCATGCCTGGGGGAAACGGCATCGGATGCCTAGGGGGGGCGAAGGAGAGGAGAGGGGAGAGAGGGGGGAAGGGACGGGCAATGGAGAGGGGGGGTCGTCGTCGACCTCGGGGAGGGGGGGAGGGCGCAGGGGGGGGTGGCAGTGCAGGACGAGACGGGGCAGGGGAGAGGAGGGGAGGGTGGCAGGGGGAGAGGAGGGGAGAGGAGGGGAGAGAGGGCGGTGAAGGCGAAGGGGGAGGGGGGCGCCGAGGGCGAGGGCAGGGAGGGCGGAAGGGAAGAACGGAGAGGGTAATGCGGAGGGGGGGGGGCGCGAGCTGCAGCGGCCCTACGACAGGAGCAGGGGACAGGATCTCCATCCCTCGCGGTCCTCGCTCTTTCAATCCTCGCTGCCTCCCCTCAATTTCTCCCCCCCTGCGCGCCCTCCCCCCCCATTGGTTTCCCCTCTCGTTAATTTCCCCTTCCACCTCAGCCTCACTATTCACCTTGATCTGCCAACTGCCATCCCCCTTTCCACCCCCACTCCCTTCCCTCCCCACCTTCGTCTCCCCCATCCACCCCACCCCACCCTCCACCCCCTACCCCCCCTTCCCCTCGAACCTCCCCAGAGTTCCCAAGAGCATACTCTAGAACCTCTTAGAACCTCCCAGAGAAACACCTGCAACCTTCCTGATTCTCTCCATCCCTCCCTCCCCATCTCTCATCCACCATCCCGCTTCGATTCCTTCTTCTCCCCTCCAGGAAGGGGTGGCAATATTCATCCATCCTTCCTCCACCACGGTGCACCAACATCCTCTCGAAGCAGGGTGAGTTAAGACAACGGCAACTCAAAATCAGTCCCCTGACCCCTCCTGGGGCCTAAACGCACCAGTCTTCTGAGCTGCGTCCAGCCGTGGCGACGAAATGGCCCCCCGAAGGCCAACTACCGTTGTCTCATGTGGCCCGACTCCCTCCTCCTCCCTCCTCCGCCGCCTCAACCGCCCCCTCGTCCAAGCGCCGCTGGGCCAGCCTCGCCGCCGAGCGCCGCCCTGGCGATCACGTCGGCGTGGGCGAGGTCGGGGCGCCCCCCGGCGACCAGCGCGAGGCCAGCGGTCAGCTGAGAGACGTCCTCCCGCCTGGCAAGCCTCGAGCGAGGGGGGCGGAGCGGAGGCGGCGGCGGACGATGGCGGTGTCGTGTGGACGTGCTCACGCTGCGCTCGAGGGCCGCTGGGGGCCCAGGAGCAGGGAGGGAGATGTTCAAGCCTCACTGGGCCGGGGCATCCAAGAGAAGGACACTGAGGGGGAATGCGGCGTCTGTGCCGCTCCTTGACCTCAGCTGGGGGGAGGAATGGCGAGGAGGCCAGTCGGTCTGGTCTCGCCATATGATCCCAGCCATGCCAGTGAGCAGACACAGGATGAATCGGCGCGCGCGGGCGTCGCATTTTCGCGCCCACGCAGTGTCAAACAGCGCGGACTCTTTGGGACTCTTTGTTAAGCACAGGGTGCTGAGGAGGAGGGAAAGAGGAGAGGGGAGCAAAATGGGCCCGAACCCGCAGAAGAGATCCTAACCGACCTCTCCCCCCTGCATTTCGTCCCCTCCGCAAGAAGGGCCTCGGAGAGAGGGAGGAGGAGGAGGAGGAGGAGGAGGAGGAGGAGGAGGAGGAGGAGGAGGAGGGGAGGAGGAGGGGAGGAGGGGAGGAGGGGAGGAGGAGGAGAGGAGGGAGGAGGGAGGGGGAGGAGGAGGAGGAGGAGGAGGAAGGAGGAGGGAGGAGGAGGAGAGGAGGAGGAGGGACGAGGAGGAGAAGGACGACGACGACGACGACGACGACGACGACGACGACGACGACGACGACGAGAGCAAATGGGGAGCGAAAAGCAGCGCCACGAATCAAACAGACCACACCGCATCGCCTGACCAGGCACGATGAGCTCGCCAGAGAGTCGCGCCGCGGGAAACACCGCGAGCGCTCGAGAGGACGCCGCCGACCATGAGGGAAGCGACCGCATTCGACATGCAAGAGGGGGAGGGCGGCCTTAGCAGGGAAGGGGTCGGGATCGTCCCAGACCTCCCTCCCAGCCCGCCGCTCCGCCCCTGCCTGACCCAGGGCCTCCGCCTCAAGAGGGGCGGTGAGGAGGGCCGAAAGGGGGGGGGGCGGAAAGGGGAGCAGGGGGGGGGTCACAGGCGGCGGCGGCGCAAGCAGTTCCGAACGCTCTCGCAAGGCATCCTGCAACGCCGGCCAGCGACGTCCGTCCGTTTCGCACATCCTCATGGGCCCCAGCCGAGCGCGGTAGTCGCGCGACAATCGCGCGGGAGACGCGCGGCAGACAAGCTGGGCTGAGGAGAAAGGGGAGGAGGGAGGTGAGGAGGGAGGGGACAGGAACAGGAAGGGGACGAGGATAGGGACAGGGGAAAAAGGAGCGGAAGGGAGAGGAGGAAAGGGGAGGAAAGTGGACAGAGGAGAGGAGGACAGGAGGAGAGCAGGAGAGGAGGAGAGGAGGGAGGCAAGGGGAATGAGGAGCCCCTGGAACCCTCTGGAAACACTCGGGAGCATCCGGAGAGCCTCCGAAAACCGGTGACAACCTCCGCAAACGCGCAAACTCCTTCCTCCTCCTCCTCCTCCTCCTCCTCCTCCTCCTCCTCCTCCTCCTCCTCCTCCTCCTCCTCCTCCTCCTCCTCCTCCTCCTCCTCCTCCCAGTGAGACGTTCTACACGTGTTCTGGGGCGTTGATCCCTATGCGTTTGCTCAGCAGCGGCATGAACACGAATATAGATTTGTGTACCTGCGAGATGCGTGTGTGGCGGCATCCAGGTTTTAACACGCGCGCGCAGACCTGAAGCGATAGACATGCACCATGTAGCAGTAGATCGCAGCAGGAGAGTGATACAATTTCCCCAAAAATCGTATCATCCACTGTGCTGTCACGTTTCCGCCCTCGTGCTCTCGAGGGGGGCAGGATTTGTCTGCCCTGCTGGGCGGGGCAGGAGACAGCAGTGGCATGAACACGAATCTGCATTTGTGTGCCTGCGATATGCGTGTGTGGCGGCCTCTGGGATATCGCACACCCGCGCAGGAGGATAGAATACGTGGGTTGTCGGTGGGTGTGCCTTCCACCTTGTGCCGGACATTGCCAGACGAGCTGACAGCATGGACCCGTGCTGGAAAACGTTCGCCTCCCCGCAAGGGATGCCACCCCCCAGCCCAGATTCGATCGGATCCGAAATTGGCATTGGGGTGAGAAGGATATGATAGCCAGTGATTGCTGTAACTACATCACCCCCCTGCTTAGGTCACGAGGTAGGTTCACCCATTAATCCATCATTGTTGAGTTCGGGGTGAAGGGGCCCTCCCGTGCCCTAATAGTCCAGCCGTGCCAATCCTCCTCCTCCTCCTCCTCCTCCTCCTCCTCCTCCTCCTCCTCCTCCTCCTCATCCTCCTCCTCATCCATCAGCATCATGATCATCAGCATTATCATCATCAGCATCATCATCAGCAGCAGCATCATCAGCATCATCATCAGCATCATCATCGTCAGAATCATCATCATCATCATCCCCACCACCACCATCATCATCATCATCATCATCATCATCATCATCATCATCATCGTCATCATCATCATCATCATCAGCAGCATCATCATCATCAGCAGCATCATCATCACCACCATCACCATCATCCGCATCCTCATCATCATCCTCATGAGCATCATCAGCAGCAGTGTCATCATCAGCATCAGCATCAGCATCGGTATCATCAGCATCATCATCGACATCATCATCAGCATCATCAGCATCATCTTCATCAGCAGCATCATCATCTTCATCAGCAGCAGCAGTCGCAGCATCATCATCATCATCATCATCATCATCATCATCAGCATCATCACCATCATCATCATCAGCAGCAGCAGCATCATTATCAGCGTCGGCATCATCATCGTCATCATCAGCACAATCAGCTTCGTCGCCATCCATCATCATCCTCATCAATGATCATCATCACCACCATCATCAACATCAGCATCATCATCATCAGCATCATCATCAGAATCATCATCATCATCATCATCATCATCATCATCATCATCATCATCATCATCATCATCATCATCATCATCATCATCGACATCATCATCATCATCGCCATCATCATCATCAACAACAGTAGCATCAGCCGTATCAGTATGATCCTCATCAGCAGAAGCATCAACATCATCAGCATCAGCATCATCAGCATTCTCATCATCAGCAGCATCATCATCAGCATCAGCATCATCATCACCGACAACAACATCAACGACAACATCGGCAGCAGCAGCAGCATCCACTATCTTCATCACCCTCCTCGTCCATTTCCTCCACCTCAGGAATCGGAGGCCAGCCGCCTCTCGGCGTCCAGGTCGAGGCGCGCCTGGAGCACCTCGATCAGTGGGGAGGTGCCCTCCCCCCACCCTCCTCCTAGAAGAGATGTGGGGATGAGGGGCAATCAGACCCTGCGCTGGGGGCTCACCGTGGCTTCAAGACAAGACGCAGTGCGCTCAAGGGGATGATTCGGCTGATAACCTCTCTTATACCGGCTCTAGCGCAAGAACAACAACAACAACAACAACAACAACAACAACGACAACGACAACGACAACAACAACAACAACAACAACAACAACAACAACAACAACAACAACAACAACAAGCCATGCAACGGTCTCACTGCGGTGCATCACATTCCCTTCATGTGACCGAGGACGCGTGCGAAGAACGGACTGGAAACCGAAGAAGCCAGCGTGTGCTGCGACCCTGGAGCTCTGGACCACTGGCACGAGCAAAACCTGCGGCCAACAGCTACACAAACTGACGGCGAGTGGCTTCGAAATGCAGCTCGCCTTCGCAACGCGCGCATTTGTTGCAAAAGACCCCAACAGATACAGAGATGGCGGTGACGACCTTTTTCAAGATGCGGCTCTACTCCACGTACACTCGCATTCTATGTTTTCAACGAGTACACGGATGGCAAGCAATTCCTTCGCAGCTCAATGAACTCTCAAATGGTACGGCAAGAAAGCTTCATGTGCACAACAACTCCGCGGATGGACGGCGATTGCTTTGCAAAGGGTGCCTGAGATGGACTGGACACTTCCGTGAACTTTCCGATCGTCCCTCTTTCCGTTTCTTCTGGTTCTGCTCTTGCTTGTCTTGGACCTCTCCTCGGGGGGGGGAACCGCCGTGGGAAAGTCCTTCCTGTGCGGTCTGGTTAGGGCTGCCTGATGGGGAACGACAGGGAGGGGGGGGACCAGCTCAGAGCAGAACACATCGACTCTGAATCGGCGATAGGGCCCCGATGGGGGTCTCCTGGGCGGGGGAGGGCTACCAGGCCCTGGGCCAGGCCCCTGTCGGAGATGCATGGGCGATTGGGGGCCGATGCAGTCCCCCCTTGAGCTTCTCGCCCCCCAACGTTGCCCTCTGCTTTTCGTGTCACACCTCGGCCCTCTCACGGCCGTTCGGGACGATCGGGGCACCCCCGCAACGCTCTCGGCGAGGCGCAGCCGCTGGAGAGCGGCCCTGGTGCTGGACAGCCGCCGAGAACCGACGAAGCCATCCGAAAAGGACATCGAACCTCGAACCTTCGTCCCCGCCTGAGCCCATCCCCCCCGAAAGGCTGCCCCTTTTTCGTCCCCCTGGGCGGCGGCGCTCACAAGAACAGCCGGCCCCACGCGGCGGCGGGCCGCGCGTCCGCGGGACCGCGCTGGGCGCCCCGCCGCGCGCGCGCGAGACCGGCTCGTGAGGAGGGGGAGGGGGAGGGCGAGGACGGCAGGGAGGGTCGGGCGGCGTCCGCCGACCGCCTCCCTCTTGGCCAGGCACCTGGCGCCTCGAAGAAAACAATCGGGGCCGGGAGTCTTCCGTCGTTTTCGCCCTCCCCGGGGCCGTCGCCGGGCCTCGGGACCGCCAGGAAGCGACTCGGGATGGAGGACCCGCCCCAGGGAAGTGGTCGAGAGGTCGGGGGCCCGAGCCTCGACAGAAGTCGAGGCGTCGGACGTCTGGGTGTAGATCCTGGACGGGCCCGTCCTGGGCCCAGGACCCCTGACTTCCGCCGATGTGATCGTCCCAATCCGTGGCCCCAGGGTAGTCCTCTGGCCTGGATCCGTTTTTGAGGGCCCCAGGGCCCGAGAATGGGCCCCAGAGCCGCAGCTTCGCCAGCCCCTCAGGATTGTGGATGCCATGACAATGGACACTCTAATCATCCGATCATTGTTTTTGAAATGTGATTAACATGTGTAAAGCATGTTCTAAACATGTTTCAAGCATGCTCTTACATATTTAAAACATGTTTGAAACATGTTTTAGACATCTGGAAGTTATATGGCAGCATGCTTCCTCTCCATAAATCGACTTCCACAACCTCAGGACTAACGCGTCGCAAATACGCACCCGGAGGTCCCTGGGATGTCCTCGGGTAGCCCCGCAAGGTCCAACGCATCAGGTACCTACGAAATGGTTGGAAAACCTTGTTAAGTTGAATCGAGCTCGGCCTCTGGGCTCCAGAGGCCGACCTCGAGGAACACTCCCAGACTGAAAAAGCCATTGACTTAAGTCGGGCCTGTCCCTCTACAGGAGGGATATTCAAAAATAGTCCAAACATAGTCTGGGGACGATTGCTTGAGCAGTTTTCGGTATGTTTGAGCATTTTTCGACTATTTTCTATTTTTCGTCCAGAATCCGCCTGTAGGGTGACATGCCCGACCTAACCATTGGCTCGTCGAAGATCTGGCAGCGCAGGCACCGCCCGAAGCCCGGGATCGGCACGGCCAGGCTCTGGGCGAGGCGGTCGAGCTGGCGCCCCCCGACGAGGGCGCAGCAGCCACGACCGCGGCCAGCGCGCCCAGGCGGCCCTCGAGTATCGGTGGCCCGGTGGCCAGGCAGGCCTCGGCGGGGGTGGGCGGGACGCACAGAGACATACTAATACTGTATGTCCTCCTTGGAGGCGCGTGTCCGACCCGAACAGATAGTATGCCCATCTTGTCGTATATCGTTTCCCGAGCGGCGTGGCCAGAAAGCGCCCGCCACGACGCAGATACTATCAAATTTCTCGGTGCGCGCGTCGCCCCTGGGGGGGCGACGCACATATAGTGTTAAGCATGTTGGGGTGACGCCGAGTGGAGGGCACCGGCCCTCCGCGCAGCGCGGCCGAGGGAGAGAGTGCCGGCGACGCGCCCAGGGAGGAAGCGAGAGGGGGCGGGCCTTCCCAGAAGGCTCGGAAAGCCTCGGGGCCTTCTGAAAAGTTTTCGAGGCCTTCCACGAAGACACAGGAAACTTCTCGGAAGGCCGGAGGGCTTCTGAGAAGCCCCGCCGCCTACTGAGAAGGCCTTATCCTTCTCACTCCCCCCCTCGCTCGCCGCCGAGGGGGGGGGACCCAGACATGCCCGCGTGGTGAAACAAGCACGACGGAAGGTTTTGGTTTTTTTCGGCCTCTGGGGGCCTTCTCTCCGGGCCGCAGGACAATGGAAAAACGACTCGGGATGATCAACTGGCCCTGTGGACCATGTATTGAAGAATCAAGGCATCGGGCGTCTGGGGAGAGGAGGGAGGGAGGCTCCAGCGCGGCAACGCAGAGATGGTACTCAACGCAATAGGCCAGCACGGCAGCTGCCGCCAACCGCTACCACCACCACTACCACGGCGACATCTGGCACGACAGCCAAGACCACGACAGCGACCTCGGCACCGGGCCTCCACGAAGACCACGGCCACGGCCACGCCCACGCTCACGGCCACGGCCACAACCCCCGACGACGGTCACAACCACGACAGCGACCCTGGCACCAGCCGCGACCAAGGCGAAATTGACCACGACGGCCACCACGGCCAGCGACGCAACGACTGGCCTCCACGACGACCACGGCCACGGTCACGACCACCGACGACGCGCCGACCGACCCCTGTCTCTCCCCTCACCCTCCTTACTCCTTGCTGGCCGCCCCTGCTTGCGACCCTCTCCCTATCGTCCTCCTCCTCCTCCTCCTCCTCCTCTTCCTCCTCCTCCTCCTCCTCCTCCTCCTCCCCATCATCATCATCATCATCATCATCATCATCATCATCATCATCATCATCATCATCATCATCATCATCATCATCATCATCATCATCATCCCTTTTCCTTTTCCTTTTCCTTTTCCTCCTTATCCTTTCCCGCCTCCTCCCAGGAGCGGCGTGGGCTATAGGCCTAGGCCCAACAACGGTCCGAGGCTGGCTCGCGGGCGACCTGTGCAAGCCAGGCACAAGCCCAATGGAGCCCTCAGGCTAAAGGCGGATTCCGAGCGGGCAATCGCTCTCCGTTTAATTTGAACCGTCACTGCGTACCCCAGAGCTGACCTCGCTATACGCCTGGCCGCGGTGGCCACCCGTCCTAAGGCTGGACGGGTACTGGGGCCGCGGGATGGGGAAGAGGAAGGAGTGAGAGACGGAGGGAGGGAGGGCAGGCGAGAGGGAGGACGGAGGTCAGAGTGAGCACGCCGCTCGAAGAAGGACACAGTAGGGGGATGTTGGGGGAGGAAGACTGTGGTGTAGCGGTTGGTCACACGGACCTGCGGCATCCAGACAAAATTTGTGTGCTCAGCCCACGGGGATTAGCACAGATGCCGACGTCTGCCTCTAAGTGGCGATTCTGGAAAACCTCAGAGGAGGAGGAGGAGGAAAGAGGGGCAAGGAAGGGAGGGCGAGGGAACGAGACCGGAGCGGGAGGCAGGAGGGAGGAGGGACGAAAAGGATGACAAGCAGGTTTTTGTTGAGCACGACCGCTGCGCTGCATGCTTAAAGCACACTGGAAGTGTCAGAAAGCAAAGTGGCTCCGTTCTCTTTGGGACGGAGTCCCCTGCAAATTCTGTTCGAACTCGCC
>CAUYUJ010015997.1:30000-37500 GCA_963575745.1 Prorocentrum cordatum | reverse complement strand
GCTGTGGACTCTTCTTCAGCATCAAACTGCCTGCAATCCAGCATCTCTCCCTGTCGCTCCCGCATAGGCCCAAGCTGGTCAGCTTGCACTGCTGCTGCAGGTGCCGACGAGGAGGGCTCCTTGACCGACGGTACTAAGCCTAGGGTCACTTGACTGCACCGCTGCTCCTGCCTGGGAGGGGGTGCCTTAAATCTGCTAGATTAGGCCAATGCTCTAAACCTTTTGGAGAGACTGCCGAAGCCGATTGTTTTGAGCCAGGCCTTGCCATCCTTACTAAGACGCCTGACGCACTGTCAGGCGAATCGAACAAACTTCTCTACTCCGTGCGTTCCACACAGGCGGCAAAACCAGAGACCTCGGTAGCAAGCCGGTGCGAAACATCGATGTGGATGGGCCGCCCCAATCAAGGCGAGGCCGAAAACTCTTCCGACGGTCGCTTCCCCGAGGTGTCCAGGCAGGCCTTGCATCTTCACTATTTAGAGGCACGGTTACATGAGGAGAGGATCGAAGCGGAAAAAGCTGTTCCTGCGCTCTGGTTTTAGCTTGACCTACAGACCTAGAATGCAAATCAGCTTTTAGAGTGGTCCCGAAATAATCATTGGCGATTCTGGCCACCTCTAGGGCCACCGCTATCAGGAGGTGCCTCTGCGACCTCCAGGCCAACTTGTCAGCCGTCGTAACTTGGCCTGCCAGGCAATACCGGACCGCGGTTTCCTGGGCAGCTCTGTCCGCCAACTCATCCGTTTAACCAATGCTCCAACTGCCAACTGGAGTCCTGCCCCTACTGCTGACCGGTAGAGATGGTTTTTTACCTTGACTAGCGTGAACCTCACGCTCTCCCTCTGCTTGTCAGTACTGTGCCCAAAGATCCGCGTTGCCCCTATGCTTCCAGGTGCGTCCTCTTTTGATACCCTGTTCTGCGCAGGAAGCGTCAACAGTGCACGTGGCATCACATGACGTGGCCTGGAGCGCACTGAATATTGCTAGGAGTTCGGGACCCCTGCCTCCAGCCAGAAGACACGGCGCCACGATTGGATGCCAGGACCGCCTCAGCCCTGCAAAAGGCGACAGCTCAACGCACACGTCGAGGGCGAGGGTCCGCGCTACGTTCCCCCCCTGAGCCGTCGCCGCCTACAAACCAGCTGAGTTGCAACCTGAACGTTAACCCCCCATCTGGCCATTTTCCTTCTTGAAAAGTGCTCTCTTCTGGTAAGGGTGTGTCCTCTGGCCTCGCAACCAAAAGCCAGGGTACGTTTTGAGCTCCTACTTCCGCCTACTCATAACCATCCTTCGTCTTCCAGTCCGGGAATGCCTCCATTGCAGGGGCATTCCCAAAGTTGATTGTAAAGTGCTGCATTTGGCACTCCGCACCTCGGGCACACCGCGGCGCTTAGCACCGCAGCTTCATACCTACAATGGTTGGGCCACAAGGCCCTTTGGGCTACCATTTTTCCATACAACAAAAACAAAAACAAAACAACAAAAACAGACAAACAAAAAATGAAATGGGCCCAAGTCACATTCAAATCAACCCCGAACTCAACTCCAGAACCCGCAAGGTGCTGACTGCCTTGGACCCATATGTTCCTCCAGGGAGGTTTTTGTTTTCGCGACCCGCATTCCAGCCCCTATGGGGCGGCCCTCTCCGAGGGCAGGCGCATGGGACACGCAGTCCCAGCGACCAGGTGCGCTGGACATGCTTCGCGTCAACGTGGAAAATAAGACAGAGAGAACTGCGTTCAGACAGGCATGACATAAACTGCACACTATAAGGAAGGAGAAAGAAGGAGAAGGAAGGAGGGGGGAAGGAGGAGGGGGAGGACGGGAGGCATGGCTAGGCTCACCTTGTGACGAACCCTTCTTCGAGCGACTTCCACATAGCCTCCTGCGTCGCACGCGCATGCCATGAATAACCAATGTCCTGCGAAAGCATGCACACCCGGATGTCATTGTCCCACCTTCTTTTTGGTCTGCCAGCCGAACGACAGGCAGTCTTGCTAGTTCGCGTCGGCCCCCATTCCATTGCGTGTGAAGCCCATCGATGTTTTTCCATACTTGCAACTCTGCATACCCACTGCCATTTGCGCCGTCTCTGTTGGTGCGCCCAAGATTCCACGCTGGATGCCTGCAACTGGACTTCAACAACCTGCGTCGCTCTCTTAATAAAATCCGGCCAGGATTCCATCCGCGCGGCCCTAGAAGTATCTGAAGACACAGACACACTTTCTGACATGGGGTCGCTGTCAATGTCTGCGCAGCTGGAACCCGAAGAATGCGCATCATAATGTGCCCGGGCTATCACTCTCCGCCTTGTTCCCCGAATTTGCCTAAGCATTCGCCGCTGCACACATGCGATTCGATGTTCCGCCTTGCGCATCACAGGCCAAACTTCGCCTCCACATAGCATTGCAGGTGTCACCGTCCCGTTGAACAAACGAATGCGGCCCCGTAGGGGGCCTGCGCGGCTGGTCAGCTCTTGTTCGTGTATCCCATAGGCTGCCTATGCTTTCCGGATTCGATTTGCCAGCTCGCACTCGTGCGGGTTGTCACATGATACCAGGCGCCCCAGGTATTTGACGGTCGCGCTTCGTGTCAGAATCTCAACGGCGATGTCGTCGATCTGCACGGTTTCGTTGGCTGGTCTCCCAGACTTCTCGAGTGCGTTTGTGAATATTTTTGTTTTGTCCGGGTGTGAAGATAAACCCACTTGGGAGATCTCTTCCTTGATGTCTGACAGCATTCTCTTGATCTGGTGCAGCGTCGCCCCCATGGCCAGCACGTCATCAGCGAAACGCAAATTGGTGAGCAAATTCTTAACGCGGATGTCTACTTTCAAGCCGTACTTCTTTTTGCTCCACAGCTTTTTGCAAAGGCGAATACAGTGCTCTAACAACGCATTGAAAAAGCAAAGACAATAATGGATCACCCTGCTTTGTCCCACGTTGCATGTCGAACCCTTCACTAAGAACATTCGCGTGCGCCTGGCCACGTTGATCTGCATACAGGGCACCCAGAAGTCGAACGCAAGGCTCTGGAACGCGTTGGCTGCGGAGGGCATCCCAGAGAGCGCCGCGTTCAACAGCGTCGAAAGCTTTCCGGAAATCCAACGCGCAGAACCAAACCGTCTGCTGGAACTCGTCCGCTTTTTCCTGAATGCACGACAATGCGAAGATATGGTCGACGGTCGAAGAATCTCTTCTGAGTCCGGCTTGGTCGCGCGACTGCTCCGGACCAAGAACTCCTCCAGCCTTCCATACAAGAGCCGACCAAATACTTTATATAATATTGGTATTGTGGAAATGGGTCTATAGTTGGATGGCTGCGTAGGGTCGCCGGCCTTGCACAATACAGTCATGATTGTGTTTTTCCACTGAGTTGGGGTCGGGGCATTCGGCTTGATGATCTCATTGAACAGATCGAGAACAACGCGTCGCACATAATCACCGCCGTATTTCAACATGTCCGCCACAATTCCTGTAGCGTCTGGGGCTTTCCCCGTTTTGAGGTGCTTGAGTACGTGCACAAGCTCCTCGTCTGAGAAAGGCGGAATGTAAGAATCCTGTCGGTCCCCAGGTTGCGTCGCCTGTTCGTTGCATTCCTGGGTCGCCGCATATAAGTCCGCATAGAACTCCGAGAAAACATGTGCGATCTCTTCGCGGTCCGTGCGCTCCGTCCCGGACCTGTCGACCATCTTGATGATCAGTGTTCGTTTCCTCTGTGACCTCGTTGCTTTGATGCGCCCCAGCCCTCCGAACTCTCCCAGGATCTGCTTGATGTGCTTTCTGCGCTCTGCTTCTTTGATGGTCTTTACCCTGCTCCGGATCTGCATGCTGAGCTGCGAGCGCTAGTTGCCGTTCTGGTGCGAGGTCGATCGTCGATCTTCTACTAGATGTCGAAGTTCAGCAGCTTCGTCGGTTAAGGACGGCTCTGAGTTTGGTGTCAGTGTGACCTCCGAGGCGAACGACTCCTTGGCACGCAACAAAGCAGACTCTATCTGGGCGTTCGCGTCGTCGATGTTTCTCCACTCCGTAGTCTGGGCCACCTTGGAAAATTGCTCGTCGGCATGCTGTGCGAAACCATCTTTGCAGCACAGGTCGGTGATATGATGCCTTGGACGCTGCCGTCTGTGATTGTTCGTTGCTTTTGGCGGCAGTCGCAAGCTAGCTTGTACAGCTCCGTGGTCTGAGCCCAAATCAAGAACGTCGCTGGACCCGGAGTTGGTCACATACCGGCGCATGCGCTTATGAACCAAAACATAATCGATTTGTCGTGGTTGCCCGTTGGATAAGTAATAAGCGATTCGCTTCTGCGGCTGCTGTGAGCAGAACGTATTTGCAATGCTGAGGTCGTGCTGCGTGCACCATTGTTTAAGCCACTGTCCCCATCCATGTTTCTGTGCCAAATCCGCATGGCCCAACTGTATTGTCGGAGTCGTCTTCCAGCCTGCTTCCCACCTGCGCATTAAAGTCACCACCGAACACTAGAATCGTTTTCTTTCTCGTTTCCTGCTTTATGGCGGCTAATGCTGTGTACACCTCCTGTACATGTACGTATGTGCAAGTGCAGTCAGGAAAATATGCAACTACAGCTCGCACGACGCGCGTGGAATATCTGATGTCAACACACGCAACTCTTTCGTTGATTGGAACAAACTTGAGAAGTTTACACGATCTGTGGATGGATTACAATTGCAACACCCTTTCCTCCCATCAGATGAACTGGCGGACCCTGCAAATGTATGGCCCCCGTGCGTCGCCCAAAGTTCTGCATCTTGTCGCCTCCAAGTTTCGGTAATCAAAATGATACCCCACCTTTTGGTCCCTACTTCCGTCAGCAGCTCATCGATGCGGTCATCGTTGATAAGGCCTCTGGCGTTGAAGGCGACGACCTCAAGATTGCGGCGCCGAGTATATGTTGTTTCGTCCTCGCTATGTTTATGTATCGTGGTGCCTTCATCTGCCACGTCGTGACATGTTGGAATCCTTGGCGGGCGCGGGCTCGAAGCAGTACCCGAAAAATGACGTAACGAAGCTATGGGGAAATCGCTGTTCACATGCTTGTATAAGCCACGCCCTCCTCCTCCTGTTGTGGCCGCGCTTGTACTGGTACTGCCAAAAGGTGCACTTCCTCCAAATGCTATGGTCGGCGCAGGTCCTGATGCCAGCGGGCCGGACATGCAGCAAGGTAGATCCCCAGCAACCTCGGCATACTTACCCCTCCCTCACCCTCTGGACGTAGTAGCTGACGCCGGTTGTACCGGCGAGTGCTGCTCCATCTCACGCAAATTTGGATCATCATGAGGCTGTGCTCGTACAGGTAGATACGACTCGATACGTCGCCTTATTCCTCCCCCGATTTCCCCTCTTCCTCCATCCCGTACTTCTGGTCCAACGCCACGTCGCCGTCACTCGCTCTCTGTGTCCGGCTCCGGGGAAACCTTCTCCCGCCATTCCTTCATAGAATCGTCCACTGCCTGTTGCACCAACCTCCCTGAAGCTGACGTGCACCAGTCCCCACTGTCGCTAAACCATCCTATTTTTCTCTCCTTCCCGCCCGCGTCGATGATTACAATCATGCTCTTCGACCCCACGATCTTCACACTGATCACCTTGTTGTCTTTAAACTTTTCGTGGTTGTTCAGGTGCTGTTTCATGTACCCCAGCTGCTTCTCCCTGGCCCTTTCGTCCTTCGTAAGGTTGCTGCGGAAGAAAATGTTTCCAACTACATCCTTTGGATTCTCGGTGTCCCGGACCTTTTTGTAGAAGTTGATTTTGTCCCGGACCGTCTGGAAAGATAGGAACCCAATATTTGATGGAAATTGTGGGGCAGCAACCGTAACATTATGCCCATCTCCCAACAATATTTCTAACATTCTCTCCAGCTCAGAAACGATCTTCTCTGCAGCGATGCGTTTCGCGAAGCCGAAAGCGATCACCTATTTTGTACGCTCCTCCGCCTCCGTGGTGTTGTCTGCATTCCCCTCCCCCTCCTGTCCCTTACGTTGCCACACGCCTCCCCCGGAAGATCTACTGCTGTGCTTGATTATGTCCGTCTCTTCCTGGAACTTGTTTTCAATGATGTCCTCGATTTCTTTTTTGGTCAAGTACATCTCCTCCAAATCGTTCCTGATCCCCTCCACGTCCATCTCCACCTCCTCCAACTTATCCTGGACCTCCTCCGCTGCCCTCCTTGCGTCCTGCGCCTCGATCCTCGCCTGGTCGATGAGGTTCTTGACGCCAGCCACTTCTTCTTTTAGGGCGTCGAACTGCTTTGATTGGATTCGGGCGAACTCTTTGAAATAGTCTGGAGCTGTGCTCAAGTACTCGTCTCCCTCCTCCGCATCTTCGATCATGGCCTTCATATTGTCCTTCTCCTTACGTCCTCCGTTCCTGTCTGGTGTCGAGCCTGTCGCGGCCCCTCCACGTTTTGCCATATTCCCAAGTATCCTGTGTGCACTCCGGGTAAACAGAACAGATGAGTTATAAATCAGGATGCCAAGTTGAAGTTAGCTTGAGCGACGTTGCTTGAGCCAGGTAATTGCTTGAGCCAATGCAGCCTGTCTGGGCATGCGGTCCCTTCAAAACTGAAGTTTAAACCGACTGGTATAGCCCACTCCCCTGGGAAGTTGGGCTGCCAGCACATGTCGAGAAGGGTGGCCTGGACGGCCGACATGTTTCCCTCGACCTGCAGCCAACGATGCTCAGCTCCTCGCAAATTGCTGGCCCTCCTGGTGGCCTCCTGCCGTCTAGCTTTGGTAGTCCATTGGGCCCTTCTGGAAGAAGCAACGTCCATTCCAATATCACGTGCTGGCAATTCCACTTTGAGTGACAAGCCATATCCAAATACCTTCTTCTTCAACTCTGTCCGTACCGAAGAAAAGCTGGCCACTGCTTTCTTTGAGATCCAAAGTCCCTTGTCTCGCATGCTCGCGGTGAGCGTGGGTGCGACTGAAGTGACCTGGCCCACTGTATCCTCATCCTCCTCCTCCTCCTCCTCCAACTCCTCCCTCTTCTCCTCCTCAGCGACAGCAGCATCATCATCATCACCCTCTTATTCATCGTCAGCAGCATCGTCAGCATCGTCAGCATCGTCAGCAGCAGCATCATCATGATCATTATCCGAACCCGCATAATCATCATCGTCATCATCAGCATCATCATCCTCAGCAGCATCAGCATCATCAGCAGCAACAGCATCATCAGCATCACCATCATCGTCGTCATCATCAGAATCATCATCATCATCATCATCATCATCATCATCATCATCAGCATCAGCATCAGCATCAGCATCATCATCATCATCATCATCATCATCATCATCATCATCATCATCATCATCATCTTAAACATCATCATCATCATCACCATCATCATCATCATCACCACCATCATCATCATCATCATCATCATCATCATCATCATCATCATCATCATCATCATCATCATCATCATCATCATCATCATCATCATCATCATCATCATCATCATCATCATCATC
>CAUYUJ010015997.1:7500-25000 GCA_963575745.1 Prorocentrum cordatum | reverse complement strand
GACCCCCTCCCCGCCCGCAAGCCGTCTCGTTCACTCCCACCCGCCCTCCCAACACATACGTAGCACCCGAGTCTAGCCCGAGCCTCAGCATATTCAGCAGTCGTCTTTGGATGGGCAGCTACTGGGGGCCAATCCGCCGCCGCCGCCGCCGCCGCCGCCGCCGCCGCCTCCGCCACCGTTGCTGCCGCCGCCCCCCGCTGCCAAACCGCCGCCGCCGCCGCAGCCGCTGCCGCCGCCGCCACCGCCGCCGCCGCCCGCCGCCGCAGCGCCGCCGCCGCCGCCGCCCCCGCCGCCGCCGCCGCCGCCGCCGCAGCCGCCGCAGCCGCCGCCACCGCCGCCGCCGCCGCCAAGTGTACTCCGTATTGTTTGTTGACTGGGATGGTGGTGGGGGGCGCATCGGGTTGACTGCGCATATTCAGACTTTAGAGGCAGAGTGTGTTTTGTATGGTGTTTTACAAGGGATGGGGGGGGGTGGCATGGACCCTGGTTGGCCCCCAGTCGCCTGGGGGAGGGGGGGTTTATTAATAGGGAACAGTGATAAACCCCTCCCCGAAGGAGAAGAGGGAGGGGTGGAAGAGGAAACGAGGGCTGGTGGGACTTGGAGGGTTGATTGCAATACCGTTGAAGAGTCTTTGGAATACAGTAGTCCTCCTCCCGTTTTTTCTCCTCCTCCTCCCCCTCCTCCTCCTCCTCCTCCTCCTCCTCCTCCTCCTCCTCCTCCTCTTCCTCCTCCTCCTCCTCCTCCTTTTGGTTTGGGATCGGGGACGGTGTGTTGCGGGGGAGTTCATACGTGAGGGCGTTTGGGGTGTTGATGGGTCTGGAGGCAACTACTCGAAGGATTGGAGGTTGCGTCGATGTGGATGGTCCTTCGTGCACCTCGGCCCCGATGGTAGGATAGACGCGGCTCGCTGTGGATCTTTGCCGTGTGCGCGTCAGTCGTCACCAAGGGCAGAGCTCTATGCTTTGATCGAGCTGCTGCGAGCTAGTGTCGGAGATGTTCGAGTTTATTGAGACTGCCTGTTAGTCGTGAAGGGTGCGAGGAAAAGCTTACGGGCCAAGAGAAAGTCTAGTATGCTGGACCTGTTGGCTGAATTTCACCTTGTGCTCTCCGAACGGAAGGGTTCTCTCCGACTGATCTGGACCAAAGGACACCCCACCCAAGCCCAGGCCGAAAACATGTTTTTGTCTGATGTAGAGGTGTATTTGAACAAAGCGGCTGACTGCATTGCTGATTGGGCTGCCGAGAAGGCCCAGTTGGACCAGAATCATGTTTCTCTTATAGTGCGGGCTGATGAGCTCGCCGTTCAAGTTTTAAAAAGGATCCTGGCCGTCCAGCGTGAAGTGTTGTTTTCCTCGGAGCGTGAGAGGAAGGGGCTCCGCGAGCCTCGGCGAACTCGTGGGGTCGCCTCCTCTCTGTCCGAGCGCGTTTGTCGTTTGAGAGATGAAAGCCACGATCCCTCTGTGCATAGGGCATGCATCAAGTGCAGGCAATGTGGGCTCAGCTATGGCCTGAAAGGCCAGCTTGCGAGTTTCTGGCCCACGGCGTGCAAGCCCCGTTGCATCATCCAGCAGCGCGTTCAGCTGCTTGTGCCGCGGGAGGTGAGGGGTGACTCTGGCGCTGACCCCACCCCTGATTGCTTGGGGCCGTCGGACTTGTGTGGGGGTGCCCAGGACCACCCGCTGGCCGACCGTTGTCACCCCTCCCACCGACTGCCGGTGCAGCGAGGAGTTCTGTTCTGCACGGTCTGTGGAGGATGTTGCACTGTTGCCCCTCCCCGCATCCTGAAGGGAGTGTGCGGAGACCCCGCCTGAGGGCCTTGCCCCTCGAAGGCGGGGCGCGAGGTGCTCTCGCGCCTATCCAGGGGGCTGCCACCAAAGTCGGGCACTGCGTTCCCTGATCGGGCATGAATGTGAATGCGCGGCCTGCCTAGAGCAGGACCCCCGCCTTAGATAGAATTAGAATTAGAATTAGAATTCCCCCTCTTCCCCCTCCTCCTCCAGTAGCCAGCGAAAACGAATTAAACGCAACAGGGCCAGGTCGAAGAACTGGCAAGATCCTCCTCATCATGCGAACCAAGGCAGCCATCTCTCGCCTGTTCCTCCTTCCTCCTCTTCCTCCTCCTCGCCCCCTGGATTGGTGAAGCCAAACGCGAGCATCGCCAGGAAACGAGCTGGCCAGATAGAGGTTTGGTGGCGCTCTCGGTAGCCTAGTGGGTGGCAGTAGCTCAGGCGTCATCTCCTCCTCCTCCTCCCGGAGCGTCGCCGAGGCGCGCCAAGTCGATTACTCCGAGCCCGCGCCCGCGCTCGCGACGCGGAGCCTCGCAAGTGCGGATCGCACAGCAGGCTGTAATTCAAAGATGTGACAGCCAGCGAGGGGCAGGGAAGCATCGGCCTGAGAAGCACGAGAGGCGGTGACTCCTCCTCCTCCTCCTCCTCCTCCTCCTCCTCCTCCTCCTCCTCCTCCTCCTCCTCCTCCTTCCGTAGCCATGTTGGCTCAAGTTCGAAACCTTGCCGCGAGGTTTCGAGCTTGTCCGCAGCCGCGCGGCAGGCTCGGACGATTTCGGCGCGCGCGCCGCCCACATAGTTGCGCGGGGCGCGCCATGGGATATCTCGTCTGTCTCGCCTGTCGCGATGCTGGCAAGACTTCGTGGATCCCCGACACCAACCCCCGCCAGAAGTGTAAATTTTGCAGTACTCCCTTTCCTGGCCGCTCCAGAGGACAGGTCCAAGGAAAGAAAGGAAGGAGCAAAGGCAGGCGCAATGAGCCTGTCGTGTCCCCTCCCCGCGCTCGTTTCCATGATCGTCATGATGTTGACGGTTCTGCCACTCCCCCAGTTCGGTCTTTGGATGAACGTCTTCAGGCTCCATTGGATGATGAAGTGCAGGATAGGTTTGGATCTGACTCTGGCGACGACGGTATTGGCAGCGATCGCGGTTTCTGGGCTGACTATGTCGACGACGACGTTGATGGCGGCTGTGTCGACACCAATGGCAATGAGCTCTCGGTTGCGCAGATTGACCAGATTATCAAGGCCCTGTTGGGCCAGCTGGATTCCCTCCGCCTGCTTCCGCCGACCAGGTATGTTCTCGATCAGGTTTCGAGTCTCCAGGACGAGTTGCAGCATCTCCGAGCACAAAAGTCAGACATGCTTACCGTCCCCCAGAAGCGTGCGTTCTACAAGCAGCGTCATCACTGGGCCAGTAAGAAGTTCGACAAGATCTCTCGCCAGATCCGTGAGCTCGATCGTAAAATCCTGGACCTTCAGAGCGAAAGGGACGCCCTCTGCTCTCGTCAGGAGCGGGTCGCTCAGGATATGGCTATGTGGCAGGCTAAGTTGCAGGATCTCCCGTCGAGTGAGCCAGGTCCTGAGGGTTTCACGCCCCCAGATCTCTCTGCCGTGGCGGACGTCTTCGCAGCTTCCCAGGCAGTGCAGAGAGACAAGAAGCTTGCTCAGGCGTTGCGTGACCTCCAGGGTATCGTTATGTCTGGCTATGCTCCTGTTGGTATTGCCAGAGAGCCTCGGTCTCAGTCTGAGGAACCCAGGATGTCTGTCGACCAGCAAGGTTCCCCAACACGCGTTGCCAGGGCTCCTCCCCGCACCTCTCCCTCACTGCCGCCTGCGCCGAAACGTCTTGCTCATGCCCCTGATGTTGCAGTTGATCAGCCGGGACAGTCAGGAAGGTTTTCGCCGTCGGCTGCCGCCACCGCTGGCCCCGCCGACACCCCAGCTGTGGTGGAGGGCTCCAATCCCATGGGCCCGTCTGACCTTTAGCACATCGCAGACCCCGCCCGACAAGTCAGCCTTCGTTCAGAAGCCTCGTCGGGACTGGGTCATCGTTACTGTGAACGTCACCTCCTGGTCCAATGCCGATATTTTCCTGGAGGCCTATTCTGATCGGTTTGATGCTGTCGGTTTTCAAGAACTCTGTCGTACTGAAGAGGCTATCGAGTTCGCAGTCAACCGTGCTCACAAGCATGGGTTCCATGCGCACCCCCACCCCTCAATTAGTACTCAGAAAGGTGGATTGAGTTCAGGAGTGGGCCTTGTCTCGCAGTATGCCAGGTCCTTCTCTGAAGTTGTATTGGATCCGATTGTTGTCATGCCCCCCCCAGAGAGATTTATCCTAAAGCTATGGCATGGGGTCGTGGATCCAGGTATCCCTTGGGCCAATGTCTACTTACACACGGGGGAAGGCGCTGAGGATCGCAATGCCCAGTTGCTGATGCAGGTGGCAGCAGTCATGAAGACCATATCCACCCCCTTTGTTATATCAGGGGACTGGAATATGTCCCCCAAGGACTTGCAGAATACGGACTTCTTAACGCTCATAGGTGGGGTCATTGTCGCGCCAGATCGCCATACCTATGAGTCCGCGGGTGCCCAGTCTTTGATTGACTACTTTGTGGTTCACCCCTTGCTCTCGGCAGCTGTTAAGTGTGAGGTCTGGGAGACCCCCCTGATCCCCAAGCATCAGCCTGTCGCTCTCACCCTTCGTGGAAATCTTCACTCTGATTTGGTGCATGTTTTTTCGGCGTCCGCCGCACATCCCTGTTATTCGGCCAGTGGGGTGT
Organism: Prorocentrum cordatum; assembly: GCA_963575745.1. Classification (NCBI taxonomy): domain Eukaryota; class Dinophyceae; order Prorocentrales; family Prorocentraceae; genus Prorocentrum; species Prorocentrum cordatum. The sequence continues at coordinate 20,427 of CAUYUJ010015997.1, read as the reverse complement.
TCAAATTGTCCGCCTTCCTGGGATGCCTTTCCTGATCCTGACGCAGTCAACGCTGTGGAAGATTTGGAGCGTCTTACCTCTTCTTGGCTGAAGACGTCTGCCCAGGAGTTGCTTGCTCTTTTCCAGTTGCCAGACCCTCAGGATTACACCAAGTGGGGTGAGCTTCCCTCGACTATCCAGATTTCGGTTTCCAGACTGTTTCCTGGAGGTGTGCTTTCGTCATATGAAGGAAGGCTCTGGGGTTATCTCTCTAACCGTCTTGGCACTCTTCTATATCTTGCTGACAAGCAGTTGTGGCCCGCTTATCGGGCAGCATGTCAAGCCCTGCGGCGGTATCGTCCTTCGCAGCGTGATGGTGGCCCTCCCCCCGATTGGTCATGGTGGAGGTACTATGCCAACAGGCTTGGTACCCTAGATCTTGGTTCCATAGATTGGCTGCGGGGCGTCTTGGCTGAGTCCGCATCTGCTCTGGAACGTGCAGCATCTGCACAGAGATACCAATCCTGGACATCATGGGCCATCCGATCTGTCCAGGAAGGGGGTTCTGCTGCGCACCGTTTCGTCAAGGGATCTATGGATTGGGCTTCCTTTGACAAGACCACCCCGAACCCAGATGCCCCAGTCGGTACGCCGCAGCATCATCTTAAGGCGCGAGAAGGAGTTTGGCATGCTATCTGGGAGCCCATGCAGGAGCACCCTGAGGATCCTTGCCTGGCCCTGGATTTCCCGCCGTTTCCGCCCGACTGCCTTGCATCCTTGCCCCACCCGTCCTTGGACAAGTACAGGCAGATGTGTCGCAGGTACAAAGCTCGTACGTCGGTCGGACTGGACTCTATGCATCCACGTCATCATGCGCTGCTTTCTGACTCATCTCTTCTTGCCTTGTTTGGTATCTGGCGTGCTGTCCTGCGATTGGGTAGATGTCCTCCCATTCTCGCTGTGTTCACCATGAATTTGATCCCGAAGGCTGATGGTGGCGAGCGTACGGTTGCCCTATTCACGACGTGTGTGCGCACGTTCTCTCGGTTCTTCAGGCACACGCACGGTGCTACGTGGACGCGTTTGCATCCTCGTCCGCACGTGTTTGGTGTGCGCGGTCATTCCTGCCAAGCATGTGCGTGGCGCATGGGCGTGCTCACGGAGTTGGCTTCCGCCAAAGGTTTGTCTGTGTTTGCACTATTGCTCGACATCCAGAAGGCTTTTGAACAGGTTCGCCATAAACTTCTCATAAGACGTGCTAGTGAGTTTGGCTTTCACCCTGCTCCCTCGAGGGTGTTCCTGTCTCTGCATCGTTCCCCACGTGTTGTCACGCTGCGGCGAATCGTTGGGGAGTGGGTCAGAGCTAGCAAGACTATTGTGGCAGGTTGCTCATTTGCCGCTCTGTTTATGCATATTTTATTGATGCCCGAGCTGGATTCGCTTCGTCAGTCATATCCTAATATGCACCTCGGCCTCGTCGCCGACGACGCCCAGGTCCTGGGGATAGGCTCGGAGAGGGAGTTGCTCAAAATCGGTCCCGATGCGTCGCATCTTTTGATGAGCAAGCTGACTTTCTCGGCATGATTACCGCTCTCCGAAAAGAAAATCGCGCTCTTGGCTACCGACCCCCAGTTGGCCCAGAACATCGCAGCTGAAACTCCACGTCTCGCTGGTGCAGTCAAGTTCTCGTGTCGCAACCTCGGGATTGACTACCAGTTACGTCAGGGGCGTCGTTCTCGTACCGTTCTCACTGGTCGATTAAAAAAAGGCCAGGTTTAAGGCCCGACGCCTACTGAAGATAAAGAAGGCTGGTGCAAAGGTTGCAGGTATTGTTAACACTAACTTGCGGCCCACTGTCATGTACGGCATTGATGTCGTCGGTCTATCTACTCATCAGATTCGTCAGGTTCGTGCTATATACCACGCTGGTCTCGGCACAGGTAAGCGTAGGTCTGTCACGATGGATGTGGCGTTGCACGGTGTTACCGACCCTGCTATTGACGCACATGCTGATGTTATTCGCCTCTGGACCGTCTCTAGATGGGACTCTCTTCTTCCCGTCGGAATGATAGACCAAGTTTTCCAGTTTGCCTACGCCAAGGTGACGCCAGATACCCCGTGGACTGAATTACAGGGCCCAGGACAGATTTTGGTTGCCACTATGCGTAGAATTGGGTGGTCTGCGGTTTCGCCCACATTATGGCGAACTTCTCTTGGAACGGAGGTTGATATTTCGTCTACTTCCCCTCGTGAGGTGGTTGCACTAGTGATTCGCGACGCGTCTGTTTGGGCTTGGAAACAGGCCTCTGAGCGTCACCCATCCTTCAGTCATCTGTCTGGACCCCCCTTTCCCCCACCTCTTCTTTCTTTGTTGTCTAAAACAACTGAAGGATGGGGTGTCCTCCAGCAACGTGCTCTGAGGACTTTTATATCTGGGGGCATATACTTTAAACCTGTGTGCCCCATTTGCCAGGTTTCTGACCCCGTGTTTCACACCCTGTATGAGCGTGATGGGCTTGTGGAGTTTCGTCGTTGGTTCGGCCCGACTCCTGCCCTCACCCGTTGCATAGAGCAGCACCGCGACAACCCTGTCTGGACCACTGCCATGGTTCCCGACCCGCGCGATTGCTCCCTGCTGGCACCACCTTTCTCAGACCCTGTCTGGGAAGGGGCCACAGATGGCCCCTTTTTCTCGTCGCCTGCGTACGGAGACGGCTCGGGAAAGCATGGTCCCTCGCCGCTCACTCTCCGCTGTGGATGGGGTGTTTGCTCATTTGATCCGCGTAGTCGAAATGTTTTTGGAGGGCCCGTCGCCAATGATCGGCTTCGGCTTAGTGCTGGTGCCTATGGCGCATATCCATTTCTCACCCAGGATGTTTCAGGGGCTGAGCTCTACGCGTTTTTGTTTTATCTAACCCATGCTGCCCCCTCCGACTGCTATGAGTTTGCCACTGATGCCCAGTATGTCGTCGACGGTTGGGCAATGGGGTATGAAGCTACCACGCACGGATGGGCCACTCACGCATCCCTGTGGGTCCGTGTCCACCGTGCGGCTTCAGATATCGGGTATCACCTAATTAAGGTCACCAAGGTTCGTGGCCGCTCTTCCTCTGTGGGTAATAAGCAAGCCGACAGACTTGCTAACCTAGGTGCAGACCTACACACTCTGGACACGGTACTGCACGACCGTATCAAGCGCTCTGGTGTGATGGTGCGCAATCTTGGTGTGTATATCGGTCACTGTATAGCATGGATGTTCAAGAACGTGCCCAAAAAGGTCTGGGCGGCGGATTCTGATGAGCCCCCTGCCCCCACGGCCCCATCCCTAGTCCTCTCTGGTGCCTCCTCTGGGGCCTTGCATGAGCACTTCTGGGACCCCTCAGCGGGTCGTTTTAGTTGTGTGAATTGTTGGGCTAGCTCAGTCTCCAAGAGCTACTTATTGCGTTCGCAGTGCTCTTCTCCCACTGGTGGTGGGCACGTGCTCAGGCGGCTAAATAATATCATAGTTTGTCGACGATGCGGCCGCTACTCTTGCAAGAAGGCAGTTGATTTAATTAAATCATGCACTGGGCCCCCTCGGGCCTCTGGCACCATCTCACGGCTTCGGCGCATGTGCGATGGTCGTGACCCCCGCACTGATCAACCAGTCGGTGAGGCAACTGCGGTTGACAACGTCAACGTTATATATGCTGTTCCTGCCCCTCACGATGTCTTTAATTTTCAGGCATTGTTTGATCCTGCATGGCTTGTAGAGGCTCCGTAGACTTCTCGGGCTTCGGAGGAGGGGTGGATGTATCCTGGGTTATCTGGTTTGTCTCGTCTGTCTGATGCTGGCAGGACTACTCGGATCCCCGACACCAGCCGCCAGAAGTGTTGTTCTGCAGTACTCCCTTTCCTGGCCGCTACAGAGGGCAGCTTCCAGGAAGTAGGGTAGGCTTGGGATAAGTGGGTACAGACGCGCTGAGAAGCAGGCACCCGTTCCGCCTGCGCCCACTTATCCCGTCTGTGCTCTTGCCATCCATCCCCTGGCCAGGCTCGCAAAGAGAGAAGACTCTCGCCTGCCCGCCGCGCGGGGATTTTGCACGCCTCTTTGCACGCCTCTCTGTCTGTGCTTTCTCTCTTACAGTTGGACAGTCGGACAGTAGGGTAGGATTGGGATAAGTGGGTACAGAGGCGCTGAGAAGCAGGCACCCGTTCCGCCTGCGCCCACTTATCCCTTCTGTGCTCTTGTCATTCCTCCCCTGGCCAGGCTCGCAAAGAGAGAAGACTCTTGCCCGCCCGCCGCTTGGGGATTTTGTGCACGCCTCTCTGTCTGTGCTTTCTCTCTTACAGTTGGACAGTCGGACAGTAGGGTAGGCTTGGGATAAGTGGGTACAGAGGCGCTGCGAAGCAGGCACCCGTTCCGCCTGCGCCCACTTATCCCTTCTGTGCTCTTGTCATTCCTCCCCTGGCCAGGCTCGCAAAGAGAGAAGACTCTTGCCCGCCCGCCGCTTGGGGTTTTTCTGTGCATGCCTCTCTGTCTATGCTTTCTCTCTACTGTCGGACAGTCGGACATAGGCTAGGTTTAGGATGAGTGGGTACAGAGGCGCTGAGAAGCAGGCACCCGTACCGCCTGCGCCCACTCATCCTTTATGTGCTCCTTTTGCCCCCCCCCCAGCCCAGGCTCGCGAAGAGAGGAAGGGCTCTCCGCCGCCTTGCTGGTCTGTTGTATAATGTGCTGCCTGGAAGGTTGAGGCTGAAGCCCAGGAGCCAGGACGCGGGCTTCAAATTGTCTCACCAGTCTTGCCAGCATCGCGTGTTTCGGGCCATCGTTTTTTTTCGTTGTCCCTGTTTGCTCGGGTCGGTCCCTCGCTCGGCTCTGTTCGGGTCCTGGTCCGTCCCTCGCTTCTTTCGGCCCTTCTTCGGGCCCCTCGCTCGTCGTTTCGGCGCCACGGGCAGGAGTGTTCGGCAGACGATCACCCGCGCGCAAATCAAAAAAATCCTCCTCCTCCTCCTCATCATCATCCTCCTCCTCTTCCTCCTCCTCTGCATCCTCCTCCTGTTCCCCTTCCCTCCCTCCCTCCCTCCCTCCCTCCCTCCCCCTCCTTCGCCCCTCTGGGGCAGTTTCGGTGGAGCCGAATTTGCACCGGCTGCGCTTCCAGTTTCTCTCGAAGGACGGTTGTTGGGCTCATTCAGCTCGCCGTGCTTAGATTCACCCCGAAGCGAATATCAATTACCCTGGCGACGTACCCAACCCTTGCGCAATGCGGGGCATAAGTACATCAGGATTGCTACAACGGGGGCGATGACGTAACATGGACGCACGTGGTTTTGCGAGCAGCAATCAGAAGGCCCGCAGGCCCGCGATCAAGATATAAGGGCGTCGTAGTGTCGCAGATCGCAGCCCCCCAGGGACGGCGAGGTCTCGCTCAGGTCCCCGCGGTGCCTCACTCCGCTGGACCCGCCAGCAGCCCTCAAAAGTGGCGACAGTGTCGCAGATCGCAGCCCCCCAGGGACGGCGAGGTCTCGCTCAGATCCCCGCGGTGCCCCACTCCGCTGGACCCGCCAGCAGCCCTCGAAAGTGGCGACAGTGTCTCAGATCGCAGCCCCCCAGGGACGGCGAGGTCTCGCTCAGATCCCCGCGGTGCCCCAGTCCGCAGAACCCACCAGCAGCCCTCGAAAGTGGCGACAGTGTCTCAGATCGTAGCCCCCCAGGGACGGCGAGGTCAGATCCCCGCGGTGCCCCGGTCCGCAGAACCCACCAGCAGCCCTCGAAAGTGGCGACAGTGTCGCAGATCGCAGCCCCCCAGGGACGGCGAGGTCTCGCTCAGATCCCCGCGGTGCCCCACTCCGCTGGACCCGCCAGCAGCCCTCGAAAGTGGCGGCCGTGTCGCAGATCGCAGCCCCCCAGGGACGGCGAGGTCTCGCTCAGATCCCCGCGGTGCCCCAGCCCGCAGGAACCACCAGCAGCCCTCGAAAGTGGCGACAGTGTCTCTCTCTCACACACACACACGAGGTACGCACAAGACAAGAGGAGACAAGACGGAAGCGGGAGACGGGAGGCGGGAGAAGAAGGAGATGGACGCGACCACAGTGCTCCATTCAAAACGAATACCCAACCAAGGAGGGTTGGGAAAAAAAAGGTCATCCTCCTCCTCCTCCTCCTCCTCCTCCTCCTCCTCCTCCTCCTCCTCCTCCTCCTGCTCGTGCTCCTGCCCCTGCTCCTCATCCTCCCTCCTTTCCTTCCTTCCTTCCTCCCTTCCTTCCTCCCTCCCTCCCTCCCTTCCTTCCTTTTTTCCTTCCTTCCGTCCTTCTCTCCTTCCTTCCTTCCCGCCTTCCTTCCGTCCTTTCCTCCTTCCTTTTCTCCTCCTCCTCCTCCTCCTCCTCCTCCTCCTCCTCCTCGTCCTCGCCCTTTTCCTTTTCACCCTCCTACTCCTCCTACTATCCTTCTCCTGGCACGGCACGCCCAGCCCGGCGGTATCCTTCCACGGCTCCTTCCCGCAGTGCGCGTTGCACTCCGTGATCGTGTCGTACGGCTCGCCGCCCCCAAAGAAGAACAGCGTGGGCGAGTACGAGCGCGGCCCCTGGCCGACCCCGCCAGGAGGAGGGACGGCAGGAGGACCACCACAACCTCCTCCTCCTCCTCCTCCTCCTCCTCCTCCTCCTCCTCCTCCTCCTCTCCTCCTCCTCCTCCTCCTCCTCTTCCTCCTCCTCCCCCTCCTCCTCTTCCTCCTCCCCCTCCTCCGGGAGGAGGAGGAGGAGGAGGAATCGACGACGACGACGACCACCACAACGACGACGAAGAGGAAGAAGGGTGGAGGCAGCAGGGGAGTACCGGGAGGACGAGGAGGAGGAGGACGACGACGACGACAAAGGGGAAAAGGACGAGGACGAGGACGAGGACGAGAAGGACGATGAGGAGGCGCTTTTGGAGCTGAGGGAGTGACGGAGGGGGAGGAGGTGGAAGAGACAGAAGGGTGGAGTGGGGAGGGGCGAACGGATGAGGAGGAGAAAGAGGGCAAGAATGAGCAGCAGCGGAGAGAGGAGGGAGGGGGACGGATAGTAAGGATCGATGGTGGAGGGAGACGGACAGAAGAGGTGTGAGGGGCAAGGGGGTGAGGAGTGAGGGGTGAGGAATGAGGAGTGAGGAAGATTAAGGAGGAGTGAGCAGAAGTGAGGATGAGGAAGGAGAGAGGAGAAGGGAGGGAGGAAGGTTGGGAGGGATGAAGAGGAGGAAGAGGAGGAGGAGGAGGAGGAGGAGGAGGAGGAGGAGGAGGAGGGGGAGAAGGGGAGGAAGGGATGGACTGCCTCAACAGGCCCGCAGGGCAGCCTGTGACGGTCTCAACACCCCAAACCTGCGGCGCGGCGGTCTTGAGATCGCCCCGTGCTAACCTGGGGGGCCTGTCGAGACCTCCTGAGGTCTATGGAGGCAACAAAGCAAGAAGCAATTACCCGACGACGTACCCAAACCATCCTGATAAATTGCCAGCAGCAGAGGGCCCATCCCAAACGAATGGTGATACGACAAAGAACGCGACCCTCCGTGCAAGCTGCATGGAAGGCCTACGTGTTGCACGCCTCACGGGGCTGACATAGTAGCTTGCCACGAAATAGGATACATAGGGAGAAAGACGAAAGGACAAACCAAAAGAAGGAAGGAGGTTGCGTGCTAGGCAAGGCCAAGCAACAACACCGGACAGCCACCAGCTGCGTCCCGGCTGGATGTGCGTAAGACGGCGCCCCAAAAAATGCCAACAATTGCACTGGTGGCAGCCACCCAGGGAGCTGCGAAGTCTCGTCTGAATGCGCGTAAGACGTTGCTCCGCTGACCTGCCAGGAGCCCACGAAAGTGGCGACAGTTGCTCAGCTGGCAAGCCCCTCACAAGCCGCGAGGTCTCGTTGGGGTACGCGTAGGAAATCGCCTTACTGGCCATCCAAGCAACCCGCGAAAGTGGCGAAAACTGCCAGGGAGCCGCGAGGTTTCGTCTGGGTCCGCGTGTGGCGTCGCTCCACTCGACCCCAAAGGAGCCCACGAAAAAGGCGACATTCGCCCAAGTAGCAGCCCCCCAGGGAGCCGCTAGATCTCGCTTGGGTGCGTGTGAGGCGCCACTCCGCTGGGCCTCCCAGGAGCCCACGAAAGTGGCGACAACTGCGCAGGTGGCAGCTCCCAAGGGAAATGCGCATTCTCCCCTGGATGCGCGTAGGACACCGCTCCGCTGGCCCTCCCAAGAGCCCACGAAAGCGGCGACAGGTGCATAGGTGGCAGCCCCCAGGGCGTCCACGAAACTTCGTCTGAACGTGCCTCTCAGGAGCCCATGAAAGTGGTGGCAGTTGCACCAGTCGCAGCCCCCCAGGGAGCCGCGAGGTCTCCCCTGGATGCGCGTAGGACACCGCGTTGCGCGGTCTCGTCTGCATGCGCGTGGGTCGTGCCGGCTGCACCACACAGGAGCCCACGAAAGTTGCGCTAGTGGGGCAGGTGGCAGCCCCCCAGGGAGCTGCGAGGTCCCGTCTGAATGCGCGTAGGACACCGCTCCGCTGGCCCCCACCGGAGCCCCTGAAAGCGACAACAGTTGCGCAGGTGGTAGCCCCCTAGGGAGCGCGAGAGGGAGCGGGGAAAGGCAGGGAGAAGGGAGGGGGAGCAGAGGGATGCAGGGGTGAGCGGGGGGGAAGAGCCAATGAGGAGGCGGGGGTAGGACGCGCGAACAGCGCTCCATCCAAAACGAAGACCCAAACAGAAAGAGAGAGAGAGAGAGAGGGAGAGCCGAGAAAAAAACGCTCGACCCTCGAGCGGCCCTCGGGCCTCGATGGCTGCTGCTGGGGAGGCCGCCTGTGCGCCGCCCGCCCCCCCTCCCTCCCCCTGCCGCCTGGCACCTCAGCCTCCGCCCCCCAGGGCCCGCCGCTGCTCGCCATCGCGAGACGTCCCGCGGCGCCCCCTGGGCGGTGGCACGCACGAGCGTCGCCCAACGCCCGACGACGCTGAGGCGTGCCTCCGCCCAGGGGAAGCGTGGGAGCTTCGCCACCGAGAACCGCTGGGGGGGCCCCGCATGGGAGCTCCGCCACGCCGCTGGGCGGTGGCACGCGCCTCGTGTTGAGACCACTGCCACCGAGAACCCACCCGGGGGCCAGGGGGGGCCTTCTCTCTGTTTCCCCCTCCCCAGAAATCCGACGTCTCGATGTTTTCGAGACGCGGGCTCCCGACCTCCCGATCACTTCCCCGGGACTGGTTTTTCATCCCGAGTCGATCTTGACGGTCCCGAGGCCAAGCGAGGGCCCCGAGAGTTTGCAAATGACGAGAAACATCCGTCTCGATTTGTTTCGAGACACCCGATGTCTGGGTCTGACCACTGCGATGGCCCTCGCTCATGCTCTCAGCCGTCGGCCTGCCGGCCGCAGCATCCCCCCCCCCCTGACATCCGACGATGTGACGTTTCAGACCCGCGGCCCCAGAGGTCCCCGACCGACTCCCAGGGAGTAGTGGCGTTCGCCCTGGATCCGCTTTCGATGGCCCGGCGGATCGACAACTTCCCCCGACGGCCGAAAACGCCTTGCTGGCGCTCGCGGAGGCGGAGGGGGATGAGACGAGGCCTCGCGCGGCACCTTGAGACCCAAGTGGCATCGAATCCACGTCGGAGTTACGTCGGATGTACGTCGAAGTTACGTCGGGACGTCGTCGCGCGAACATCAACGGCCAACAGGAAAGAGAGAAGGGCCAGGAGAAAGAAGCGCGGAGGAGCGAGAAGGGAGGAGCCTGAGAGCGAGGATAGAGGAGGAGGGCAAGGAGAGAGGAGCAAGGAGGGAGGCTTGGGAAGCGTCCAGCACACGAACCTCCCAGTGGCCTCGACGCGCGGTAGGAGCTCGACCACAAGAAACCTTCCACGAGAAACCCAACCCTGAGACCCCAGGACGTCCATGGATACCTGGCGTGGGAACCTCACACTTCCCATAGCAAAACCATCGAAACCCAAGAAACCATGGGCACCCTGGGGGCACGCAGGGTGTTTCTTGGCATGGGCTTCTGGTGTACGGCCAAACACGTGGCCGAGGCGAACGCCCGGGGCCCCAGGGAGCCCTGCAGCTCCCCCCACCCCGCCGACCATGGGCAGCCGTCGCCCGGGGCGGCGAGGCGGGCCCCCCCAGACAGCAGCGCGCGCTCCAGGCGGTCACCAGGTGCCTGCGGGCGCACCCACCCCTGCCCCCTGCCTCCTCCTCCTCCTCCTCGTCCTCCTCCTCCTACTCCTACCTACTCCTCCTCCTCCTCCTCCCCTCCTTCCGCCTCCTCCTCCTCGTCCTCCCCTCCATCTCCCTCTCCATCCCAATTCCTCCCATCTCCTCCTCCTCCGCCTCCTCCTCCTACTCCTCCTCCTCCTCCTCCTCCTCCTCCTCCTCCTCCTCCTCCTCCTCTCCATCTGCATCTCATGTCCAACTCCCATCTCCTCCTCTCCTCCTCCTCCTCCTCCTCCTCCTCCTCCTCCTCCTCCATCTGCTCCTCCTCCTCCTCCTCCTCCTCCTCCTCCTCCTCCTCCTCCTCCTCCTCCTCCCATCTCCATCTCCATCTCCATCTCCATCTCCATCCCCTCCAGCCTCCTCCTCTCCTCCTCCCTCCTCCATCTCCATCTCCATCTCCATCTCCATCTCCATCTCTCCCTCTCCTCCTCCTCCTCCTCCTCCTTCCTCTCCTCCTCCTCCTCCTCCTCCTCTCTCCTTCCTCCTTCCTCCATCTTCCTCCTCCACTCCTCCTCCTCCTCCTCCTCCTCCTCCTCCATCTCCATCTCCATCTCCATCTCCATTTCCATCTCCATCTCCTCCTCCTCCTCCTCCTGCACCTCCTCCTCTTTCCTCTCATCTCCATCTCCACTCCTCCATCTCCTCATCCTCCTCCTCCTCCTTCTCCTCCTCCTCCTCCTCCATCTCCTCCTCCTCCTCCTCCTCCTCCTCCTCCTCCTGCTCCTCCTCCTCCTCTTCCTCCTTCTTCTCCATCTCTCCCTTATAAATAACTTTTCCCTGTCGCACCCCGAGGCTTGTCTTTTCTGGCGGACCGGACGTTTGGCCTGAGACTTCCTAACCATATATGACCCTGAAGCTTAAACATTGGCAACAGTTTTGGAGGGTGGGTCGCTTTCAAAATTTGGCTCTCGCCTTAGCGCCGCGCACATTTGGTTTAAAAAATGCAAGACGTTCACGGATCGAGGGCGGGTGGTTTTCAAAATGTGGCTCTCGCTTTTAGCGCCGCGCACATGTGTTTAAACATTGCAAGAGTTTCGCGGATTGAGGGCGGGTCGTCTTCAACATATGATTGTCGCCTTAGCGCCGCGCACATTCATTTTAAACATTTGCAAAGCGCTTCATGGATGGAGGGCGGGTGGTTTTCAAGATGCGGCTCTCGCCTTAGCGCCGCGCACATTCGTTTTCAAAATTTGCAAGAGGTTCACGGATCGAGGGCAGGTGGTTTTCAAAATGTGGCTCTCGCCTTCGCGCCGCGCACATTCGTTTCAAAAATTTGCAAGAGTTTCCTGGATTCGGGGCGGCTCCATTTCAATATGTGGCTCTCGCCTTCGCACCGCGCACATTCGTTTCAAAAATGTGCAAAGTGCTTCACGGATTGAGGGCGGGTGGTTTTGAAATGCGGCTCTCGCCTTAGCGCCGCGCACATTCGTTTCAAAAATTGCAAGAGGTTCACGGATCGAGGGCGGGTGGTTTTAAAAATGTGGCTCTCGCCTTCGCGCCGCGCACATTCGTTTCAAAAATTTGCAAGCCCTTCCTGGATTGAGGGCGGCTCCGTTTCAAAATGTGGCTCTCGCCTTCGCGCCACGCACATTCGTTGAAAAGAAACTGCAAGAGGTTCACGGATTCCCATGGTCAACGTACCAGAAACGGTGTTCTGGAGAGATTCAGGACTATGAGGGTGCAACAGTTACGTTGATTCGCGGTGCTGAACTCCCAGGAATGGCGTTCTGGCACGATTCACGATCGTCAAGACGCAGCAGTCAGGTTGATCCGTGGCGCTGGAATCCCGAGAACAATGTGTTGGCGTGCTTCAGGGTCTCCGAACGGTTGCCTTCCAACGAGGCAGGGAAATGAACTGTGGTAGGGGCCTATGCAGAGGGAGCTTGGAGGGAGGGTTTGTTCCAACGTCGTTGATGATTCTTGGGTTTACACTGGTCATCCTCCTCCTCCATGTCCTTTTCCTCCTCCTCCTCCTCTATTCCTCTCCTCGGCATACATGTCCTCCTCCTCCTCCTCAACCTCATCTGCCTCCTCCTCTGCCGCCTCCTCCTCTGCCTCCAAAGTCATAGTGCAACGAGGTCCCAGGCGAGAGCTGGTTTTTGAAACGGAGCGCCCGCCCTCATCCCCAGTAGTTTTACGCACGTCAAGCTTCAGGACTTGTTTGTTGCACGGAAGTCGCAGCAATAACAATGAGTGCTAGGACAGGCTGCCCTCCATTCGTGCAGCTCTTGCGAACCCCAAGCTTCAAGGTCATGGCATGTAAGTCTGATGAGTTAGCTCGAAAACTCAAGCAAACGCTGGCCTTTATCGTGGAAGCTGTTGACAGTTGTAAAATTGAAAGCTGTTAAATTGTGAGAACGTCTCAAGTGAGAGCCAAAGTTTGAAAAGGTGCCACCTTCCATGCGTGCACCCTGGCATAATCTTTGAGAACGAATAAGGGTGATGCCAGGGCGAGAGCCAGATTTTGAAGAAAGATCGCTCTCCAATCGTGTATTCGTTGAAAGTTTCTACGGGAACGAAAGAATCATATGTTGAAGATTGGCTGAACTCTGTCCGTGTATCAGTTCGAGGCTTTTCAGTCTACTCCGCACTGCGCGAAGGTGAGAGCACCATCTTCGAATAGTACCGCCATTCTCCTTGCAGCTGTTTGCGAGCTCAAGGAGGTTCTATACGTGTGTAATACAGTCGTACGGTAGGTTCGCGTCGTGTCGACCAGCGGCGACCCCAGCGCGGGCGTTTAAGGTT
>CAUYUJ010015996.1:295520-301396 GCA_963575745.1 Prorocentrum cordatum | reverse complement strand
GAGGAGGAGGAGGAGGAGGAGGCGGAGGCGGAGACGGAGGCGGAGGCGGAGGAGGAGGCGGAGGCGGGGGAAGAGGAGGCGGAGGAGGAGGAGGAGGAGCAGGAGGAGGAGGAGGAGGAGGAGGAGGAGGAGGAGGAGGAGGAGGAGAGAGGGAGGAGAAGGAGGAGGAGGAGGAGGATGGAGGAGGGGGCGCAAACGGAGCGCCCGCCCGCCGGGAGGGGGGAAGACAGAGGCCAGCGCCGGGCGTGTCGCGCCGCGGGCCCCCTGCCTCGCCCTCCCGAGGGGGCAGGAGGACCACTGGGGCGCGCAAGGACATGCTCCCAGGCATCGTGCGCCTCGCAGATAATATCGGGGCGGAGGGTTTTCACAATCTTCGTTTTCGCAGTTTTCGGCCTCTCGGGGCCCCCACCGGGCCTCGGGACTGTCAAGAAACGACTCGGTATGAAAAACCGGTCCAGGGGAAGTGGTCAAGAGGTCGGGAGCCCGTGTCTCGAGAAAATCGGGACGCTGGATGTCTGGGTTAGTAACTAGTACGATGTGTCCTCCTCGGAGGCGTGCGTCCGACCCGAACATGCAGCACAACCAGATTGCAGCATATCGTTTCCCGAGAGGGCCAGAGAGCGCCCGCCACGGATCATATAGTAAAAGATTTCTCGGTGCGCGCGTCGCCCCAGGGGGGGCGACGAACATACAGTATTAGTCTGTTGGGGTGACTCCGCAACCATCCTTATGAGAAGCACCCCGACAAGCGGAGCCAAGTACCAAGCAGGACATGCCCGTCTAGTGACCGCCTAGTACTGCTTCGTATGGGGTCGGGGTGGATCTTCTCCCTTGACTTCCGCCCCCCCATCCCAGGCCGCCGAGGCCTTGACAACATCAACAACAACAACAACAATCATTTTACCCGAACGCTCAGTGTTCTCACCAGTGCCAGGGTTTTCATGCGACGCGAGACAATACCCCCACTTCGTGGGGGGGCAGTTCAAGCTCTACCAAATATCCAAACGACTCTTCGCGACCACCCAAACCCAGCTTCCCGCCCTATGACGTTGGGACACTTCACTTCGTGGCGTGCGGACGACCGTGGCTACTACACTGGCGTGGGGTACACACCCACAGAACTTGGTCACTTATTCGGGGCGCGCGTGTGCCCAGCATCCTGCAATTGTGACATACAATACATGACACAGACAGACAGAGAGAGAGACAGAGAGCAGACAGAGAGAGAGACAGAGAGAGCGGAGTTGGTCACATTTTTGGGGCAAGTTCCTGAGATCGTCGTGTTTTTTGTTGGTCTTGCGCGCGCGAATGTCCACTTTACTTTTTTTTGCAAGGGAGTATTGAAATTTGATTATGTTAGAACAAGAAAAAGTAGCTCGCGCGAGCTCATGTAACATAAATGTTGAAAAACCATTGGTTTTGTGGGAGTCGGACAGCGCGCGCGGGATGAAATTTGGACATTTTTTTTTGAAAAACCATTGGGTTTTTGATGTTTTTATGTTGAAATCGTTACGAAACCTAAGGTTCTGGAAGGATTTCGTCTTGCGCGCGCGAATGTCCACTTTACCTTATTTTTTGCAAGGGATTATTGAAATTTGATTATGTTAGAACAAGAAAAAGTAGCTCGCGCGAGCTCATGTAACATAAATGTTGAAAAACCATTGGTTTTGTGGGATTCGGACAGCGCGCGCGGAAGGACATTTTGACAATTTTTCTTAAAAAACCATTGGGTTTTTGATGTTTTTATGTTAAAATCGCTACGAAACCTAAGGTTTTGGAAGGATTTCGTCTTGCGCGCACGAATGTCCACTTTACCTTATTTTTTGCAAGGGATTCTTGCAATTTGATCAAGTAAGAACAAGAATTTTCATTTTATAGTGTTTTTTGCAAGGGAAAACGGATTACAACAAAACAACCGGATCCGGACACAATCCACTTTTCTGAAGCTTTCGCTAGAAAATGAAGGAAATGAGGCTGCGGCCTAGGTTTTGGAGGGGGGTCGCGCACCAGGGGTCTCAACAATAATATTTCTTTAGAAGTAATAATGTTCAACAACAACAACAACAACAACAACAACAACAACAACAACGACAACGACAACGACAACGACAACGACAACGACAGCGACAGCGACAACGACAACGACAACGACAACGACAACGACAACGACAACGACAACGACAACCACAACAACAACAACAACAACAACAACAACAACGACAACAACAACACCAACAACAACAACAACAACAACAACGACAACAACAACAACAACAACAACAACAACAACACAACAACAACAACAACAACAACAACAATCATTTTACCCGAACGCGTGGTGTTCTCCCCAGTGCCAGGGTTTTCATGCGACGCGAGACAATACCCCCACTTCGTGGGGGGGCAGTTCAAGCTCTACCAAATATCCAAACGACTCTTCGCGACCACCCAAACCCAGCTTCCCGCCCTATGACGTTGGGACACTTCACTTCGTGGCGTGCGGACGACCGTGGCTACTACACTGGCGTGGGGTACACACCCACAGAACTTGGTCACTTATTCGGGGCGCGCGTGTGCCCAGCATCCTGCAATTGTGACATACAATACATGACACAGACAGACAGAGAGAGAGACAGAGAGCAGACAGAGAGAGAGACAGAGAGAGCGGAGTTGGTCACATTTTTGGGGCAAGTTCCTGAGATCGTCGTGTTTTTTGTTGGTCTTGCGCGCGCGAATGTCCACTTTACTTTTTTTTGCAAGGGATTATTGAAATTTGATTATGTTAGAACAAGAAAAAGTAGCTCGCGCGAGCTCATGTAACACAAATGTTGAAAAACCATTGATTTTGTGGGAGTCGGACAGCGCGCGCGGGATGAAATTTGGACATTTTTGTTTTGAAAAACCATTGGGTTTTTGATGTTTTTATGTTGAAATCGTTACGAAACCTAAGGTTCTGGAAGGATTTCGTCTTGCGCGCGCGAATGTCCACTTTACCTTATTTTTTGCAAGGGATTATTGAAATTTGATTATGTTAGAACAAGAAAAAGTAGCTCGCGCGAGCTCATGTAACATAAATGTTGAAAAACCATTGGTTTTGTGGGATTCGGACAGCGCGCGCGGAAGGACATTTTGACCATTTTTTCTTAAAAAACCATTGGGTTTTTGATGTTTTTATGTTAAAATCGTTGGGAAACCTAAGGTTTTGGAAGGATTTCGTCTTGCGCGCGCGAATGTCCACTTTACCTTATTTTTTGCAAGGGATTCTTGCAATTTGATCAAGTAAGAACAAGAATTTTCATTTTCTAGTGTTTTTTGCAAGGGAAAACGGATTACAACAAAACAACCGGATCCGGTGACAATCCACTTTTCTGAAGCTTTCGCTAGAAAATGAAGGAAATGAGGCTGCGGCCTAGGTTTTGGAGGGGGGTCGCGCACCAGGGGTCTCAACAATAATATTTCTTTAGAAGTAATAATATTCAACAACACCACCACCACCAACAACAACAACAACAACGACAAAAGCAACAATCAGTTTAAGAGTGGTCGCTCTTACTGGCACGCGTGTTTTGCATTTTGTATACCCCAACGCTGGAGACCCGCCCACTTCGTCTTCGATCGCACCCCCTTCGGGGGAAACATCTTTCGACGAGACTTTCGAGCGAGATTGCCGTTCCTGAGTTCGGGAGCTTCTCTGGCCGGGCCAGGGGCTCTCGGAGTACAGATTGAGAACTATCGAATGGGAACCTTTGTCGCCGTGTCTGGGCCTCCACCAGCCTGCCCGAATTACGAGAACACCTCGAGCGAGAGCGCCACTCTCGAGTTCGGGGGCCTCTCCGGCAAGGACCTCTGCGAATAGACCTTGAGGAAGTATCAAACGGGAGTCCGCGTCGCCGTATTTGGGCCTCCACCGATTCGACTGGATCATGCGGAAGTTTCAAGCGAGAGCGCCGTTCCTGAATTCGGGGGCCTCTCTGGCCAGGGTGTCTCCAGGTAACTTGTGAGGCAATATCGAGGGGGAGCCGTTCTCGGCGTAGCTGGGCCTCCAAGGGCCCACTTATACTCTCAAGCCAAATCTCGAGCGGGAGCCTCGCTCTCAGAGAACATGCAGCCAGCGTCGAGGCGAGAGCGCCTGGAACCGCTCCTGGGGATCCGCAACACTTCTTCTCTAGAACGGAGTATTCATCAACAACAACAACAACACCAACACCAACAACACCATCATCATCATCATCATCATCATCATCAACAACAACACCAACACCATTGAAAGAACAAAAAATGGTCACTAGAGGGAGGATCAACCATACTTATTCTTCAATAAGGAAAATTCAACAACAACAACAACAACAACAACAACAACAACAACAACAGCAGCAACAGCAACAGCAACAGCAACAACAACAACAACAACAACAACAACAACAACAGCACCGACAACAGCTCGCACGTTTCCCCCCCCCAGAGCTTCTGGGCGTCGGGGCCGTCAAGAAACCGCGGCTCCTGTGGGAGCGGTCGAGCGGCCCGACCGCGGCCCCCTCGCCTCCTATTCAGGGCCCCTGCTGCTCCTCTCCCTCATTATCCTCCTCCTCCTCCTCCTCCTCCTCCTCTTCCTCCTCCTCCTCCTCCTCCTCCTCCTCCATCCTGCTCTTCCATTTTCCATCCTCCATCCTCCATCCTGGATCCTGGATCCTCGATCCTCCATCCTCGATCCTCCTCCTCCTCCTCCTTCAGGCCTCAAGGATGCGGACTAGTTATAAAGGTGCCCATGGGGATACACCTCTCTCCCAGTGGCGTCACAGTTCTGGGGGGAATCGCAAAGAGAAAACTTGGAGGTGAGCCGCGCCAGGCAGTGTGACTTCGGGGGGAACGTTCCACTGCCCGCCAGGATGGGATGGCCAGCCTACGCTGCCCTGCTTCAGGTCCCAGGACGACCCCAAGGGCCCCAGGGCACGTGATAGGGGCGAACAGAAGACAGGCGGGGGGGCGACCTGCCTGGCTCTCCACGCCCGAACGATGTTTGACGGACCTGGGCCTCGAAACAGGCCCTCAGATGCCTCGTGGGAAGCCCCGCACCGCGATCCGATCTAGACCCTGCCCTCCCCCGCCCCCCGCGGCCCTGGGCCGGAGTGACCGGATCCGATGCGCGGCTCGCCGGCCGGGCTTCGACCTGCCCCCTCTCCCGCCCCCGGCGCCCCGCGGAAGCCGCACACCCTGGCGGAAGGTCACGCGAGAGGTCACCCTGCAGGGCCACCCGCAGAAGCCGGGCACCCTAGTGGAAGGTCACGCGGCAGGTCACCCTGCAAGGTCCCCCGCGGCAAAAGGCCAAGTTACCCCGGCAGGAAGGCACAGGAAGGCCACCCTGGCGAAGCGCCACCCTGGCCACCGCGCAGCCCTCACTCGGCCGCTTCGCCAGGGCTGCACGGCGAACGCCCGCTGGCCGCGCGCGCCGGCGGGCGGGAGAAGACCTGGGATCACAGGGCCCGTTCCCCTCAGGACCCGTTCCCCCGGCGCCTGCTGGCGAGGGGGCGGCGAGGCCAGGGGCGTGCCCCTGCGCGCCTGCGCCGAGCTGAACGGCAGGGGCTTCGGCTCGGAACTCGGCGTCTCTGGAAGGCCCCCAGAGAGGGGCAGGGGCTCAACCGTTCGGTTCACGCGGGCTCTCTGAGGTCGGCGCTGCTGTAGCGCTGGTCGGTGAGCAGGGACCGACTGTCCCGGCATTCCTATAGACCTACCACGACATGCTCTTAGAACCGACAGAGGTTCCAATTACAAGAACAGTGCTCTTAGAAGAGTAAGCGCCATGTGCAACACCAAAACAAGATCAGCCAGAAGTGCTCTCAGAGAATTTCGTGCAAACCACACCGTTCTTAGAACATCCTTCG
>CAUYUJ010015996.1:113020-290520 GCA_963575745.1 Prorocentrum cordatum | reverse complement strand
CCTCGTCCTGGCGCCCGCGCTGCGAGCGGCGGCGGAGAGAGCCTCCTCCCCATCCGCATGCGCAGCCTCCCTCCGCCTCCGCCTCCGTCGCCTCCTCGGGATGTCAAGTCGCTCCACCCTGTCCAGGTCCCGATCCGTCGAGACGTCGCCTGCATCGAGCCCAACACGCACTCACCTGCTTGACCAGGCCCCCTCGGTCTTGTGCTCTCCAGACCGAACGGTGCCAAACACAGAGGACGGGCAAGGAACCTCCACGGCACTTGCCACCAGCCAAGGCGCCTCACTCCCTTCTCCCCCCCCCGCCTTCTCCAGACGCTCGTCCGAGCGCGTTGCGCGTCAGCGCACCTTGAACCGACGTCTGAGACATCACCTGAGCTGAGGTATCAACCCCAAGCTTTAGAAAGTCCAGGGTTCGCTAGGGACTGGCCTCCTTCCCAAACAACCGAAACCCTCGCGATCCCCTCCGAAAACCTTCCTGGAAGGGTTCTGGGATGCTTTTCGGAGGATTTCGGGAGGGTTTTGGAAGGCGTTTCGTCCTTCAGGGGGGAAACCCGTCCCTAGCGAACCAAGGCTTTCTAACCCCAGCTCGGCGTTCGACTCGACTTGGATCGATCCAGAGAGGTGAAAGAGGCGGAGCAGGAGGTCCGCTTGGATCTTGAAAAACAACAACCTTACCTAGAGATCCGTCGACTCGAGCTGTTTCAACTCGCCGGCCTTTGGAGCCATTGACGACCCAAGCACCCACCGTCTTGAAACATAAGCGGGATCCACTCGACATTTTCGGTGTCTGGGGCTGCTTCCGGGCTCCTGGATGAAACAAAAACGCTCCCAGGGAAGAGGTCAAGCGGTCCGGAGGTCCAGGGACTTGCGCTGGTCAGCAGCGCAGATTGCACACTGGTGCGGAGGAATGCCGAACACACACACACAGACACACACACACACGTACTCTTCTTGAATGCGAGTGGGCACGCGTGCGTCTGCGTCCGCACCGCGACCGAATGGCGTAGACGACCGCGAGGATCTGCAGAGGCACCACGGGCGGCCACCAGATCAGAGACACCACTTGGACGGTTCAGCACCCACGCTCATGAGCAGACTCATGTGGCAAAGCGGGCTTATCACACACACACACACACTTTCTTGACAAACTCCCTCTTCGACAATCAAGTTTCCTGCGTAGCGTCCGCGCACTTGGACTTAACAATCCACGCTCAATCTAGACTAAACCTATCCAAAAGACATGTATCTCCAAACCAGTCTGCAGCTAGAGGCATTAAGGCGTGCGCCGCACACACACACACAGCTGTTTGGCGTCGCGGCCCCACACGCAGCGACAGGGCGTCCAAAGTCAGAGAAGGGAACGCGCGCAACCACGCACCTAGACACACATGCACGGATTAGTCAAATCAACACTGGAACTGGCCGGTGTACAGAGGCCACGCAACAGAGGTTGCGATTACACATCATAGCCTTGACTCAATATCACCCGCGGGCATGTTCGACATCTCGAATGTGGACATGAGCACTTGGAATATCATCCGACCAACCCGACACCACTGACGGCTACAACTAATGAACACGATATCAAAAGGGACGCCTCTGGTGAAAACTAGGGCGGGTGGACATGAACGTGAACAAGCGCTGCGAAATTCATGAATAATCGCTTTAAATCTGGAACGTCGCTATGTGTCGAAGGGCGAGTTCGACCTCTGGCTGTGGTGCAGACCTCCCTGTATGACACCAGTACGCCCAGCTGCGCGTGCAGTCAGACATCAGTATGACCAGCACACTCGCGCAGAGAAGCATTCCACGCCTAAACGCTCCAAGCTCACCGTTGCATCCCGTTGTCACATCCACTGCGCTGGACGTGCGTGGAGCTGGCTTGGGTCTGCTTGCTGCGCGCGCAGATAACTAGCAGCGCAGAACAATCAGCACCACTTTCATAGAACTCGCCCACGCCCAGCACGGCCGCCCACGGGTGGCGTGACCGCGAATGCGTCACACGATGCCCACACGGCGTGCAGCCTGTGGCGGCATCTTGCGTCGAAGAAGGTCTGCGACTGCCTTGACTACCCACCAGACCACCCCAACCCAACCCAACCCGAAGACCTAAATTTTCTTTGGGGGAGGTACGAGCTCCACACGTGTTCTTTCAATGTTCCCCGACGCCCCCCCCCTGCGAATGAAGGGCCAATTGGGGCCTTCGGGTTGGGCTGGGGTAGTTTGGTGGACGGTGATGCCTTCCCAGACGTATCGTCGGCTGGCGCCAACCGCGCCAGCGCCAGGCGCAGGTCCGCGGGCAGCGGCGCGAGGACCCTGCAGCGGCCGCCGCGGCCGTCTGGGCCCAGGAAGCCGAGGGCGGCGCAGTGCAGGAAGGTGCGCGGGCACCAGCTGCCCGCCGGGCCCGCGCCGTACGCCGCATCGGCTGCCAGGGGATGCCCCAGGTGGGACAGATGGCAACGTAGCTTGTGTTAGGGGGCAACTGCTGGCAGGTCCTCGTCGGAAAGATAAGGGAGGCTTGAACCCACTGGGGTGCTGCTACGCCGTACTTAGTCCGCGGTCTAGTCACTAGACCGCGGACTCAGCGGGACTTATGAGCGGGTCTCGGCCGGAATATGCGCGGGATGAAGCCGGATGGACCTGGATGCCGGGGCCAGGGCACAGCCAGATAGCTCGACCTCCCGGGAGCTGCCGCCGAACTGGTGTGTCCTGCCCGTCGCAGGGCGCGCCAGCACCAGGCTGTAGTCCTCCGCGCCGGCGCCGCAGCCGCGCGGCCCCCGCAGGTGCGCCACCGCGAGCGCGGCCGTGCGCGCGGGCCGCCCGTCCGCGCGCACTTCCGCCTGCGACCGCACGCCGCCGCCCCCCTCCCGCGCGGGCCGGCGGCGCAGGCCGAGGGGAGCGGCGGTCGTGACCCAGGCGCCGAGGGGCAGGCGGCCGTGGCAGAGGAGCACGTACTGCCTCGTGACCCTCTGGGCGGGCCGGGCGAGAGGGGGGGGGCAGCAGAGGGGGGTGGGGGTTGAGAAGCAGCTCACGCGGCTGACCTTCCCGGCGCCTCCCGGCGCCGGGAGGCGCCGGGAGGCATGGGCCCGGCGGCGGGGCCGAAGCCAGCTGCATGCAGCAGATTTCGTAACCCCTCCTTTCCCAATCCCCCCCTTTCGTTCGGCCCGATCTGGGCGCACAGCTCCAGACGCAGGCGCCAGAAGCCCCGGTACGTCTTCGCGGCGAGCAGGGCGCCGCTGGTGTCAGGTCGGGCGTGTCCCCCTGCAGGCAGATTTTGGGCGAACCATAGATACCCCCCCAGATGCCACCCGAAAGTTAAAAAACGTTGTAAACACAGCGTCCCCGGAGCACATTTGAACTCTTTTGGAAGCTCCCCCCCGTAGAGGGACAGGCCCGACTTAACGCTGGTGTGGAGGTCCAGGCGGTGGGCCAGGCCACGATCCTCTCTGGACGCCCGAGGTGGATCGATAGGGAAACAATGGGCATAGTGCCCAACAGCAAATGCTGTCCCGAACCAACAGCGGCCGCTGTTGGGCAGGCGGCCTTCTGTCTCGAGTAGGTCGACACCGTCCGCGACGGCGCCGACAGCGAATCCTGTTCAGAATGAGCAAGAACTGCTGTTGGGCATATTGTACCCCTTCTTTCCGTACCCATTTCGGGCGTCCCGATCCTCGGCGGCGTCGCCCGAGATGGGCCAGCGCCGGGCCGCGCGCGCGAGGAAGTCGGCGAGCCGCGGGTGCGCCCCGCTGGCAAAGCCGGTCGCCGCCGACCACCCCGGCGGCTTATAGATGGCGAACACCTCTCCAGGGGCCCAGGGACACACACACACACACACAAGCAAATACACACGAATCCCCAGACCCCCTCGAGTCATGACAAAATCACGACAACTTGTTTTCGCTATTTTCGGCCTCGGGTGGCCCTTACCGGGTCTCGGGACCGTCAAAAAACGACCCAGGATGAGAAACCGGTCCCGGGGAAGGGGTCGAAACCTTTGGGGATCGACGTCATGAAAAAATCAGGACGTCGTGGGTCTGGGTCCCAGGATTCCCCATACTTCCCCATATTTCTGATTCTTTGTCCCCCCCCCACGTCCCATACTTTCCCATATAACTTCCGGGGAACCGGCGATGAAAATTGTGTCTGTGCGTTTTTTCCCCTCCTGAACCTCGTCGCGCTCGGACAGCACCTCTGGGCTCCCGGGCGCGCTCGGGGGCGCCTCCAGGCGAGTGCCCCACGGCGTGGGCAGAGAGCCGTCGGCGCCGGCGCCCAGATGATCCAGCGCCGCGCGCGCAGCGGCCAGCGCGGCGCCGTCCAGCACCCCTGCGCCCTGGAGCCCAGAGGCAAGCCACAGGACCTCCGGCGCAGAGAACTCGCCGAGGCGCTCCAGGGCCGACCGCCGCAGAGTGGGCAGCCCTGGCCCCAGCGCGACCTGTGCACCCACTGCACGGCCCCAGCAGCCACCATAGCCGAGGGCCGCCAGGTTCGCCAGCCCCAGCGGCGGCAGACCGGACGCCGTTCGAGACACCATCGCGTCGACGCGCTGGAGCAGCAATCCAGAGGAGTCCCGCGCCGCCACGCGCGCGTACGCAGAGCCGCCGCCTGAGGGCCTCTTGACGTCGAAGCGCGCGATCCGCTGCACGACCTCGGCGGCGATCCACTCCAAGAGAAGATCGTCCTGCACACCCAAACCAACCGCTATGTCGCAAGCTGCCTCCAGCGCCACCGGCGGAGACACGGTGGGCTGGCCTTGGCCGGGGAGCCTGGCGAGCCAGATCGCCCTTGCGCGCTCCAGCGCGGCAGCGCAGTCACTCAGAGCGGCATGCGCGGCGGCAGCGCTGCCCTCGGGCACAGGCTCGCCTACTCGCGGCCGCAGCCGGCACGCGGCCGCCACCAGCTCCTGTCAGCGCCATCCAGCTAGGTGCCCAGTGCTGGGACGTTGACCCGAAAGCCTTCCTGCCACTTCCCTGCGCAATCCCGCTTGAAGGCGGCGCGGTCCTGTCACCTCCCTGCGCGCTGCCAGAAAATACCCTTGACAGGGTACCCCGTCCCGGTCCCGTCGGGTGTTGCCATGCCAGAGCTGCCCCTGGCCCAAGGTATCCCCAGCTGTTCGCGCTGTGTTGTGCCCTGGGGCCCCCTGGGCCTCACCAGGGGTGCTCTGGACGCTATCGTTAGTTCGGGCACGCTACGGGCGGATCCTGGGTGAAAAATTCGGAAACCTCTAAAAATGCCCTGAAATAGTAAACAAATTATTCACTGCGTGGAGCTCCCCATATGTGCATCTACTCGCATGGACCTGTCCGCCGTGAATGTCTAGGCGCAAGAGCTTTCGAATATTAACGGGCTTCAGTTGTGACGGTCTGGACATCAATCTAACTGCGAATGAATTTGAGTGTGAATGAGCCTCAGTAGTACGAGCGCGTCTCTGTGCATGAGCCTGGGGCCTCCTGGGGCCTCCTGAAACCTACTGGGGCTTCCTGGGGTCTCCAGGAGCCTCTTGGGACCTCCTGGGACCTCCTAGGAAGGTTTCGTGCCCCAGGAGAGGCGCAATCTATAGCAACAGACGTACATAAAACATTGCGGATTAGAGCCACAGGAGAAGGGCAATATATAGGAACACGCGTAAAACACCAAGGACTCGTGCCCCAGGAGAGGCCCAATACATAGGAACATGAGTAAAACATTTAGGATTGAGTACACAGGAGAAGGACCATCTATAGAAACATACGTAGAACATCAAAGAATCGTGCTCCAGGTGAGGCCCAATCGATAGGAGCATACGTAAAACACATGGGATTGGAGCCACTCCTGTTGCCTTCTGAGGCCTCCTGCTCCTGGGGCCTCTCGGGGCCTCCTGTTGCCTTCCGAGGCCTCCTGGCGCTTCCTGTTGCCTCCTGGGGCCTCCTGTGGTTTCCTGAGGCCTTCTGGAGTTTCCTGGGGCCTCCTGGAGCCTCTTGGGACATCATGTGGCCTCTTGAGTCTTTCTGTGGCCTCCTGATGCCTCCTGGGACCTCATGTGGTCTCCTGGGGCCTCCTGGAGCCTGTTGGAGCCTCCTGTGGCATCCTGAGAAGAATCTGCGCCCACGAGCCTAGCCACCAAAACAAGCAAACCGATCGAGACATCCTCAAAATCTGTACGAGACCTATGTTGCTTCACATCACCAATTTGGCCCCTGCTGACTTTTTCCAAATAATATATCGGGATGAAACCCTGCCGCTGGATATATCGAGCACAGTTGATCACAACGCAAACGCTCCTGCGAGCCCCCGCCAAAATGGCAAGAAATGGTAAGCTCAGATCCGCATGGCTACATTGCAACCGAACCGCTTGACCACCATCTCGACCGAACTGGCGGAATTCGACCACGCGTCCGACAAAATGCGTTCGACGAGGGATGCGCTGCACAATGCCCCGGCCACGGGCAGCGCTACGAGGGAAAGCGGGCCCTTCGATGTGTCACTTTCAGCGCCCGTGAAAGTGACACCTCCCAGGGCCCACTTAAAGAGCACCAGAAAGGCTCCAAGAAGGCCCCGAGAAGGCCCCAGGGCGGCACCAAGAGGGCCCCCAGAGGGACCCAAGAGAGGCCCCAAGAAGGGCCCAAGAGGGCCCTCCGCGGTGTCACTTTCAACTCCCGTGAAAATGACACCTCCCAGGGCCCACTTAGGGCCTCAGAAAAGCTCTAAGAAGGCCCCGAAAGGGCCACAGAGAGCCGCCCTGGGTTCAACTCCGCGTGGCGGAGTTGGAAGCGATAACTTCAATACCCTACTGGAGGCCTCTTAGGGGCCCTAAGACGGCACTGAAGAACCCCATCGGGGCTTTTTCAAAGGCAGAGGAGGGCGCAAAAAGGGGCCTCAGTGAGCCCCTGGTCTAACTCCACCTGGCGGAATTGGAAGCGATATCGACCGGCGCCTTCATGGAGCCGCTCGGAGCTTCCAAGACGGCTCCAGAAGGCCCCAGGAGGGCCCCAAGAGGATCGAACAACGATTCCTGGAAGTGCACCAGTGAGACCCTTGTTGACCTCCGCCTGGCGGAGTTGGAAGCGACAATTTCCAGTGCCCTCTTGGGGCCTCTGGGGGGCCCCTCAGAAAGCTTTGGGGAGCACAGTGAAGGCCTTCGCAGGGCCGCGTGAGAGCCGTACCAGGGCCGCATGTGTGCGCGGATGGGGGCGACGAGTGCTGACGCTGACGAATATGAGAATGATGAGGGCGATCAAGGCTGGCCCGAAACAAATCCTGGCGCCATTGCAGGCCGACGATTATCGGCCACGCCGCCAGGACGACGCCAAGCAACAAAACGACACCAACCAACAAAACGACACCAACCAACAAACCAACAAATCGACACCGACCAACAAAAGGACACCAAGCAACAAAACGACACCAAGCAACAAAACGACACCAACCAACGAAACGACACCAACCAACAAAACGGCACAAATCAACAAAACGGCACTGACCAACCAAACGACAAATCACTTCACGACACCAATGAACAACGCGAAATCCACCGACCGCCAACCAAACATAAAATCAACCGACACAACGAAACCAACCCATAGAGCCAGACCAACCACTGGATTCGTGAGTCGGGGTAGTCATGGAAGTGAGCCGCTGCAGCCCGCGGAAGCCATTAACAGTGACCAGAGCACCGCAATGCAGCAACGTCCCCGGGCGGCGGCGGGAGTCTCGGATCTCCCGCGGGACTGGAGCGTAGCGAGTTCGTCCTGGGTCCGGTTTAGTGAAGTGAAGAATTTCGGGGTGCTTGCATGGCAAAAACCTTCACTTCACTAATCTGGGGCCCCTGGAGCCCCAGGGCGTTTCAGGTCCCCTCGCTGTCTGGGTAGTCCAGGGGGCGCAGTGGCGGCTTACCAGAGGCCCTGTTCCCTAGCCTCACTTGCTTTCACCCGTGGTGCTCGACGGCCGTCTCGGAGCTGTCTTGTGGCGGTCAGGGGCAATCCCGAAGCCTCTTGGAGCCATCCCAAGGCCCCAAGGCGCCACCAATGGGGGCCCCAAGAGAGCTCCCAGAGGGCCCCGAAAGGCCTACAACATATTGCACGTTCGCACGAATTCTTTGTACCACTTTGGGGGGTCCCTCTTGGGGCCCTCGGGGAACGTTCTCGGGGCCCTCCGGGGGCCCACTGGGGCCCCGGGAAGGCCCCAAGAACGCTCCCAGAGGGCCCCAAGAATGCTCCAAGAGGGCCCCAAGAGGACCCCCACAAGTGACAAAAACTATTTGCATGAGGGTGCAACTTACTCGGCGCCTCTTGGGGCGCTTTTGGAGCCGTGCTGGGCGCCACTCGTGGACGACATGGGCTGGGCGACGGCATGTGGACCCTGTCGCTTGGGCCATCGGGGGTGCTCCCCAATGGGGCCACGAAGCGTGTGAGCGTATGACGGAATGGGCTGGGCGGCGGCCTGTGGGCCCTGCCTGTGGGGCCGTCGGTGCAGCTCCCCGTGGGGCCACGGAACGTGCGAAACGTATGCCGAAATATGCTGGGCGGCGGCCTGGGAAACCTGCCGCTGGGACCTTTTTGTTGGTGGAGCTGCCTATGGGGGCACGAAATGTCTGAGGGTGTGTCAATGTGGCCTGGGCGACGGCATGTGGACCTTGCCGCCGGGACCTCCGATGCACTCCTCATGGGGACACGAAGCGTCTGAGGGGCGTGCCGACATGGGCTGGGCGGCGCACTAAGACCCCTGCCGATGGGGCCTTCGGTGGAACACCTCACAAGGCCACGAGACTTGCAGGGGGATGTGGCGAAGCAGAGACGCGGGGGAACAATGGGGGGTGTTTTGATGATGTTGATGAGGATGGTGGTGGTATTGATGATGGAGACGACAATAATGCTGATGATGCTGATGATGATGGTGATGGCGACGATGACGATGGACGATGACGACGGGGACACGCGGAGAGCAGGGGCAGATACGCGAAGAGGGAGGACGAGGGAGGGGGCCGGAAGGAATGACGCGGGGCGGTGTATCTTCAAAACGAAGAACCAACACTGCAATATGGTAGGAAATTTCTGGACGACCCCCCCCCCGTGGCGCGGTCAATGTCCGCGACAGCATCGCTGGCACTACGAACCAAATGTTCGAACTCTTCCTGCGACGTTACCCGCGGGGTGGATCAGCCAGGGATGGGGGGCCAAACCGCCCCAGCGCAAAGCAAATGTACAATCCCGAGAAACCCCAGCCCACATCAACCGATCCGCAATAAGCACGCAAGCCTTTGACGACCACAACGCACGTGACGTCGCATAACGCGACGCGCCATCGAAAACGTTCGACGCGCGCCTCGGAATGACATCGGGCTTCATGGGACGTCGAATGGAAAACATGAAAAACCGCCCTGTGGGCTCCGAGACCCAAAATTACTGATGTGAAGGATTTCGGGTCGTCGAAATCTGGCCCACCTGGGGGGGGGAAATGAGCGCCTCGCTCGAGACATCCTCCAAATCTGCTCTCCAAGCGAAGGATGTTGGGCCCGGAAACAAGCAAACCGCCTGAGACATCCCCACAAAATGGCCGCGAACGAGCCCGTGCAAACACCCCTGGCGGCTCCCCTTAGGGCCACGAGCCTGGCCACCAAAACAAGCAAACCGATCGAGACATCCTCGAAATCTGGCCCACCTGGGGGGTGAAAATGAGCGCCTCGCTCGAGACATCCTCCAAATCTGCTCTGAAAGCGAAGGATGTTGGGCCCAGAAACAAGCAAACCGCCTGAGACATCCCCACAAAATGGCCGCGAACGGGCCCGTGCAAACACCCCTGGCGGCTCCCCTTAGGGGTGCTGAAACCAGCGCCCCGCCTGAGACATCCTCACAATCTGCTCTCCAAGCGAAGGATGTTGAGCCCAGAAACAAGCAAACTGGGTGTGAGTAAGTCTGTGTATGATAAAGTCAGTGTATGAGTATGTCTGAGTGTGAGTAAGTCTCAGTATGAGTAGGTCTGAGTATGAGTGAGTCTGAGTATGAGTAAGTCTGTGTATGAGTAAGTCTGAGTATGAGCAAGTCTGAGTATGAGTAAGTCCGACAGGAGGGGAGGAGGAAAGAGGAGGAGGGAGAAGGAGTAGGAGGCGTCCAAGTAATAACAAGAACCCCATCTTAGGATATGGGGAAATATAAAAAATCGCTCCCATATTGTTTCTGACTATGTTTGACAATTCCTCCTGTCGAGGGACAGGCCCGTCGTAACGCTGTCGTGGCCTCTCAGGAACTGTCTGGGGGCACCTTTTGGGCCAGGGACTCCCCCCCCAGACATGCGACGCCCTGATTTTTTCGCGACGGCGCTCCCGAGGTCCCGACCCTTTCCCCGGGGCCGGCTTCTCGTCCTGCAAATCGTTTGTTGACGCTCCCGGGGGCCGGCGAGGCCCCCCCGAGGCCGAAAATAGCGACAACCTCCCGTCCTGAGACTTTTCGCTACGACGCGAGCATGCCTGGGGACTCCTCTCGCAGCACCCGATCCCGGTGGCGCCCTGCTCCTGCACCACCCTCTGGCCGCCGAGGCCCGCGCCGGCCTGCCGCCTGCTGCCAGGCGCCGCAACGCCGCCCCGGCCGAGGTGGGCCCGCCAGAAGGGCGAGGCTCCCGCCGCGCCCGGCCGCCGCACCGCGGCGGCCAGGGGTCCACGGAGCAGCGGTGCGAGAATTGGCGGGACGCGGCGCGGGGCAGGAAGAAGGTCAGGTCGGGCACGTCCCCCATACAGGCAGATTTTGGAGGAGAAATGAAAACATGGTGAGAGAATTCACCAAAGCGGTCGAAAAAGTGAAAAATCGTCCTCTGACTATGTGTAACTATTTTTGAAGATTCCTAGTGTAGAGGGACATGCCCGACTTAAGGATAAGAAACGCGACGCCACCTCCACCAGCGCGACCATTCCACGGGGGGGGCCCTGCCGGCGGCGCGGGATTCCCCATCCGCAGCTCGGGAAGGTATCGTGGACCCCCTCGCTGGAGTTGGCGCCCCTGGTGGTGGTGGTGTCGCTTTCCTTCCCCCCGACGGGGGTGCCGGAGGGTGGGGGCGTTATCTGAGCCAATTTCGGTTGACCCAAACGGGGGTCCAGCTGAAAGGGGTCGGTGCAACACATTTGGGGCAACACCATTGAACATGTACTTCGCCGAAGAATTGTATCGCATTCCGGCCAATGGATTGTACGCGAAAATCAAGCAATACATCTGCGCCCAGGAATGTATTGCACGCCCCAATTATTTTACAACCCGCGAATCTATTGCATCAGATCTGCTGCAACACCCCCTTGTAGCTGGACCCCCTTGTGGGTCAAGTAGACCAACTGCTCGCTGTGGAGGAACTCTTGTCCGAGCGGGGAGGCGCCCCCTCTTATTTGTTTGTTGTTGTTGTTGTTGTTGTTGTTGTTGTTGTTGTTGTTGTTGTTGTTGTTGTTGTTGTTGTTGTTGTTTGTTGTTTGTTCGTTGTTGTTTTTGTTGTTTGTTGTTTGTTGTTTGTTGTTTGTTGTTGTTGTTGATGTGTGTTGTTTGTTGTTTGTTGTTTGTTGTTTGTTGTTTGGTGTTGGTGTTGTCGTTGTTGTTGGTGTTGTTGTTGGTGTTGCTGTTGTTGTTGTTATTGTTGTTGTTGTTGTTGCTGCTGTTGTTGTTGTTGTTGCTGTTGTTGTTGTTGTTGTTGTTGTTGTTGTTGTTGTTGTTGTTGTTGTTGTTGTTGTTGTTGTTGTTGTTTGTTGTTGTTGTTGTTGTTGTTGTTGTTGTTGTTGTTGTTGTTGTTGTTGTTGTTGTTGTTGTTGTTGTTCTCTCTTTCTCTCTCTCTCTCTCTTTCTCTCTCTCTCTCTCTCTTTCTCTCTCTCTCTCGGTATGTCTAGATGTCTTTCTCTCTCTCTCTCTCTCTTTCTCTCTTTCCCTGGGCTGTCTTGGGGTTCTCTTGGGCGCCTCTTGGGCAGTATCGGGGCGATCCTGGAGGCCTCTTGGGCCGTCTTGGGGGTCCACGCGGTCGAGGGCGCGAGAATCTTAGAACCCGTAGGACACCCATCGGAAATCTACGATTTCGGCCTCTTGTGGTTTTCTAGGGAGTCCCCTCGCAGCCGTCCCGGGGCGTCTTGGCGGCCTATGGGGCCGTCTTGGGAACATTTTGGGCCTCCTGAGGGCCGTCTTGGATCATCTCGGGGCTGTCCTTGGCAGTTTCGGGGCCTCCTTGGGCCGTCTCGGGCTCTTCTGGGGAACTCTGGTGTTGTTTCAGGGCCCTCCGGGGGCCATCCGGCGCCGTCTCGGGGCTCTCTGGCGGTTCAAGGGGCCTGGGGTCCATACAAACCACCAAGGCGTCTTTCGGATCTACTTGAATGGATACATATCCGCCGACCCCAGAGGCGTGCGAGGGAAAGTGCGGAATACGATCGCAAAACCAGGTCACTAGCGCAAACACAAAACGCAAAAAAAACACTGCATGACCAGCACTGCCTGAACCTTCATGAACACGTCCAAGTCAGGAGCGCAAACACAAAGGCAAATGACACCAGAGCTGAAGCTCAGCAGTACAAAACAAATGTGCGCTCCAAAGGCCCACATCACGAACATATGCTCTGGACTTCTTTGCGCTCCAGAGATCTGGGCCTTTTCCCTTCCCCACCCCGACCCAATAACTTCTGCTCTCCGCCGTCCCTCCCCCCCTATTGACCTTGCCTCGGCATCCTCATCTTTCGAGCCTCTGATCTTCAGCCACACATTGAACACATGCCGCGCGCGAGGCTCCCACCCAGCAATCTCCATGCCCCGCCGCCCTTCCCCCCCGCCCACCTCGCCCCGGCGTCCCCAGCATCTGAGCCTTTGCTCGCGAGGCTCCCACCAAGCAATCTCCGTGCCCCGCCGCCGCTCCTCCCCGCCCACCCCGCTCCGGCATCCCCAGCATCTGAGCCTCCGTTTGTGAGGCTCCCGCCCACTAATTTCCGTGCCCCGCCGCGTCTCCCCCCCGCCCACCTCGCTCAACCATTTTTCGCTCGGAAGCAACCCCAGCCTCCACCGTGTCTGACATCCCCGTCCCGAACACCCCTCCCTCGGAACCTCTGCTCTTCGCCTCCACCCAACAACTTCGCGTCCAGATCCGACCCTGTTCTAGCCACCTCGTCAAACCTCCGCACCGTACTGCGAGTTGTGTTCTTGGGCCCCATCCGCCCTGCAATGTCCCGCCCAGCTCCGACCCTGTTCTAGCCACCTCGTTTGACCTCCGCACCGTCCTGGGAGCTGTATTCTTGGGCCCCTTCCACCCAACAACTTCCCGCCCAGATCCGACCCTGTTCTAGCCACCTCGTCTGACCTCCGCACCGTCCTAGGAGCTGTGTTCTTGGGCCCCATCCGCCCTGCAATTTCGCGCCCAGATCCGACCCTGTTCTAGCCGCCCCGTCTTACCTCCGCACCGTCCTGGCAGCTGTGTTCTAGGGCCCCATCCACCCTACAATTCCCCGCCCAGACCCGACCATGTTCTAGCCACCTCGTCTGACCTCCTCAACGTCCTGGGAGCTGTGTTCTTGGGCCCCATCCGCCCTACCATTTCCCGCCCAGCTCCGACCCTGTTCCAGCCACCTCGTCTGACCTCCGCACCGTCCTGGGCGCTGTATTCTTGGGCCCCTCCACCATGCAATTTCCCGACCAGCTCCGACCCTGTTTTAGCCACTTCCCCCGACCTCCGCACCGTCCTGGGAGCTGTGTTCTTGGGCCCCATCCACCCTACAACTTCCCGTTCAGATCCGACACTGCTCAAGCCACCCCGTCTGACCTCCGCGCCGTCCTGGGAGCTGTGTTCTTGGGCCCCTCCACCCTGCAACTTCGCGCCCAGATCCGACTCTGTTCTAGCCACCTCGTCTGAACTCTTCACCGTCCTGGGGGTGGTGCTCTAGGGCCCCATCCGCCCTACCATTTCCCGCCCAGATCCGACCCTGTTCTAGCCGCTTCGTCTGACCTCCGCACCGTCCTGGGAGCTGTGTTCTGAGGGCCGCCTCTCCTACAATTTCCCGCCCAGCTCCGACCCTGTTCTTGCCACCTCGTCCGACCTCCGCACCATCCTGGGAGCTGTGTTCTTGGGCCCTCCAACCTATAGCTTCCCGCCCAGATCCGACTCTGTTCTAGCCATCTCGTCTGACCTCCGAATCGCCATGGGAGCTGTGTTCTTGGGTCTTTCCACCCTACAGTTGTTGCCCTCCCAGATCCGACCCTGTTCTGGCCACCTCGCCCGACCTCCGCACCGTCCTGGGAGCTGTGTTTCTAGGCCCCTGTACCGTACAATTTCTGGGCCAGATCCGACCTTGTTCTAACCACTTCCCACAACGCCCCAAAAGGCTTCCAAGAGGTTTCCAAGAGGACTTCCAAGAGGGCCCCAAGAGGCAAAAATCATAGATTTCCCGTACATGTTTGAAAGATTTCGGCATTGTATAGTTCGCCATGTCAGCTTCCTGACGCTCCAAGACAGGCCCAGAAGCCCCCAAGACCGCCCCAAGATGGCCCAAGAGGCCTCCAAGATAGCCCCAAACCGACTCAAGAGGGCCCCATGACCGACCAAGAGGCCTCCAAGACAGCCGAAGAGGCCCCCAAGACGGCTCCAAGGAGGAGCCCAGACGGGAGACCCAAAAGGACAGTTCGAGTCCTCGGCCTGAGAAGCTCTCAGGAGGCCCCCAGAGGAAGCCCCACAAGAAGCCCCAAGAAGCCACCGAGAGACCCCAAGGAAGCCCCAAGAGGCCCCCACGAGGCTTCCAAGCGGCCCCCAAGAGCTTCCCAAGAGGCCCCCAAACTAACCCCAAGAGGCCCCCGAGAGCGCTCGTCGTCGTCGTCGTCGTCGCCTTTCAGGGTCGGCGGCACCGGTCGTAAGGCCTTCGCAATATTCAAAAGAGATCAACAAAAATTCAAAAAATCGTCCGCAGTACTTTTTTACTATTTTTGAATTTTCTCCTGTAGAGGGACAGGCCCGACTTAATGCCAAGGGGGGGGTATAATGTAACGCCTCCCCCCCGCCGTGTGCGCGGCGGCACTGCCCGGAGCGCACTGGGGGGGGGAGGGGCGTTACGTTATAGGGAGGGTGAGGCGAGGGCAGGCCGGGGGCTATGGTGCCCATTATTCTCCAAGCAGTAAAGAAACACGCTCTTGCGGTGGCACCCGATCCTGGCCAGGCCCATCCTCGGCCTGGCATCGGTGCAAACACATATCCTGGGCCAGAGAGGCGTTGCCTGGCCAGAAACTGTGGAGGTGTGTGCCTGGCACATCCAGTCGCTGGGAGCGCTCGTGCTCAGACATCGTGCACCCTTCAAGTCGTATGTTCAGCGTGGCTCTGGAACTCACGACCGCAAGAATCGTGACTTTCTCGTCCTATCTTTCGTTCGTGGGTCCCGTCGGCTGCCCCAAATGGGCACCTGGGGCCGAGACTCTGAAACGCCGCCCCTTTGGACTCTTGCCACAACGCCGGAAGCTGGGACGTCTGGGCGCGCCCGCGTCGCGACGGCCAGCCTCGACCCCCGGAGGGCGCTTGCCGAGCCAGGACAAGGCGAGAGCGGAGCGCAGACGACGACGACGACGAACCGCCGGCCTCGTCCGACGGCGCGGCCTGGAGCGGGCGCTCCCGCTCGGAGGCGCAGCAGCGATCCAGAGAGGCGCCCATCGCCTCGCCGCGCGCGCGCGCTCGGAGGGGGGGGCGCGGCGGACTCTGGCTGCCAGCGCGCTCGGAGGCTTCTGAGAGGGCCCTCCTTGGAAGGCGGGAGGGCTGCGAAAAAAGCCCTCCCCCCCCCTGCTTTTTGTTCCCGGGACCCCCTCCCGCTCCGCGGTGCGAGCTGCCAGCCCAAGCCTCCGGCGCCACGAGGAGGATGGGTCACGCCCCAGTCGGCTGCACGCAGGAGTGACCCTGGGCAAGAGGGACCTTAGGTGGGCAACTTGATGAGACGCGGGGCCCCTGGTCAAACCTGGGCGCGCAAGCCGCGCGCAACCGTTCAGCGAGATCCGGGGACCCCGTTGGGCCCGCACCGAAGGTCACTCCAGCGATAGGTCGCTCTAACGCCTCATCGACCCAATTAGGCCCGTGGACGCCGCGGCCACGAGCCAGTCCCTGCGTTGGGGCTCAGAGCTCTGGGGGCCCACACCGTGAAAGGGCCACGGCCCGTCGGATGTCCGCGAGCGGGTCAGGAGGCGACGCTGGTTCTGCCCTCTCGCACGTGCCGTCCTCGACACTGGGCCCTCGCGTGTTCGTTCGCCGTCGCGAGGGGGCCCAGCGGCGAGGCGAGGACGACGACGACGAGGACGAGCAGAGGAGGGAGGGGAGAGGGCGGCAGGGGGGGCCCTGGCACACCTGCCCCCGCCGACGGCGCACAAGAGACCCCCTGCTCGCACAGCTGCACCCTCCTCGATTCCGCCTGCCCTGCCGTCCGGCCTCCCGCTCGCCGATGCCCCCCTAGCTCCTCCAGTCGAGACACTAGCTTCGCCTCCCCGCTTTCCCCCGCCAACAAAAAAGCGCCTCACCCTACCGCAAGCGGTCAACGCGGTACAGCCGACGTCTCGTCTCACCACTTGGGCCCTCCGGAATGTCCAACCCATCCGGGGGCCCAGTCTTCCCTCCCGGGTCGCTTCTCCATGGCCCTAACCAAGGCCGCGCTAATAGCGATGTTGGTTAACGGCGATGCTGGGAATCCGAGGCTTGTGACACCGAGCTCGCGCAGAACAAATTGTAGGAAATCGCGAACCACGCTTTCCTACATCGCACATGTGCGAATGTATCAAACGAAAACGACACAGCGAGTTGTAAGAAAACGCGAGCCACGCGTTCCAACAAATGGTTTGGCCACGAACCACGCCTTCCTACAATTGGTTGTCCTACTTCGCCGTTGCCTAATATGCCGTTAGCGCGTCTACGGCCTAAAGGCCCGCAACGAGCCGAGGGCAACTCACGAGACAGCGAGATGAACGCACACGAATATCCAAAGAAAACGGCGGGGGAAACCAAAAGGTACCGATACCCGCGGACCTCTCCCGGGGTGCGTTGTGTGTACAGGATTTCGGGGCGAGTGCAACGGTGGCAACGACGAAGGCCTCCCAAGAGACCCAACAAAAACGAGAACGGGGCGAGGAGTAACGCTATGGGTATACCTGCCCAGATAGTCGGCTTGTCCAATATTTGCGCCGTTGGGTCAAAACCCTTTTGATGTAACGTTCCAGTTCAACATTGAATCCATGTAGCATCAACCATGAATTCAAATGATCGCAAGTGATGAGGAAGTGTGACTGCCCTGTGCAGACTTTGAGCAATGCCTCCTCTGAATGACGGCCCATGTGTCGCCGACGCCCATGCGCCAGCATGCCGCCCTCGGCAGCCCACAGCGGCGCTCTCGCGCCCGCCTGCGCGCGGCGGCGTGCCAGCGGGTTACGCAGGCCAGCACACTGGGCGCGGCGCGCTGGGGGCCTCTCCTGGCAAAACCATGTTTCACTGCAGGCTCTGGGTACTTCAGGGCCTTCTTTGAAAGGCACCTGCTTAAGCAGATGGCCTCTGCCTGGGTGCTGCTCCTTGGCCACCCTCCTGAATTGCGTCTTCCCGCAGGCTCCAACCACACGGGTGAAAGACTTTCCGAGATTGTGGACAGCCTGGGTGGTGAAGCAAGCACAAATAAACATGGCGCCACGCAGGCTTCGTCTTCGCGCCGAGCTGCAGTAGTGCGCCAGATCGAGAGCATTGACAAATCATGAACGCTGGCTACACGCAGATTGCGAAGCCCACTGTCGCTTGCGGCAAATCGCGGTGCACTCAGACGACTGCGGTGCCCCATTAGTATAAACATCCGCCGGCCCCCGCTTGCTGGGGGTGAAAAGGCGTGTGAGTCATTTGGCTGTCCACCTCCCCTTTCCCCCTCCCCTGGGGTCCAAAATGCCATTTTAGGGGGGCGGGCACGAGCTCGTCAACGCACCCGGGGCCTCCGGAGCCACCAAAAAGCCTCACGACAGCCCAGCAGGGCCCAGACAGAGCGCCAAGACAGTCGAAACGAGAATCATGACGGCCCAGGGTAACCCCACGACGATCCAAAATTGGTTCAAGATGGCCCACGAGGCCACCAGGACAACCCAAAAAGCGCCTCCAGAGGATCGGCGGGGCAAGAAGCCCAAATCATCCCATTCCCTTGGGACAAAACCTTATATGTTCAGCACATTCGCACTCTATTTACGTTTTGACAGCGAACGCGACGGCCTAAGTAGCCCCCAAGATCGTCCCAAGACGGCCAATGATGTCTCCAAGAAGGCTCCAGGACGGCCTGGCAGGGCCCAAAGCCAGCCCCAGGGGCCCCCCAAGACGGCCCAAGACAGCCCCTGGAGGGCCCCAAGAGGGCTCCAAGAGAGCCTAAGAAGGGGAATACTGAAGGGGCCCTGGGACACACAAATAAATTCACACAGATGAAATGATGCCCCATATTTCCCCATATCTTCTTGGTGTTCGTCTTCCCCCCCACTTCCCATATTTTCCAACATTTTCACATATGTTCCTAGGGATCGGCGAATAATTGTGCCTGTGTGCTTTTCCCCCTCCTGAAATACGGACTGAAATTTCGAGCCTTTCCCACCGAGATGGCCCCTCGAGCCAGCGAGAGGCCCCCAAAGGGCCCTCCAGGAGGCCCCACGAGGCCCTCGAGACGCTCTTCGGAGGCCTCCCGGAGGCCCTCGGGAGGCCCCCCCAAAAGCCTCCCACGTGCCCCCCAAGAGCTTTCCAAACTGCTCCAGGGAGGCATCCCGCGAGACCCTCGGATTCATCCAGGAGGCTCCTGACCCAAGACAGCTTCCACGATCGTCTCAAGCACTCACTCCTTGGGGGGGGTCGGCGGAATGGCG
The DNA here is from genome assembly GCA_963575745.1 of Prorocentrum cordatum. Classification (NCBI taxonomy): domain Eukaryota; class Dinophyceae; order Prorocentrales; family Prorocentraceae; genus Prorocentrum; species Prorocentrum cordatum. The sequence continues at coordinate 271,717 of CAUYUJ010015996.1, read as the reverse complement.
CAAGCCACTCGAACCAGAAGGTTCTGAGCCACTCACTGGATGCAACGCTACACTGGAGCCGACGGAGTGGCCACCGAACACCCATGCCACGATCCACAAGTCATCCTTAGGCGCTTCTCTGATGAATAGGACGGTATGTTTGCCGTCACCGTTCAGCATCCTGCAATACTGCATTACGATTTGCGCCTTGCACAGAACTCACAGAGTCGATCGGTGTCGCGTGTCACGACCTGCGACCCGGTGGATAATGGATATCGTCCAGCGCCTGCGCACGAGAAAGAGAGACAACGGAAACCACACCAGCTTCCAATTCTCCTCCTCATCCCTCCTGCGACTTGCAGATCAAACCTAAGCAGAGCGAGCTGCACGGATCGAGAGAGGCTTGGTCCACAAACATGCACCAGAGCAAAATCCGCCGATCCGGCGTGTGAGTTTCTGAAAGCGTAGGCTTGAGCTCGCTCAAGCTTCGCTCTGCGGGGGGGGGACCTCATTTCCGACCTAATTCAGTGCTTCGCAGGGGGGGGGGGACCTCATTTCCGACCTAATTCAGTGCTTCGCCCCCCCCCCTCCCAGAGCGGAACCCCCCATCCCCTGCAGAGCGCCCCCTCCCCCTTCCTGCAGCCCAGCCCCCCCCACCCCCCTGCAGAGCGGACCCCCGCCCCCCCTGCACCCCTCCCCTGCGAGTAGACTCCCCCCCCTGCAGAGCGGACCTCGCCCCCTGCAGCCCCCCCCCCTGCAAGAGCGGACCCCCCCCCCCCTCTGCACCCCCCCCTCCCAGAGCATCCTCCTGCACCCCCTCCCCTGCAGAGCGGACCCCCTCCCCCCCCCCTGCAGCCCAGCCCCCCACCCTGCAGGCGGACCCCCCCCCCGTGCGCCCCCCCCCCCTACAGAGCGGACCCCCCCCCCCCTCTCCCCTGCGCCCCCCCCTCCCCTGCACCCCCCCTCCTGCAGAGCAGACCCCGCCTCCTGCAGCCCCCCCCCCCTGCAGAGCGGACCCCCCCTCTCCCCTGCAGCCCCTCCCTCTGCCGAGCGGACCCCCCCTGCAGAGCAGACCCCCCCCCTGCAACCCAGCTCCCCCCCCGTCGTCGTCGTCGTCGTCGTCGTCGTCGTCGTCGTCGTCGTCGTCGTCGTCGTCGTCGTCGTCGTCGTCGTCGTCGTCGTCGTCGTCGTCGTCGTCGTCGTCGTCGTCGTCGTCGTCGTCGTCGTCGCTCGCGTCATCGTCGTCGTCGTCGTCGTCGCTCGCGTCGCCGTCGTCGTCATCGCCGCCGTCGTCGTCGCCGTCGTCGTCGTCGTCGTGGTCGTTGTCGTCGTCGCTCTCGTCGTCGTCGTCGTCGACGTGTTCGTTGTCGTCGTCGTTTTCGTCTTCCTCGTCGTCGTTCATTTCCACAGGCACCCGGAGCGCCCCGGATCGGCGGCACTGGCCGGAGGCCACTACAATATGATTCGCCAGCGCAATTGACGGCGATCATATAAAATAGAATCCTTGATGTTCTATAAGCGTGGAGGGTGTATCGCGTGGCGGAAGAGAGTAGGCTGCCTTTCGCGGGGCGCAGGGGGGGATCGGTTGCGGGTTCGGTGCGCGTCGTGGACCATGACGAGTCGAAGGGCAGGGCTGCGTGGGTTGGGTGCTGCTGAGCACACACTTTGGAATAAGCTCTGCATGCACGAACCCAGAGGCATGATCGTCAGGTGACGATGGCGGCGGGCGAAGACGGCGCCTCGGCGGCTGAGGAAGGGCGCTAGAACATGCTGTATGCGGCAGCCTGCGTCAGGTTTGAGTCTGTTGCGGCGATGAGCGGGCGAGCGAGGCAGGCGGAGGTGACAACGGACAGCTTCTGATGACGGCAAGCGGGGGGAAATAGAAGAGAAGCACGCGCAATTACGTTCGGGGGAGAGGGGAACAGAGGCGATATGGAAAAAGCCCTGATGAATAGAGGTAAATGGCAGGGGAAAAGACAAAGACCAAAGGAGAAGAGGGTGAGAGAAAGGGGGGCCCGGGGGGCCGTCAAAAGAAAAAACAAATCATGGGGCAAACAGAACATGCGAAGCTGGAATCCTGACAGTGCTGAACAAACGCTCGATGCTTTTACAATTCAGACATATGGGTTGCTGGCCTCCTGCGAAAGTTTGAACGGACGCAGAGACTGAACAGATACGAAAAGGAAGCGCTCCCCGAAACGAACATGTCTAGCTGTCTGTGGGAAAGTGGTCATGCCAGAGCTGATCTGGATAAGGACACAACACATCGAAACTTTAACGATGTACGATTGCGTATGTGCTCCATGGGGGAACACATCGGGGAAGCTACAAACCGACGCATACAGAAATAATAATGCACATTGAGCAATGGGCAGCAACCCACCGTAGCAAATACCTCTCCAACAGCCAATGACGCGTGCCAGCGGCGGCGCAAGCGGATCAACAAGTACACGAGCAACATGGCTTGACGGCTTCGGTTGAGATCGGCTTCGGACTTCGGGGGCATGGGCGTGTACGGTGCACGCGAGAGCCCTTTTTCGCCTCAGCCGCCGAGGGTCGGCGGCTCGCCAGGCTGACGAATTCGATGCAAACTGGCCAGCAGGATCCGCTTCCGCTCGATGCCGTCGCGCAGGCTGGCGCAGAGGGAGTGCAACCTCTCGACTTCCGGCCTCGCCTGGGAGGTCCAGCGTGGGCACAGCACCGAGGTCGCTGTCGCGCGTTCGTGCTCAGCATTAGGCGCGAGCTCCCGACGGGAGGGACAACTGTGCAGACCACTGTCTGCAAGCGGACCAATGCCGGCCACCGATGGTGGGCTGTGCGGACCACCGTCGGCGAGCAGGGCCCCGGCGAGGGCGCTGTCGCCTAGCCTTGCGCCCAGGCGCTGCAGCAGCCCCCTCTTCTCCTCCAACAGCCGCGCCAGGCCCTCCTCCCCCCGGGCGCGCGGGCTCGCGCTGCTGTCGGCAGCGGGCGGTGCTGCGGCCGCGCGCGCGGCCGCCGCGGGCGGGGAGGTGGCCTCGGCCTCGCTCGCGCCGGGCTGCACCGCCCTCCTCGCAGGGCCCCGCTCGGCCGCGGCCCTCGACGTGGGAACGGCGGCCGGGTCCGGCTGCCATCCACTCTGCGCGCCGCGGCCGTCGGGGATGGCCTGTGCCGCCTCCCGCCCGGCTGGCGGCGGCCCCAGCGCACGGCCCCTCAGGGGCAGCCGCTCCCCCGAGCACGCCCGTGCTCTCGCGCCACGCCTAGCGACTCGCGCCCCCCTGGGAGGGCTTCGGCTTGCCGGCCGGTTCGCAGAGCTCTTGCTCACGAGCGAGGCGTCCAAGTTCGTGCCAAGCCCAGCGGAGCCGTCGCTGCACCTCTGGCCATCCAGCTCCGAAGATCGCTCTCTGGCAGCTTGACTCGTCTCTGGCTCTCTGGCTGCTTCGGAGGTTGCCTCCTGCCCTCTTGGCGGCACAAGGGTCGCCGCCCTCTGGCCAACCGCCCCGCGCGCACCCTGTGTGGACGCCCAGCTGCAGCTGCGCCTGAGGCCGCCCGACGCCGCCACGTCGGAGCGCGGAGCGCAGCGCCGCGATGCGCCGCTCGGTTCTTGCTCCCGAGACTGCCCTCCGTCCAGTTTACTCGCCTCCAACTCACTAGCTGCTTCCGAGCTCGCCTCCAATCTGCTTGGCCGCACGGGGGTCGCCGCCCTCTGGCCAGCCGCCCCGCGCGCACCCTGCATGGAAGCCCAGCTGCAGCTGCGCCGGAAGTTACACGAAGCCGCCGCAGCTCTGGAGTGCGGGGCGCAGCGCCGCGATGCGCCACTCGGTCGTGGCTCCGTTGACCCCCCTCCGTGTCCAAGACTCGCCTCCAGCTCGCAATCTGCTTCGGAGTTCGCCTCCCATCTGCTTGGCCGCACGGGAGTTGCCGCCCTCTGGCCGGCCGCCCCGTGCGCTTCTGCTATGGAAGCCCAGCTGCAGCTGCGCCGGAGGCCGCCCGACGCTGCCGCCGTTGCGGAGCGCGGAGCGCAGCGCCGCGGTGCGCCGCCAGGTTCGGGCGTGCCTGCGGATAGCATGCTCGTACTCGACATCAAGCTTGATGACAACTGACTGTTGTTTCCCCGACAAGCCCGCTGGCATCTCGCAAGCGCGCCGTAGCCGATGCCCTCGCTGCGAACCCGCATCTGGCCGGCAATGCGCGGAGGGCGTACCGTCCGCGCGTCCACCAGCACCAGCGATGGGAACAAGTTCGTCAGCTGGGCCACATGCCCGCCCTGCTCGGTTAACGGATTCTCCGAGACGCAGAGCACCCGGAGCTGCGTACAGACCGCCGAGGGGCGTATCGCGGTCTCAACGGTGGGCCCCAGCCGGTTATGGGATACGTCGAGCTCCTCCAGGGCCGGCAGCATCTCCAGCTCCTCCACCCGCCTGAGCCGGTTATGGGCGAGGGACAGCCTGCGAAGCCGGGAGCAGCGCCCGAGCCCTCTGGACGATACCAGCTCATTCCTCGATATGTCTGCGCGCTCCAGCGACGGCAGGCCCTCCAGCTCTGGAAGGCGCTGCAGCTCGCAGCGCGAAAGGTCGAGGTCCACCAGCGCGGCCAAGCCCGACAGCTCGGCCGCAAGCGCCGCGGAACCAAGGGCGTTACCGGCAAGGCGCAGGCATCGCAGGCCTGGGTGCAGGGCGCCCGTGCCCAGCTCGCTGAGGCTCCTCAGCTGCAGGCCCTCCAGGCTGAGGACCTCGAGGCCCACGAGCGCCCGCCAGTCGAAGGCGCCGCGCCGCGCGTCGGCGGCCGCCGCGGTCTCGGCTGCCTCCACGGCCGCCGCGGCCGCAGCGGCCTCGGCGGCCGCCGCGGCCGCCGCATCACGGGGCGCCGCTCTCACGAGCGCCTCGCGGCCCGCCTCGGGCCCGAGGGCGGCGGCGGCGGCGGCGGCGGCCGCGCCTGGCGCCCCCTCGGAGGCGCGGAGCTCGGCGCCCGCGGCGGCCAGGTGTGCGCCCTCCGCCGGCGGGAGCTCCTGCTCGGGCAGCACCGAGGAGACGTCGCCGCCATGCTCGGGCAGCACCGAGGGTGATGGACCTGTTTTCCACCACCACCACCACCATAAGTTGGAGGGGGGAAAGAGGTGGAGGATGAGGATGAGGATGAGGATGAGGACGAGGACGAGGACGAGGATGAGGAGGAGGAGGAGGAGGAGGAGGAGGAGGAGGACGAAGAGGAGGAGGAGGACCCCCCCCCCTCCAACTTATGGCGGTGGTGGTGGAAAACAGACCCATCAGAGGAGACGTCGCCGAAAGCGCCGCCCGGCCGCCCCGCCGCAGCCCGCGCCGCGTACCCGCTCGGCTGGGGCCTGGGCGCCCCGCCGCGCGGCGACGGCGCGGCGGAGTCCTCAGAGGCGTCGCCGAGCAGGGCGCCCACGAGCACGTCGACGTCGCTGCCGGGCTCGTCCCCGGCCTCCGAGGGGTCCGACAGGCCCAGGTCGCCCATTCTCGGCGGCGAGCAGGGGGGGGGAAGCGAGAAGGGGTTGGGCCTCCTCAGAAGGCTAGGGAGCCCCCTGGCCTTCTGAAACGTGTTCTTACTGGGATGACCGTGAGGGGTTCTAAATGGATAGGTAGTGGGGTTCCAAGTGGATGCTAAGAAGGTGGGTTATATCTGGCCCCGCCTGGCTTATACATGGGTTACACATTCCCCGAGTGGCTCAAGGGAATTAGATCACTCCACTAAGCGGGCGGAGCCACTTAGCCCGGATGGTCAACCCCCTAAGCCACTCGGGGCACGTGTAACCCACTTATAAGCCAGGCTGGCCAGATATAACCCACCTTGGCATCCACTTGTAACCCCCCTATCCAATTAGAACCCCCCACGGTCATCCCAGTAGCCTTCCCCGGTGACACAACAACCTCCTCCCCTGAGATCCGACGTCGCGAAGAAAATGCATCGTGGAAAATCACAACCGGAGCCCCAGACCCACTCTTGCTGCGTCATTTTTCGAGCCGGATCGATCTGTGAGGGCCCCGGGGCCCGACATTGGGCGAAAACGCCCAGCGCGAAACAATTATCCCGGCAAAGCGACCTAACAGCGATATGTAGGAGCATATCTGGAAGCATTCCCCTTAAGATTCAAATGAGAACCCAGTTGTAGAATTCTGCTGTTCTCGCAGTCGTAGTCGCGTTCGCGATGACAGTCGCAGCGGCAACGGCAGTCGCAGTCACAGCCTCAGCCTAAGTCTGCCTCAGCCTCAGCCTCAGCCTGCCTCAGCCTCAGCCTCAGCCTGCTTCAGCCTCAGCCTCAGTCTGCCTTCAGCCTCGGCCTCAGCCTCAGCCTGCCTCAGCCTCAGCCTGCATCAGCCTCAGCCTCAGCCTCAGTCTGCCTCAGCATCAGCCTGCATCAGCCTCAACCTCAGCCTGCCTCTGCCTCAGCCTCAGCCTGCTTCAGCCTCAGCCTCAGTCTGCCGTCGGCCTCGGCCTCAGCCTGCCTCAGCCTCAGCCTCAGCCTCAGCCTGCTCAGTCAGCCTGCCTCAGCCTCAGCCTCAGCCTCAGCCTGCCTCAGCCTCAGCCTCAGCCTGCTTCAGCCTCAGCCTCAGTCTGCCCGCAGCCTCGGCCTCAGCCTCAGCCTGCCTCAGCCTGAGCCTGCCTCAGCCTCAGCCTCAGCCTACCTCAGCCTCAGCCTGCCTCAGCCTCAGCCTCAGCCTGCCTCAGCCTCAGCCTCAGCCTGCTTCAGCCTCAGACTCAGTCTGCCTTCAGCCTCGGCCTCAGCCTCAGCCTGCCGCAGCCTCAGCCTGCATCAGCCTCAGCCTCAGCCCCAGCCTGCCTCAGCATCAGCCTGCCTCAGCCTCAGCCTCAGCCTGCCTCAGCCTCAGCCTCAGCCTGCTTCAGCCTCAGCTCAGTCTGCCTTCAGCCTCGGCCTCAGCCTCAGCCTGCCTCAGCCTCAGCCTGCATCAGCCTCAGCCTCAGCCTCAGCCTGCCTTAGCATCAGCCTGCCTCAGCCTCAGCCTCAGCCTCAGCCTCAGCCTGCCTCAGCCTCAGCCTCAGCCTGCTTCAGCCTCAGCCTCAGTCTGCCTTCAGCCTCGGCCTCAGCCTCAGCCTGCCTCAGCCTCAGCCTGCATCAGCCTCAGCCTCAGCCTCAGCCTGCCTCAGCATCAGCCTGCCTCAGCCTCAGCCTCAGCCTGCCTCAGCCTCAGCCTCAGCCTGCTTCAGCCTCAGCCTCAGTCTGCCTTCAGCCTCGGCCTCAGCCTCAGCCTGCCTCAGCCTCAGCCTGCATCAGCCTCAGCCTCAGCCTCAGCCTGCCTCAGCCTCAGCCTCAGCCTCAGCCTCAGCCTCAGCCTGCCTCAGCCTCAGCCTCAGCCTGCTTCAGCCTCAGCCTCAGTCTGCCTTCAGCCTCGGCCTCAGCCTCAGCCTGCCTCAGCCTCAGCCTGCATCAGCCTCAGCCTCAGCCTCAGCCTGCCTCAGCATCAGCCTGCCTCAGCCTCAGCCTCAGCCTGCCTCAGCCTCAGCCTCAGCCTGCTTCAGCCTCAGCCTCAGTCTGCCTTCAGCCTCGGCCTCAGCCTCAGCCTGCCTCAGCCTCAGCCTGCATCAGCCTCAGCCTCAGCCTCAGCCTGCCTCAGCATCAGCCTGCCTCAGCCTCAGCCTCAGCCTGCCTCAGCCTCAGCCTCAGCCTGCTTCAGCCTCAGCCTCAGTCTGCCTTCAGCCTCGGCCTCAGCCTCAGCCTGCCTCAGCCTCAGCCTGCCTCAGCCTCAGCATCAGCCTGCCTCAGCATTCAAAATGTGGCCCGGGAATTGAAGTTCTGGGAACTCGAAGAACACGAAGTGGCCTACAGCTGGCCCCGGGCATTCAAAATCATGCCCAGGAATGGAGTTCTGGGAACTCGAAGACCACGAAGTGGCCTACAGTTGGCTCCGGGCATTCAAATTGTGGCCCGGGAGTGGAGTTCTGGGAAGTCGAAGAGCACGAAGTGGCCTACAGTTGGCTCCGGGCATTCAAAATGTGGCCCGAGAATGGTGTTCTGGGAAGTCCAAGAGCACGAAGTGGCCTACAACTGGCTCCGGGCATTCAAAATGTGGCCCGGGAATGGAGTTCTGGGAAGTCGAAGAGCACGAAGTGGCCTACAACTGGCTCCGGGCATCCAAAATGTGGCCCGGGAATGGAGTTCTGGGAAGTCGAAGAGCACGAAGTGGCCTAGGCTCCGGGCATTCAAAATGTGGCCCGGGAGTAAAGTTCTGGGAGGTCGAAGAGCACGAAGCGTGTGACTGTTTGCTTACAACGAGCCCGGCCCTGAGCCCGGCCCTCGCTGTGCGGATGCCGCCCAGACCTCCCTTCTGAGTCATCAGATGCCCTCTTTTGACACCACTAGAAATGAGGGCCCCGGGGCCCGACATTGGGCGAAAACGCCCAGCGCGAAAAAAAATAGTCGCCAGGATCTCAGGGCCAGTAGGCCCTGAGATTATCCTCCTCCTCTTCCTCCTCCTCCTCCTCCTCATTTTCCTCCTCCTCCTCCTCCTCCTCCTCCTCCTCCTCCTCCTCCTCCCCCTTCTCCTCCTCCTCCTCTTCCAACTCCTCCTCCTCCTCCTTCTCCTCCTCCTCCTCTTCTTCCTCCTCCTCCATGGAAAAAATTAGCTTCGTCTCGCTTCCCCCCCTCGCTCGCCGCCGACATGCGGGCGCAGCGGGGGGCCGGCGGCGGCCCGAGGGGCGGCCCGAGGGGCGGCCCTGGGCGGGCAGCGGGCCGCAAAGGGCCTGCGGCGGAGGGGCGGCGCGATGGCCGGCGCTGCGGCCCCGAGCCTGGCCAACGTCGAGAGCCCCAGACATGATGGCGTCGCAGCAAAAGTCAGGACGGGAGGTCTAGGGGGCCACATGCTAACCCTAGCCTTACCCCCCACGATTTCTGAGGGGTGGGGTGGGGTTCACATCGTTCGGGATCTATTTTGTCGCAACCGCAGGCGAGGGCGCCAGCGGCGAGTGAGGTCCGAGCGGGCCACGCAAGAGCCGAATTACCTAACGCAGGCGGGCCGGTGACCTCAGGCAGCGCCTCGGCGGGTGGGCCGCCCCAGACATGAACGCGTCGCAACAAAAATCAGGACGGGAGGTTGTTGCCCAACTTCGGCCTCGGGGGGCCCTCGCCAGGCCTCGGGACCGTCAACAAAAGACGCAGGATGAAAAACCGTCCCTGGGGAAAGGGTCTGGACTTCCGGGGACGCCGTCTTGAAAAAATCTGGACGTCGCTCGGGGGGAACGAAAGGGGAGGATAGCAAAGGGTAGGGTAGAGAATCAGCTCACGTAGCTGATTTTCCCAGCGCCTCCCGGCGCCTGGAGGCGCCCATGTATCGAGGCATGGGCCCGGCGGCGGGGCCGAAGCCAGCTGCATGCAGCAGATTTCGTAACCCCCCCTGTCCCTATCTCCCTTTCGTTCGGCCCGAGACGCATGTCCGGGGCCGGACCCTGCAGTGTGCCGGCGCTCGGAGGGGTCCAAAGCGGACTGCAATCGGACCTATGCCAGAAGAACGTCCTCCAAGAACACGAGGCCCTCCGTCGGCAAAAACGAGCAGAGAATACAACGGTACCCTCCCCAGGATTGACCAGATCATCGAGCCAGCACGAAGAGCACTCGGGCACCCTCCCCGAACCGACCTCGATCTGATACCTCGGTCCGGCTGTAATCCTTCCAGGCAGGGAGGTGGGGCGAGGAACTGGGGAAGAAGCTGCAAGAAGCACTCGTGGCCCCTCCCCTGGGGCCGATGCTGCGAGGATGTCCTGAGCGAGGGCGCCCGTCTGGGATTCTGCGATGGACTCCGTCAAATTCGCCGGACACGGTGCAGTTGGCCTCACCTCCTCGCAGGGTCAGGATGATGTGAGCTTCGAAATGAACTCCCTCAAATGAGTAATTTGCGCCAGTAAGATGTCACCAGTGAAACACCGATCCCATGAATATGTGCGCCCTTCATTTTGGACATGCTTTCAGCGAATCTGGACAACTTCTCCTGTGAGAAATGAAGAGCCTGGTTGCATGCACGCTCGAATGACCTCACGTGTCTCTCTCGTTTGCGAGCTATCCAGAAAAAGCCTTCTCAATGGCAGCCTGACAGTGCAACAGAAGTGTGTCGAACACGGGGACTGACACATTGCCTGAGTTCAGAAGCAGACCAACCTCAGTACAACCCAGAACGAGACAATCGATCCCGCCGTCCACCACAAGCCGCTCAGCGATTTGCTCAAACGCAGTGCGGGAATCATCACGCACGAGATCCTTGCAAAGCTCCTCGAAGATAATTCGATGGCAATATGTGCGATCTGGCCCAATGGGCACCACCGGGTCCAAGCCGTAGTCGCGAAACCGTCCCAAATAGAAATCTTGCTCCATTGTATATCTGGTCGCTATGATGCCCGGTCTGTTGAAACCAGCTGCCTTTATCGCTGTCGCCGTCGCGTCAGCAATGTGTAAGAACGGAATTGTCAGAGACGCGGTAATCGCTGGAGCCACCTTGTGCATGGTGTTCGTAGCCAATATCACCAGCCCAGCACCATTCTTCTGCAATTCTTGAGCGATTCGCCCCAGAACGATCCCAGAATCATCCCATCTCCCACTTTGCTGGAGCTCCTCAATGGCAGCAAAATTCACACTGCGCAAAATCTGGCATTGTGCCCTAGGCACTCAGTGGCGTGCCCTGTAGCCCCGTCGAATCTGGTTGTGAGAAATGGGCATCCACTGTGAAGGGCCAAGGGCTCGGAGTTCTGGGCAATCCTGGGCGCTCTTGGCCGCTCTCTGGGATTATCGCGTGCTTTTCCACAGATTTAAGAAATTGAACAACAACTTCCATGTTCAATGGTTTCGGCTGCAGGGGGGACCACCCAGAGGCCCCGCCGAGGTCCCCGAGGCGCCCAAGAAGAGCCCTCAGGAGGCTTTCAAGAGGCCCTCGAGAAGCCTAAGAGGTGCGCAAGAACCGCCCCAAGAGACGCAAAGGGGCTCCAAAAGAGGCCTCCCAGAGGCCCCCAGAAGGCACTCCAAGAGGCATCCAGGACGACTCTGGCCCACAGCCCAGCAACGGTGGCGGGATATACTGAAAACTACTACACGCCAGTCGGAAGAAGTAGGTGGGAACATGAAGTAGGAAGGCGTTGGAAGCAGATTGGGTTTCCGCCCGCCCCCTGAAGAGGAGGGAAGAGAAGGAAACCAGTCGATCCTTGAAGCAGACAGACGCCTAAAGTAGATTGGGATCTAGAGATCCGAGAATAACTACTTTCAACGGCCCGCGTGTATGTCCGCCGCCGCCTGGTGCTTGCCCACAAAAGTGCACGGCGTGCCAGAGTTCAACGCCCCTTGGCTCCTCCTGAAATGGTGCCGTGACAGACGGTGCGGTGACCTTGAAATCCCCCAGGACCTCACCGCACGGTCCGGCAACGCACGGTTTTGGGACCCTGGGGGCCCCTGTCGCCCGAGACATCCTCGGAGAGGGACTCGAGTCCCCAAACCGTGCGGTGACCCCGAATCCCCACCGGCTCACCACACGGTGTGGTCACCACACCGTTTGGGGGCCCCCGGAGCTCGACCGGTCGCCTCGGCCACCCAGAGCAACAAATCCTGGGCCGTGGGCCTTCCCGCTCGAGACCCCGCTCTCTACTGGGATGGCCGTGGGAGTTTCTGAGTGGATGGGGGGGTTACAAGTGGATGCCAAGGTGGGTCATATCTGGCCAACTCGGCTCATAAGTGGGTTGCAAGTGCCCCGAGTGACTTCGGGGGGTCAACGATCTGGGCGGAGTGGGCTCCGCCCACTAAACGGAATTATTGAACCCCCCTAAGCCACTCGGGGCGCTTGTACCCCACTTATAAGCCAAGCTTGGCCAGATATAACCCACCTTCTTAGCATCCACTTGTACCCCCTCTATCCACTTAGAACCCCCACGGCCATCTCAGTAGCCCCTCACCCTCTCCACTAATGTTGTGCACGCCTTCTGCCCTCGGCCACACGCAAGGGTGACCATAGGCAAGAGCGACAGCTGGCGCCCGGCTCTCAGGGAGGGCCGAGGGAGAGGCCAACCCCGAGACGAGTGCGCTGGCCAAGACTGGCGGGCCCCTGCGGGCCCGCGCCACAGGTTACCCTGGCGGAGGCCCCCCCTCGCAAGCCTGGACCCCTCCTCCGGGGCCTGCTTTCCACGCCACACAGCTCTTTGATACTCCCGGGGCGCGGCGAGGGCCCCTGGAGGCCAAGAACGGCCGAGGGCCTGCACGGCCAGGATGGCCTCCAAAACGGCTCCGATGGCCCACAGAGGAGGAGCCCAAGATGACCCAAAGATGCCTCCAAGACGCCCCGAGGTGCAGCCAAGACGGCTCGGGACGGGCCCAAGACGGCCCGAGACAGGCTAAGGCGGACCCCACGAGGGCTCCAAGAGCACCTCTAGAGAGCGCTAAAATCATTGATTTCAAATTGTTGTTGAATGATCTGATCGTACTCGCCTGATCGGGCTTCAGACGCTCATCGACGCTCCAAGACGGCCCCGTAGGCCCCAAAGATCAAATCAAAACGGCTTTAGAGGCTCCCAGGAGGCCCGCACGACTACCCAAGAGGGCCCACAGACGGCCAAAGAGGCCCCGAGACGGCCCCACGACAGGCCCATCGACGTGCAAGACGACCCTAAAGCGCCCAAAGTGGGACAAACGACTGCCAAGAGAGGACCCCAAGAAGCTCCCAGGAGGCCTCAGGCACCTGAGAGGCCCTTGGAGGCCCCCAAGAGGTCCTTCAGAGGCTGCCACGAGGCTCCCAGGAAGGCATCAGGGGGCCCCAAGAAAGCCGCAAGAGGCCTCATCTTCTTCTTCCTCCTCCTCGTCCTCCTCGTCCTCCTCGTCCTCCTCGTCCTCCTCCTCGTCCTCCTCGTCCTACTCGTCCTCCTCCTCCTCCTCCTCCTCCTCCTCCTCCTCCTCATCATCATCATCATCATCATCATCATCATCACCATCATCAACATCATCATCATCATCATCAGCAGCAGCAGCATCATCATCATCATCATCAGCAGCAGCATCACCATCATCATCATCATCCTCATCCTCGTCCTCGTCCGCGTCCTCGTCCTCGTCCTCCTCATCCTCCTCATCCTCCTCATCCTCATCCTCATCCTCATCATCATCAGCATCATCATCAGCATCAGCATCAGCATCAGCATCATCAGCATCATCATCATCAGCATCAGCATCGGCATCATCATCAGCATCATCATCAACAACATCATCGTCGTCATCATCATCATCATCATCGTCATCGTCATCAGCATCAGCATCAGCATCAGCATCAGCATCAGCATCAGCATCAGCATCAGCATCAGCATCATGCTCCTCGTCCTCCTTATCCTCCCTCCTCTCCTCCTTTCTCTTTCTTCCCCAAGAGTTCTCCCAAAGGGTTTCCACAACGGCTAGGGGAACACAATCCAATAGTTTGACAGACTTTGGTCACATGGTCGTTTCCGGAAGTAGGGGGCGGAGTGATTTGCCGTAGGCGGCTTCGATAATGTCCGCCGAACTGTTACCGCCGAGCCGACACCTTACTAGCCTGTTCAACTCTTGGTAATACACCACGGTACTTGCTGGCGACATTCCGCCGATTACGCCCACTACCAACTTCTGCCTATCTTGTCCAGTGGTCATCGCATGATGTTCCAACTCCTCACTCGAATCCTTGATTTCGACTCTTTGTGATACACCTCCGCTGGACGAAAGATGTCTTGCCACATGCTTTGGCGCGGCGGGGAAGCTTGTAGACAGGGTTTCGCGGCACCTCCGAAAGTACGCGAGCCTTGAATTACATGAGCTTCCATGGCGGAGAAATCTGGCACATTGACCACGAATACACATCTACCAATCAGCCTAGTCTGTCTTGAGTCCGCATGGCTACTGTGAGCAAAGTCTCGAATGTGAGGACGATTGAGGTTTTCAAAGCCATGTGGCGACTCTGGCATGACATTCAGCTTAGTGTATCAGCTTACCGCCGCAGTTGTACTTCAGGGGAATTGGTTGAACCTCGGCATTTTCATACTTTACACGTGGGAAGCGGCCTGGAGAGCTGAACGCCCCCAACTTGAAATGCATTGTCTCCGCTGGCGGTTTGAATAAACAGTCGGGTGAAGTCAGTGGCGGGTGCAATAATGAACCCGTATGATTAGGATGCACGGTAAGGATGCAAGGATCTTGGGATGTCATCTCGACGCTTTGCGAGCGGGGCATGGCCAGCGAAAGCGGTCAAGGATGGGCTCAAGGGGCAGGATGCAAGGGTAACCTTGGACAGTTGCTCATCAGTAGCATGAAGGTTGACTGCATTCACCATGCCAGCGGCAAGGAGCGGCTTCTCTGGCGCATCGAACGTCAACGTCCTGGAAAATAATGCCTTCTTTTTTTTGCCACTGGGGCTGTCTCAGAGGGCGCGACAGACTGCAGAAACGGGCTCTCTCGTGGAGGGGACCTCACCGAGCCGAAAAAGCACCCCTCGCCGAAAGCGGCCGGCTGCATCTAAGCAAACTGTCGCTGCTCTGGCAACTGCTGCAGCGGAATCGACCGGCATCCTCATCCTGATCCCCGAGCCCCCTCCCCCACCCCTCCTCCTCCTCCTCCTCCTCCTCCTCCTCCTCCTCCTCCACCCTGCACGTCCTCGTTCTCGGAACCCGGGGATCCTCTCGGCGATCCTCTCGGGGCGCTCTCGGGACGTCTCGTCCGCCCTCGGGCTACTGGCACCGGGGCTCGAGGCAGCAGGCTCGAAGGGACCCTGTACTGGAGGCCTGGAGATGGGCACCAGCACCAACACAGTTGGGTGCCTCCAGAAGGGGAAGATGATCCTAGATTTCGGTGTTGGCGGTAATGCTTCGGTCACCTTGGGAGCCAGAATAATTTGTCTTTGTGCCTGGCAACGTAATGCCTCCAAACAGTGTCCTCACAGGCTCAGGCGCCGCGCCGTATCTGGCAACGCAATGCCTGTAAAAAGTGTCCTCACAAGCTCAGGGGCCGCGCCCTATCTGGCAACGTAATACTACCACCATCACCGAGATTAGGATATTCTTCCCTCGGTGAAGGCACACAGCCGATCTTGGTGTTGGTGTCAACCTCTGGGCCTGCGACTGTACGTTCGCGAAATATGTAAACCTGCTGTTGGTCGCACGGCGTGCGCCTATTTTCAAGACGCTCCCGGCAGCAATGCGCTGCCCGAGCTCGGCCACAGCTTGCCGGAGGCTGCGCGGGGCTTGGCGTCTTCAAGCTCCTCCCGGCCCTCGTCTCCTCCGCCCCGCCCCCCGCCCACCCGCGCTTGCTCGCTCCACCCGTCGGGCAGGAGGAAAAAAAGCTCGGCGATCGAAGAGGGCGAACAGTCCAAGAATTCGAGGATACCTCCCCAGAACGGGATTCCTCCTCCACCTCCACCTCCCCCTCACCACCACCACCACCCCCAACCCCTCCCCCTCCGAAGCCAAAAAGAAAGGCGGGCGACTCCACGGATTAGGCCCAGGTGAGCGAAAAACGTACCACGCGTGTTGCGTTCAGCATGCCTCCCTGGCCAGACCAAGGGTCGTGCACTAATTTTGCACCCAGAGGCGGGGAAGGCTGAGGCAGCGCCTCCCAGGGCGTGCCAACTGAAACAGCGACGTTGATAATGAAGTCTTACGACAGAGGCATCCGTCCACTGCTACAGTTGTCTGGTTACTTTGGCAAAGCGTGCGCACGCAGGGCAACAACGAAGCAACAAACAAACACGCAGGGCAAGCAGGTGTCAAAACTCAAATGGGGTACATAATGGCAGTTGTAGGATAGCGAGAGGAAGGGATGATCGGTGAGAGAAAGATGAAGTTGTGCGTGCATGTGTGCATGTTTCTAGGCTCTGACAGCCCATGGATACCCACATATTGACAGCGTCAAAAAAGGTATCTACAAAAAGCGTGTTGCGTAAGCTCAAGGACAAATTGCGGCCCGTTTGCCACAACTGCCAAGAGGGGCAAGCTCTCTCCCACAAGGCAGATAACGTCTGGCATTGCACTAAACGTTTCCGGGGTCAAGCTTGGCTTGCGGGAGCTCCTTGGATGCCACCCGGTCCTATGTCAGACCGTAGGTGGGACAGAAATTAACACACGGACGCGGAAGTGGGCGTGATCGAATTGAGGGTGAAGACACCTAGTCCGAAAAATCGCTGCAAGGCGGTGGAAGCACATGGAAAAGGGATAATGAGAAGAAAGGGGAGGAGACTGCGCCACTGCAATACTGACGTCTCCAGCGTCTCTTCGCCGACTTTCTGCCGTAGCAAGCGGCTAGAGCAGCGAGCACATGAGTAGTCCAGGCTGACGGCAAGAAGAAACCAAACGCCCACGCAGCGAGACTAGTGATGTGCTCTGGTAGCGCTGTCCCAGCGAGCGTATTTCAAGGGGCCCAAGGACACACAAACAAAAACACACAAATAACAGGAATTTAACTATGACCAACAAGGGACAAAGGAGAGGAGGATACGGGCAACTTGTGCGCAGGAAACTTGCCATGTGCAGCCAAGCTCGGCGTGGGAATTGCGAGTGGAGACGCCCTCCAGGCCCCTCGTGGCAACTACCCTATAGCATACTGCTGCAATCTGCCTCACGGATCAAACTTGCTGGGTTTCTTATCCAAGCCTCATCATACAAGACATCACCTGCATTCTCGTACTTTGGCGTCAGGACACACTCTGGGCGAGGCTACAAAGGCTGTTACGCGCACTGAAAACCAGGTGTACCACCGTGCCAGGCTTGTGTGCAACACCCGTGTGGGGAATCGGCTTAATTGATGCTCGGTGGTGGTGGAACATCTGCTGCACGTTTGATCTCGCCTTTGAATTTCCCACTGGCGTCGCAGCGCCCGTGCAGGTGACAGAAGGAACATTTTGCACCAAACTTGCACGTGCCCCTTCTGCAGACAAAGTTACAGTACCGAGGGCAAGCCCCCTTGATGCAACGGCCCTCTGGGCAGCAGTCTGAACAAAGCTGACGAGTCTTGAAGAGCTGCTCGTCGAGCACTCGCGTGGGCGCCCGTGGGACCAGCCATTTCCTAGCCTCCAGTCGCTGATACCAGGTCGGTCGGCACGTCAGCGTAGTGCACTGCCAGTGCCCGCAGCCATGAAGCACGCCTACAGAACCACACGTCGGACACATGATGTCATCCACGTGCTCGTCGGTCTGGGTGCCGATCGAACTGACGGACGGCGCGCTCGCCAGTGCGTGCGCGGCGTCACTCGGAGCCTCCGGCCAACCCTCCACCACGCGCTCGCGGTCCTCGTCCGCGCGGGCGGGGCCACCGACCGAACTGTGGCTGTCCTGCATCGACGTCGACACCGTCCTCGAGGTGCTGAGGGGCGAGGCGAGGCAGGGCGCGAGCGGGGCCGCGTCGCCCGCGCGGGCGGCAGGACAGCGGCCCGAGGGCTGGAAGAGGTCCCCATCACTGCGGGCGCGCGCGAGGCCGGGTCTCACGTCCACCACCTCGAGGAAGCCGTTCTTGACGACGAGCTTGACTGCGGCGGCCCCGCGCCTCGTCACCACCGGGGCGCTTGCCGCGCCAGGCGTCTCTGGGGCCGCCCCGCTGAGCATTCTGAGGGCAGCTCTTGCAGTATCGGCCACGCCTGGCCGCGAGCGGCTCTTCGGCCAGAAAGGCTCGAGCTTGAGCCAAAATGGCTACGGATGGAAAATAATGCCTTCTTGGTCGGAACACGCATTGTGGCCCCGAACAGACAACCACCGCGCGGCGAAGAGGGGCCAGCATGGTACACATTCTCGGACTGTCCAGTGCCCAGAACCAGCTAAGCCTGGCGAGGGACCCAACCATTGCGCAGTTATGAAAAACGCAGTTGTGAATATCGTCTTCGGTTTGGCACCCTGTGGGGCCACGAAACTTGCAAAGGGTGTGTCGAAAAATGTTCGGCGGGCGCGCGTCAACGCAGCCACTGGGGCCTTGGGTGGAGCTCCCGTCGGGGCCACGAGACGTGTGAGGGGGGTGTGCCGACAGGGGTGACTGGTGCGGAGGGCAGGGGCAGGGATGGGAGGGAGGAGGGGGAAGAGGAGAAGGGAATGAGACGCGGGGCGCTGTCACCTCGAAATGAAGACCCAACACCACTGGATAGTCTGGAAAACCATACATGCACGTAATGCTTGAGCGGTGGAAAGATGTGCCAGCCACTGTGCCATAGGGCTGCTCAGGCAAGCACCAACCACATCCCACCAACTCAGTATCACGAACTGCTGCGATGATTGTACCCACAATACGCTTCACACATAAACTCGCCATGCCAGCACACGTGGCTGCTCTTATCACCCCATCGCTTGTGCATGCATTGACCCTGGTACGTACACGCGCAGTTCAGGGACAAAGGTCCTTGGAGCCAAAACACGGAGCGAGTGGCTTGGTCACGGCCTTCCTCTAGCGATGAGGTTGAGGGGCATCTGCATTCTCCAGACGGGTCCCTCCCCAGTCCCCCCCTTCTCGCTCCCACTCCTACTCCTCCTGATCCCCTTCCCCCCTGCTCGTCCTTCGACTCCCCATCCTCTGCCGCCGCCGCCTCCTGTTCCTCCCCGTGCCCCTGGTCCCTGCTCCTGCTGTGATGCCCTGCCCGCTGCTCCCTGCACGGTGAGGCCCACGGCGACGACACATACCACAGACAGAGAACCAGTGCTGGTGCTTTTGGCCCCTGGCCGCCCCCCAGATTGCGCCATGCTTCCCATGTAGACGCCACCAGAAAGCGACGAGCTCCCAAGGGGCCTCCAACACGGCCCCAAGAGGGCCCCACGAGAGCATATAGGGCCCACGACCGCCCGGGAGGCCCCAAAGACGTCTGCCTCGTTGCTCCCGCGAGGCCTGACGATGACCCTGTGATGGCCCTGAGCAGCACGAAGATGGCTTCAGGAGTGCTCAGGATGACCGACAGATGTCCCCGATGTCACCTAAAATGGCCCCGAGAACGCCAAAATTGACGCCAGAGGCTTCAAGATGGCTCGAGGAGGTCCCAGATGGCCGCACAAAGCTCCCAACTGTAGTTCCAAGATGACTCAGCATTGGGGCCTGAAGAGCACCTCAGAGCTTGGCGCGTGCTATCTTTTTCGGATTGGGACTATGGCAAACTACCTCTGCTCGCCAAGCTCCTACACCAGCCCACCATTGAGTCCGCCTTGACAACGTAGCACGTTGATCAAGGGTGCCCTGCACCAGAAACATCAAAGGCAACCTACACTGGAGGGAACAAAGTACCCTGGCGACGTACCCAACCCCTGCGCCATGCGGGGCATGAGTAGCTCGGGAGACGTTATACGGAGGTGATGACGTGACACGGGCACATATACTTCTGCGAGCGGCATTCGCGAGGCTCGCAGCCCCCAAGTATGGCGAAGTCCCGCTCAGATCTGCGTGGTGCCTCACTCCGCTGGACCCACCACCAGTCCTGGAAAGTAGCGACGGTGTCGCAGATCGCAACCCCCCCAGGACGACGAGGTCCCGCTCAGATCTGCGCGGTGCCTCACTCCGCTGACCCAACAGCAGCCCCCGAAAGTGGCGACCAGTTTCGCAGATCGCAGCCCCCCAGGGACGGCGAGGTCCCGCTCAGATCTGCGCGGTGCCTCACCCCGCTGGACCCACCAGCCGCCCCCGAAGGTGGTGACAGTTTCGCAGATCGCTATGCTGGCCCCCCAAGCAGCACTCGAAAGTGGCGACAGTGTCGCAGATCGAAGCCCCCCAGGGACGGCGAGGTCCCGCTCAGATCTGCGCGGTGCCTCACCCCGCTGGACCCACCAGCAGCGCTTGAAAGTGGCGACAATGTCGCAGATCTCACCCCCCCAGGGACGGCGAGGTCCCGCTCAGATCTGCGCGGTGCCTCACGCCGCTAGACCCACCAGCAGCGCTTGAAAGTGGCGACAATGTCGCAGATCTCACCCCCCCCCGGGACGGCGAGGTCCCGCTCAGATCTGCGCGGTGCCTCACGCCGCTGGACCCACCACCAGCCCCCGAAAGTGGCGACCAGTTTCGCAGATCGCACCCCCCCAAGGACGACGAGGCCCCGCTCAGATCTGCGTGGTGCCTCACTCCCCTGACCCAACAGCAGCCCCTGAAAGTGGCGACCAATTTCGCAGATCGCAGCCCCCCAGGGATTGCGAGGTCCCGCTCAGATCTGCGCGGTGCCTCACCCCGCTGGACCCACCAGCAGCCCCCGAAGGTGGTGACAGTTTCGCAGATCGCTATGCTGGCCCCCCAAAACAGCAC
This sequence comes from Prorocentrum cordatum, assembly GCA_963575745.1. Lineage (NCBI taxonomy): Eukaryota > Dinophyceae > Prorocentrales > Prorocentraceae > Prorocentrum > Prorocentrum cordatum. The sequence continues at coordinate 251,553 of CAUYUJ010015996.1, read as the reverse complement.
TCGAAAGTGGCGACAGTGTCGCAGATCGAAGCCCCCCAGGGACGGCGAGGTCCCGCTCAGATCTGCGCGGTGCCTCACCCCGCTGGACCCATCAGCAGCGCTTGAAAGTGGCGACAATGTCGCAATTCTCACCCCCCCAGGGACGGCGAGGTCCCGCTCAGATCTGCGCGGTGCCTCACCCCGCTGGACACACCAGCAGCCCCCGAAAGCGGCGACCAGTTTCGCAGATCGCAACCCCCCAAGGACGACGAGGTCCCGCTCAGATCTGCGCGGTGCCTCACCCCGCTGGACCCAACAGCAGCACTCAAAAGTGGCGACAATGTCGCAGATCTCAACCCCCCTGTGACGGCGAGGTCCCGCTCAGATCTGCGCGGTGCCTCACTCCGCTGGACCCACCAGCAGCCCTCGAAAGTGGCGACAGTGTCGCAGATCGCAGCCCCCCAGGGATTGCGAGGTCCCGCTCAGATCTGCGCGGTGCCTCACCCCGCTGGACCCACCAGCAGCCCTCGAAAGTTGCGACGGTTTCGCAGATCGCAGCCCCCAGCGACGGCGAAGAGAGGGCAGGAGGAGGCAGGAGGCGGGAGAAGAAGACGCGACCACGGTGCTCTAGTCAAAACGAGTACCCAACCAAGGAGGGCTGGGAAAACAAACGATAACCATGACCAAAACTGAACGCGGAAACGTCGGTGCCAATCTTGGCCTTCGTCCATCGTCGCCATCGTCAACTCGTGGATCATCCTCACGAATCGGCGACGGCCGGCATAGATCATGACCAAGGTCGGCGTCGAACAGATCCCGCAACATCTTGGTCTTGGTCATCGTGTTCCTTCCTTCGATGCACCCCACTCCGCGCCACAGAGATCGATCGCCGCTGGTCAGGTACAGAAGTCGCACGCCGAGGAAGCCGCTCGGACCGCCTGTGTGGAAACAAAAAGGTACCGATACCGCTACTCCCCAGACCTGTACCAGGATGAATTATGACGAAGATTTCGAGGCGAATCCAGCCGTGGCAACGAGGGCCTCCCAGGAGGCCCCAAAAAGGGGAAAATGGGCGAAGGGTATCGGTATCGGTAAAAGATGACCCCAAATAATCACAAAGGGGACAACAGAGTTCGGGGCCGCGGGGGAATCATCAAAGATTGTCCTGGCAGGGTCAAGCAGACAGGATGTTGAGAAGGGGGCTCCTCCTCCTCCTCCTCTTGCTCCTCCTCCTCCTCCTCCGGCTCCTCCTTCTGCGGCTCCTCCTCCTCCTCCTCCTCCTCCTCCTCCTCCTCCTCCACCTCCTCGTCCTCCTCCTCCTCCTCCTCCTCCTCCTCCTCCTCCTCCTCCTCCTCCTCCTCCTCCTCCCCCTCCTCCCCCTCCTCCCCCTCCTCCTCCTCCTCCTCCTCCTCCTCCTCCTCTTCTCCTCCCCCTCCTCCTCCTCCTCCTCCTCCTCCTCCTCCTCCTCCTCCTCTCATCATCATCATCAGCATCATCATCATCATCACATCCACACCTCCTCCTCCTCCTCCTCCTCCTCCTCCTCCTCCTCCTCCTCCTCATCCTCATCCACCTCCGCCTCCTCCTCCGCCTCCTCCTCCTCCTCATCTTTTTTCTCCTCCTCCCCTCCTCCTCCCTCCTCCTCCTCCTCCTCCTCTTATTCTTCTTCTTCTTCTTATTATTCTTCTTATTCTTCTTCTTATTATTATTATTATTAGTATTCTTCTTATTCATATTGTTATTCTTATTATTATTCTTATTCGTATTATTCTTATTATTCTTATTATTTTATTATTCTTCTTATTATTCGTATTATTATTCTTTTTCTGCTTCTTCTTATTATTATTATTACTATTATTATCATTATTAATAGTTTTTTCTTATTATTATTCTTCTTCCTCCTCCTCCTCCTCCTCCTCCCCCTCCCCCTCCCCCCCCCTCCTTTCCTCCTCCTCCTCCTCCTCTTCTTATTGTTCTTCTTCTTATTATGTTTATTATTCTTCTTAGTCTTCTTCTTCTTCTTATTACTATTATTATTATTATTAGTATTAGTATTATTCGTCTTATTATTATTCTTAGTCTTCTTCCTCCTCCTCCTCCTCCTCCTCCTCCCCCTCCCCCTCCTCCCCTCTCCCCTCCTCTCCTCCTCCTCCTCCTCCTCCTCCTCCTCCTCCTCCTCCCTCCTCCCCTCCTCCTCCTCCTCCTCCTCCTCCTCCTCCTCCTCCTCCTCCTCCTCCTCCTCCTCCTCCTCCTCCTCCCTCCTCCTCCTCCTCCTCCTCCTCCTCCCCCTCCCCCTCCCCTCCCCCTCCCCCTCCCCCTCCCCCTCCCCCTCCCCCTCCCCCTCCTCCTCCTCCTCCTCCTCCTCCTCCTCCCTCCTCCTCCTCCCTCCTCCTCCTCCTCCTCTCTCCTCCTCCTCCTCCTCCTCCCCTCCCCTCTTCCTCCTCTTCCTCCTCCTCCTTCTCCTCCTCCTCCTCCTTCCTCCTCCTTCTCTGCGAGCCTGGTCCTGGCTGCGCCGCTGGTGCTCACGCAACGCGCTCATGGACGCCAACAGCAGCGCGAGGAACGCGGCCGGAAGCTGCACGCCCGTGGCGAAGGCGCACAGCGAGGCGGCTCCAGTGCATGTATGGGCCGCGCGCCGCCCAGGGGGGGAGGGTAGCGAGGGCGGGCCTCCCCCGGCGGCCATCGGAGAGCCTCTCCGCGCCTCCCTCCCTCCTCCCTCCTCCTCCTCCTTCTGCCTACCTCCTCCCTCCTCCCTCCCTACATCCTCTCCTCCCTCCTCCCTCCCTCCCTCCTCCCTCCCCTCTCCCCCTCCTCTATTATCCCTCCTCCCTTCCCTCCTCCTTTCCTCTCTCCCTCCCTCCCTCCCCCCTTCCGCCCGGAAGCCCGGGTGGTCGAGTCGGGTCGGGCCGGGATGGGCCTCTCTCTTCGCACCGTCCTCTCTCCCTCTCTCTTCCTATCTGGGATGGCTTTCGCTCCCCTTCCGATCTCGCCCCCTCCCGACCTCCCTCTCCTCTGCCTGGCGCTTCTGGGGGGGAACGGTACCCAGACCGCTGCTCGTTCTGGTGTCCCTCTGTCGCCACGGCTGGATTCGCCTCGGAGCTCTGGTCCTGCCCTGGGGTGCAGCGGGAGCGGTATTCTTCTCCCCGTGGGCTCCTGGCAAGCGGGCCGGGTCGGGCTGGGCCCTCTTTCCCCCCTTGGGGTGGCTCCTTCTCCCCCTTGCTGTCACCGTCCCGTACCTGCGGGGTACGTCGACCAGGCAGTCTAGTGGGGATCGGACGAGCTCCAGGCAGGTGCTCTCTGCCTGGCCCCCCCCCCCACGTTGCGGGGAGTCTCTGAGTTGCCTCTATGCTGCTTCGCTCTGGCCGAGGCTCTGGGCGGAGGTGTTGGCTGGAGCTGTGAGGTCCTCCGGAGGCTGGACGGTTTTCCTGAGTAGGGGCTGTGCCCGCCCCCCCTCGGCGCCTTGGCGCCGCTCCCCGGGCTCGTGGTGAGCGCAGGGGGGGGGTCCAGCGCCGACCTAAGGATTCCGCCTAGGCCCCCGAACGAGCAAAAGCTTTCGCCTAACTACCCTCCCCCCGTCCCCTCCAGAGCTGGCGCTTTGTCTTCACGAGCCGTCGCAGCAAGGTCGCTTCCGAACCCTCTCCGGGTCGTGGCTCCTTGCTAAAAGGAAGCGCCGTCCGACGCCTCCGCCGCCAGCTCAAAGGGAGCACACCTACCTACCTACCTACCTACCTACCTGCCTGCCTGCCTGCCTGCCTGCCTGCCTACCTACCTACCTACCTACCTCCTCCTCCTCCTCCTCTTGCTCCTCCTCCTCTATCTCCTCCTCCTCCCTCCTCCCTCCTCCCTCCTCCTCCTCCTCCTCCTCCTCCTCCTCCTCCTCCTCCTCCTCCTCCTCCTCCTCCTCCTCCCTCCCCGGAAAAAGGCTTCTCGGATGGCGGGGGGGCCCTCCTGAGGAGTCCTGCCGCCTCGTGAGGAGCCCTGGACGCCTCTCGCTCCTCGACTGGGAGATCGATTCGCTTTGACCCAAAAACTGCGCCTCCTCCTCCTCCTCCTCCTCCTCCTCCTCCTCCTCCTCCCTCCTCCCTCCTCCTCCCTCCTCCCTCTCCTCCTCCCTCCTCCTCCTCCCTCCTCCCTCCTCCCTCCTCATCGACTGGAAAATTCGCTTTGACCCCAACACCGAATTGCGCAATGACGAAGACTGCGATCATGGTTCGGTAGATCTACGAACATTCTGCGCATGCATGCGCAGATTCGTCGAACAAAAAATCAGTAGTCGACTTCCTACTCGTAGTCGATCTCTTACTCGACCTTCCCCCCTCGGCGCGCCGCCGAATGTCAACACGCGGATCCAGTCCCTGAAGAGGTCCTTGTCGACGAAGCTGGCGACGTGCGTCCCGATGGGTATGGCGGCGACGGCCCCGATCGCGGCAGCGGCGTACCCCATGCTCGGCGGCGAGCCCGGGGGGAGGTGAGAAGGGGCGGGCCTTCTCAGAAGGCTCGGAAGTCCCCTGGCCTTCTGAGAAGTTTTCTAAGCCTTCCTCAAAGACACAAAACACTTCTCAGAAGGCGCGAGGGCTTCTGAGAATTCCCACCGCTTTCTGAGAAGGCCTTCTCCTTCTCACTTCCCCCCCTCGCTCGCCGCCAACATGCTGTGGGAGGCCTCAAACTGTGCGCGCACAACGAAGAAATACCACGCCTTGGGGGGCGTCGTCAGCCACGCAATGAGCACGCCGTTGCAACGCCACTCGTCTTTCTCGATCCCCGAGAACAAGACGAACGCGGAAATTGCCGGCATAGGAACTGTGAATATCCGCCACCGTGCGCTGCGAGCAAAGCTCAGACAGTGGCATAGAGGGACTGTATTCCGTAGTTCTTGAAGGTTCAGGCTCGCGCAAGGGCGGGCAAGGTGCACAGGACCTTTTGTCCGCCCAAGACGCCCCCAAAGCCCCCAGAGACCCCCAGGATGCTCCTCAGAGACGAGAGGCCCCAAGGCTCGGAGGAGGCCGAAATGCGAGATGAGACAACGGCTCCTCCAACTCGGTCCCTGGACCCCCCTCCTGCGGTCCAAACGCACCTGCTTCCGAGCTGCGCCCAGCCGTGGTGGCGGGGTGTCCCCCCGAAGGCCAACTGTCGCAGCCTCAGCTCCTCTTCCTCCTTCTCCTCCTCCTCCTCCTCCTCCTCCTCCTCCTCCTCCTCCTCCTCCTCCTCCTCCTCATCCCCCTCCTGTGAAGGTCGGGGTAGGGCGGACGCCGACCGACATGCCCTTCAGCAGGCCGCCCGCGACTCCGAGGAAGAGCGCCCAGCCGAGCTGCGCCCGCCCGCGCACGCTGTAGCGCGCACCCGCGGCCGCGGGAGCGCGCCCGGGCCGCGGCCCAGGCTGCTCGCTCTTTGCGGCCGCGTGCGGCGTGGCAGGGCGGCCGAGGATCGGCGGTTCAAGACGAGCCTAGGAACACTCTTTGTTTGTGCCCTGGGGGGGGCGTAGGACACGGGTGCACGCACCAGTGAGGACACGCTACCACTTGCAGCGCAACCTCCGCACTACTCCTGCAGTGCTCCAGGAGCGAGGAGAAGCGGCACCCTCACCACCACCGGGGACCGCTGCAGCAGGAGGGCCCCCCTGGTGGTGTGGGCCCCCCGCCCCTCGCTCGAGGCACCCGCGCCCCCTGCTCGAGGAGGCATCGCTCTAGAAGCCAGGAGAAGCGGCACCACCACCACCACCACGGGCCGCTGCAGCAGGAGGGTCCCCTTGGTGGTGTGGTCCCCCCACCCTCGCTCGAGGGACCCCTACAGCGACACTAGGACGTCCACTGCTTTTCGCCGTGGTCGGCGGTGGCTGTAGTAAACCTCCCTTTAGTGAAAACGGCCTGGGACCGGAACCGACGGACCTGGACCCGCAAAAATGACGGCCGCGACGCCCTGTCGCGCACCGAAAACGGCCAATTCGCGAATCGACTTGTCAAGGTAGGATGTCTGCCCACCCCCGACGTGGGAACGCCGCACTTTCCACAGCAAAACCATGGAGGCCCAGGGCACCCTGGAGGCCAAGCAGGGTACTTCTTGGCAGGGGCCTCCGCTGTGCCCCCCTGTTCGGGCCAGGCCTCGTGGACTCGTGGGCATCCCGCGCTGGAGGCGGCCCCCCTGGATGGTGCTGGTGGCGCCGCTCCTGACTCAAGGGGCCGAAGAACACACACACACACACACACACACACACACACACACACACACACACACACACACACACACACACACACACACACACACACACACACACACACACACACACACACACACACACACACACACACACACACACACACACACACACACACACACACACACACACACACACACACACACACACACACACACACACACACACACACACACACACACACACACACACACAACACACACACACACACGCACACGCACACGCACACGCACACGCACACGCACACGCACACGCACACGCACACGCACACACACGCACACACACACACACACACGCACACACACACACACAAATGCACACAACTAAATCGATCCCCCATATCTTCTCATATTTTCTGGGTTTTTGTCTTCCCCCCACTTCCCATATTTCCTATATTTTTGAAGGAGCCGACGGGGAATCGACGATTAATTGTGTCTGTGTGTTTTTTCCCTCCTGACTCACTCCCCTGAGGGACGCGCGGCAGTGAAGGTCCAGCCCGGGACTCCTCTCGCATCCTTCTGGGACCCGAACCCTCAGGGCCCTATCTCAGGGTCGGGCACGTCCTCCCACGGGCGCGTTTTAAAAGAAAAAGGGAACATAGCCACACTAGCTTGCAGACGTGAATTGAACCACTGTCCCTAGGCCATGTTTGGAGCATGCTTGCATCTTCCTCCCGTACACGGGCATGCCCGACTGAACCCTGTTTTTGTCGGGCGTTGGAAGAACTGGGTTTAAAATACCTGGTTTAATGATCTGTACCGGGGGCGCCCCCCTCCGTCCCATCTCCACTAACCGGAGCTGCCGTCACCCGAAAAAACATCAGCTGTGGCAAACCTGGTCTAGTGATTCTGGCCAACTCGAAAGCTCTATAGGGCCCTACCACTAACCGGGTCCCCTCACCCGGGGTCCTGGCCATACTCGATTTGGAACCGCCGAGACGACAGACGCGTCCGGAAGGCCGCCCGCCGACGACGCCGCCAGGGCCCCGCCCGGCGCGCCGGCGGGCGGCGCTGCCTCGGCCGGCCGCGCGCCGTGCCCCCGCGGGCCGAGCCGGTCGACGGCGAGCACGCCGAGCAGCAGGAGGCCGAGGGAGCGCTCGGGCCAGCCACGGGCTCCACCCCCACGGGTCCGGGGGGGGGGTCGGGCGCCAGGAGAGTGGCGTTCGAGGCCCAACATGGCCTGCCCGAGAAAACACGGGGGAGTGTCTCGTGCTGCATCTCTGGGGGGCCTCGCCTGGCCCATCGCGCCAGCCATCCGTGTCGCATGCAGGTCGAGCCCAGGTCGGGCGCGTCGAATCCGTGTCGAGTCCACGTCAGAGTTCGGGTCGAGCCCGCGGCGAGCCCACATCGGAGGCCAGGCCAAGACGGCCGCTGCCGGGGCAGGAGAGGCCCCCGGAAGCTGGCAGGTGAGGAGAGGTCCGGGCCATTCCCCGCTGGCACAGCCTCCTCTCTGCCCGAAAAGCTTCTGGCAAGGGCTTCTGGCAAGACGCCCTTGAAGCCTCCAGGAGTCGAAGGACAGGCAAGCCTGGTCTCAGCGGGGGCCTGGCCCGCACGGGGGCTCCTCGAGGGGGGGACAACTGCTAAAGACGAGGGGTCTGAAACGACGGGACAGCCGCCGCCGCCGCCCCGTCGGCGAAAGCGTCGTCGGGAGGAGGAGGAGGGGCAGGAGGGGGGGGGGGAGGAGGAGTGAGGCAGATGGAGGAGGACGAGGAGTGTCATGAGTGTCGTAGATCCAAGAAGTGAACGGCGAGCGAGGCTCAACCGTCACCCTCGGCCTCCCAGACAGGAGGAAGGGACCCGCAGGCGCCAGCACCGACGGTCAGGGGAAAGGCAAATACCTCGTCGCTCCGCGACTCGCTACCCAACCGAGGCGGCGTGGTGCGTAAGGGGACAGCCGGTCCACCGCGTCACCGCACAGTATTTCCCGACCGTCACCCCTGCCGAATCGGATGGCATGTGCAACTGGGTTTGTACCCCAAGGTTCGCGGACACAAGGTCCCAAGGGACTTACGGAGCACATGGCCCCGCCTCTCAACCAAATGCACACTCCCCGTGCCTGGTACCCATCTCCAGGTCACGGGCGCAGCTAACGCGCCGCTGCCACGGGCAAAGTGCCACGTGGCTGGTGCAAGAACGACGAAAACCGGTTTATCTGCCCCAGCCGCCGCATGCAATTGACACTGACAGTGTGCCCCGAGGAGTGTGTGGCGCTGACACCATGAGAACAGGTGCCAGGCCCCCACCCTCGGGGCAGATGGAGGAGGAGAATGAGGAGGAGGAGGAGGAGGCGGCGGAGGAGGTGGAGGTGGAGGCAGAGGCGGAGGAGGAGGAGGAGGAGGAGGAGGAGGAGGAGGAGGAGGAGGAGCAGCACCAGCAGCAGCAGCAGCACCAAACGCCTCGGAGGCATGTCCACGCAGCTTCCTCGAGCTCGCCGTGCGTTCCCAGAGCTGCCGGGTCCTCTGTTTCTGGGCCACGCTGCGGGCCCCCAGAGAAACAAGAATCCTGAGGGAGGGGGTGGGCCAAGGCTGTCAAAGCAGCGCCCCAAATCGCCGACGCTGCGCTTTCTTGTTTTCCGAATTGGGTTTCGCCCACGCGCCATCGGACCTAGGACACAGGAACATCCCTCAAGAACATGAGACCCTCCGCCGGCCACAACACACAGAACATCTGAGGGTACCCTCCCCGGCATGCACAAGAGCATCCAACAGACACGACGAAAAGCATTACAGTCAACCCGTATCGTGAGGATGCGCGGTAAGAATGCAAGGACCTTGGAGGTCCACGTGAACGTTTTTCGAACGATGTTGGCCGGCGAGACTCGCTACAGACGGGCCGAAGGGGCGAGGACGCGACGGCCATCCTCGGGAAGGTTGCTCCACCCTACTGTGCGGGTTGGCTGTGGGGCACCCTCCCCAAGGGCTCCTAAGTTCGCGCTTCGCGCTGCGCGAAGCGCGAATAACTTCGCGCTCTCGCGCCGCCCCCCAAGGGGGAGAAAAGGAGGACGAGGAGGAGGGGGAGGAGAAACGAGGACCGCGAAGCGCGAAGCGCGAATAACTTCGCGCCCTCGGGGGAGCCCTTGCCTCCCCGAGCCGACCTCGACCTCACACCTCGGCCCGTCTGCACGCGAAGGGGGCTCCTGCGCGTCTTGCCAGGCCACCGGTCCCTGCGGCGGCTCTCGGCTCGGCTGCGGCGCTCGGCGCTGCTGCATCTCTGCTTGTTCCTGGGGGGCCCTCTGTCGGGGAGACGTAAGACCCGGGTACGGGGGACTCGGAAATCCCCGACGAGGTCGTCAAAAAAATGACGAGGCCGAGCCTGCATTTTGACGAGGCCTCCCGCTGCAGACATCCCACGAAACTCCTCCTCGTCAAAATCCGAGTCGCGGTCGTCAAAAAACGATGGCGAAGCCGAGTCCCGGCAAACCCGGGTCTTACGCTCCCCCGACTCTGGGCGACGCTCTGGGCTCCTCCGGGCTCTTCCCCTCGGGCCCGCCAGCTCCTCGCTCAGGTTTCTCGGGCTCCCCGCTCGGGTGCCTAGGCAAAACGCCAGGCAGGCAACGTCAAGCGAAGAGAGTACAACGCCAAGAAGTGCAGCGCAAAGCCGAGCAATGTCGTGCAGCACCAGGCAATGCAAAGCCATGCCTAACAATGCCAAGCCATGCCAAGCATTCCTCTTCATTGCTTTGAAGTGTTCTCAATGGTTCTTGAAAGGATGAAGGCCCCTAGTTGGGGTCGCGCCAGGTTCATTCCCCAACTCTCCTATTCGAAAATGGGTCCTCGTTTTGCCTCCGCAGCGATGCGCGTCTCCTCACCTCTTCTCTTCTCATACCTCTCCCCCTATTCCTCCTCACGCCCCCTGCTAGAACTGCCTCTGCTTTCCGCATCCCCTTTACGCGGATCTTGCCCCCACATGGTCTCCATCCACGGTCTCAGTCGGCGCGCCCGCATGCGGGCCTGCGCCCATGCTTCGGAACCCCTCAAGCGTGTCCTGCCCTTACCGAGACCTCCACCTACAGAGCACCAGTGAACGCGCTCGCATGCGGGCCTGCGCCCATTTCGGTAGACCCCTCACGTGTTGAATGGCCCAGTGGTCGGGGGCGCACAAACATGGATTAGCGATCCATGGACTTGGCGCGCGGTCGCCAAATCCATGGATCGGGGAAGGTGCCCTCCCCCAAAATGCGGCTGGTGCCGCCCCGTATGGAAACGGGGCCCGTCGCTAATCCACGCCCCCTTGATCCATGATTGCGATCGCCTGACAGTGGGGAGCTCGCACTACGGTACCTCTGTGCCCCCGCCCATGTCGGCACACCTCTCACGCGGATCGTGCCCCCCCAGGGAACTCCACCAGCCCAAGGTCCAACCAGGCGAGCCCGCCTGCCTGCCCGCGCAGCATTTTCTGACACACTCCTCCCCTCCTCTTCCCCCCCTCCTCGTCCTCCTCCTCGTCCTCCTCCTCCTCCTCCTCCTCCTCCTCCGCCTCCTCTCCTCCCCCTCCCTCCTCCTCCTCCTCCTCCTCCTCCTCCTCCTCCTCCTCCTCCTCCTCCTCCTCCTCCTCCTCCTCCTCCTCCTCCCCCTCCCCCTCCCCTCCTCTTCCTCCTCCTCCTCCTCCTCCTCCTCCTCCTCCTCCTCCTCCTCCTCCTCCTCCTCCTCCTCCTCCTCCTCCTCCTCCTCCTCCTCCTCCTCCTCCTCCTCCTCCTCCTCCTCCTCCTCCTCCTCCTCCTCTCCTCCTCCTCCTCCTCCCTCCTCCTCCCCCTCCCCCTCCCCCTCCCCTCCCCCTCCCCCTCCTCCCCCTCCCCCCTCCCCCACCTCCTCCTCCTCCTCCTCCTCCTCCTCCTCCTCCTCCTCCTCCTCCTCCTCCTCCTCCTCCTCCCTCCTCCTCCTCCTCCTCCTCCTCCTCCTCCCTCCTCCTCCTCCTCCCCCTCCCCCTCCTCCTCCCCCTCCCCCTCCACCTCCCCCTCCCCTCCTCCTCCCCCTCCGCCACCTCCTCCTCCTCCTCCTCCTCCTCCTCCTCCTCCTCCACCTCCTCCCCCCTCCCCCTCCCCTCCCCCCCCCTCCCCCTCCCCCTCCTCCTCCCTCTCCCCACAGGGAGCTCCACCTGTGGCCTCGGTGGGCGCGACGGCATGCGAGCCCACGCCCACGCCCCAGCGCGACGGCATGCGGGAAAACTGAACAAAATGCAAGGCGATCAGGGGTGGATATTGAGCACGAGCACGCGGCGCGAGGCCGGCGATGCCGGGCTCGACGCCCCGCTCCAGCACGTTGTCCGTCAAGCGCCTGACAGGTACATAGCCCCTCTGTGGGGTGAGGAGGGAACGCGAGCTATGACGACGGGGGTGCTGGACGAGTTGAGCATCGCCGCAACGGGCTTCACGTCGACGATGCGTGGCCCGAGCGCACGCGCAACGCTGGGGCCTCGAATGGCCCCGCCGCCAAGATGGTCGTCCGCGCATGCGCCTTCTAGATAGAAAAGCTTCCCGTGCGCCGCCCGAGCAGCAGAAGAGTCAATCGCCGCCCATCAGCCTTCAAGTCGACCCCCACAGCACTTCTGAGCAGAGGGGGGTATCCGCCCAGGCTTGGCAGGGCCTCTTCGCGGACGCCTTTCAGGGCCATCCTCTGGCCGCGTGGCGCTCAATGCTGCGCGCGTCGCTCAGCCGCAGCCGTTCGCCCATCTCGTCCCTTCTTCCTGTGAACCTTGGTGGCCTCCATGTGGATCGCGGAGATGTCTTGTTTGGCCGCGTGGAAATGAACCCTGTCGGTCCATCTCTGGAGCATCTCGGAACGCGCGATGGCGACCGCGCTGCTGCTGGCCGCCGCCGAGCGGGCGGGAGCTTCCGATGATGAGCCGATGATGCGCTGGGCCAGCCTGCCGCCGTTGCGCCGCGCCGATCGCGCGGCTTCTCTGACCGGGCCGAGGCGAGGGCCCACGTCGCTGACCTCGGCCGCGAGCGCCTTCTTCATCACCGGCGACGCCACCACCTCCATCGGCTCCTTGAATCGGAAATGCATGAGAGGCGGGGACCTCTCCTCGAGCGCGCCCTCCCCATGCTTGACATGCTTCGCTGGCGTCATGGCATAGTCGGGCCAGCTGTAAACCTCGGCGTGGGAATGAACTCGTCTCGGGGTCGCGGAAGCCGGTGCTGGGCGACGATCTCGGGGGCCGCGTGGTCGGAGATGCCGCGGTCGTGGAGCTGCTCGCGTGATATGACCACAAGGCCCATTGTTCGCCTGACTGATCTTCCACGCGGACGTTGCCGCTCTGATCCTGTCAAAACTTGATATATTTGCCCGCGTCATTGCAGAAGTGAATCGGGCCGTCTGCCGCGAGCTCGACCAGCGCGTCTGGGGCCTGCTTCGATTGCGAATCGTGGCAACTACTGCTGCCGTGCTTTCCTGGGAGGTAGCTGGCGCGCGGGCCGTCCGAGAACAAGGCGGGCGAAGGCCGCGCACTTATGTCGCCAGCAATGATGCGCAGCCCCCCTGCTCGGCACAGCTTGCGTCCGTGCCACGTCGGCAGCGAGGGCCCTCGTGATGATGTGCATCTGGCGATGTGATATGTCGTGGTTGTTGATGTTGCAATGGCGGAGCTCCGCATCGGCGTCTTTGGCCATGGCTTCAGCTTCGGCAGCGCCGCCCTCCTAATGCCCACCCACCTGGTCAAAGACGGAGCGGAATATCTGCGTGCGCGGGGCGATCTTTCTCACGAGTACTTCGATATGATGCTCGCTCTTGTGGAACTCCTGGGCGGCGACGCAGGCGCGGGAGAGGTCGCTCTGCCGCAAGTAGTCTGCCTTCTCGAGCGCCTTCACACACCTCCTGCGGAGCATCGCACGGGCGTTCCAGGTTGCGAAAGACACGCCTTTCTCGGTCATGTCTGCCGTCGTCGACGGAGCAATGGCGCCCATCCGTCGAAAACCTACTCGTTACTGCGGTCGAAGAAGAACTTCCCCGTCGGAAATGCTTCGCGAATGGTCGCCAGGACGCGCTATTTGGCGCGGTGATCTCTGCGCGTATTTGGCACGGCGATTTCTGGTCCGAAGCGGGGCGGGCGGCCTTTCCACCTTTGGAACTTCGCAGCGCACCCCCCCGTCACGCCCCCGCCCTTGGTCTTGACCGCTCGGAGCTCCTGCTGTGGCCGACGCGCTGCGATGCCAACTGCTTCAATGAACTGCACCACGAAAAACTTCGACGCCGGCTCGCTCTCGATGCGATACGTGCCGGCCAGGCCTGCTTCTTTGAGCCAGAAGTCGAGCGACTGGGCAGCCGCCTCACGGGTGACGGGGGTCTAAGCAGTGACCTTGAGGATGGTTGGGGCGACCTCCCGTTTGAAGCTCTTGTCCGCATGCTTTGGCGTTTACGGGGCGCGGCTGGCGGGGGCCAGGTCCTTGCGCAGTTGCTGCATCTGCTGCTGGAGGTCGCTAAGCTGTTTGTCGTGGTCATCGAGTTTCTTGTCGTGTTCGCTCTGCCTGGCGCCGAACTTGCCCAGTTGATTCTGGATGCGCTCCTTGATGTCGTCGACCTCGGGCTTGACGCGCACGCTGCCTCCCCAGTGGCTGCTCTGATTGACTCCGCGGATCGCCCGAGTGCCACGCCGATGGGACCCACCGCCGCCGGGGTGGCCGCAGCCGCCGTGTTGGCGAAGGCGAACTCACACTCTTGTTTGATCTGGCCGAAGGATTCGCGGAGCTCGATGTAGACGAGTTCGCGCACGTGGTCGTCGTATCAGGCCCCCCGCGCGAAGTCCTGGGATTCGTCGCTATCGCTGCCAGCACCTCTACCAGCAGCGGGACCTCTCTTCGCCCTCGCCGCCACCACGAGCAGCGCCAGCACGAGGAGCAGCAGCCTCTGGTGTCTCCTTCCTGTCGCCCACGACTTCCTTGGCCTCGCATGCTTTATTTAGGGAGCCCACAAAGGACGTACGCGCCCAGCTATGTACATGAACACGGCCCCTTGACCTGCGAGACCTGCCGCGTGACACGAACATTCGCGCAGCGCGAATTCTCGAAACCAGCGTGGATTCATGTACGTGTACGTCCTTCTTTCGCTCCTGACTATTACGCATGACCCCAGCCCCTCAGCGCTGCAGTGGCTGTGGCGAGAGCGCAGACCGCTGCGCGGGCTGCGCGGCCGACCGGGTCCCCGACCGGGGTGTGAATGGATGGGAGCATGCCGCGGACTCGCGGAAGAAAAGGAGGAGGGGGAGGAGGAGGAGCAGGAGGAGGAGAAACAGGAGGAGGAAGAGGAGGAAGAAGAGGAAGCAGAAACAAGGGGAGGTATCAAAATGAACCCGGCGCGACCCCTGTTGGGGGATTCCCCTGTTGAACATGAAACCGGAACGAACTCTACAAAATGAACCCTGCGCGCCTGCGCAACGGAAATCCACAATGAGCTTGGAATGCTGGCGCATCCTCTGGGGCACGTGCGAGCATCAGATTACGCGTGACACGGACAAGTCTGACGTGTTGGCATGAGTGTACTTGCATGCATCGGAAAACGCGTGACACCCGCATTATTTAGGCAACGTGCGATCATCAGCGACCGCGTGACACAGACGAGTCTGACGTGGCAGCGTGATTGTATGCGCGCGCATCAGCGAACACGTGGCACGGTCGAGTATGACGTGATGCCATGGTTGTATGTACGTGCGTCAGCGAACGCGTGACACGATCGAGTCAAACGCTTCGGAAGGAGTAGATGCGCGTGGATCAGCAAGCGCGTGAAACGCGCATCCTTTGGGCCTTTGGGCCACCTGCAAGCATCAGCGTTCGGTCCCCGCCGGGTCTCCAAGCACCCCTGCCAGGTCTCCAAACCCGACGAAGGGGGCATCTGCGCGGGCACCCTCACCCTGGCGCGGATGCAAGGGTCAGAGGCTGCGCCGGAGGTGGGGGGTAAAAGCTTCAAGACGGGATAAAGGCAATGAGTATGCATGTATGCATGTATGCATGTATGTACTTGTCTATGCCATATATATATATATATATATATATGCGTATGTCTGCCTGCCTGTCTGTATGCACGTGTGTACAAATGTACTCATGGATTGCAGTATGCATGCATACATGCATGCGCGTATGGATGTATGTATGTGTGAACTTATGTATGAGTGTATGTATGCATGTGTGACAATATGGATGTGTGTCTGTACGCATGCATGTGTGTACGTGTGTACGCACGTAGACACGTACCTGTGTATGTGTGCCTGCCTGAGTGTATGTATGTATTTGTGTATACTCATGTACGGATGCGTGTGCACGTACATATGTATGTATGTAGGGATATGTCTGTGTGTATGCATGTATGTGTGTACGGTTGTATGCATGCATGGGTGCTCTAGATATGGATGTCAAGCTGTATGTGTGTACATATGTCTATGTATGTAAGTGTGTAGATAAACAAGCGTGTGTGCATGTGTGTGTGCTTGTGGAGGCATGTCTGTAGGGTTGTACGTATGTATGTATGTACGTATGTATGTGCGTATGTATGCATTTGTGTGTGTCTGTGGGGCAACAGGCAACCGGGGGCGGGGAACCCGAGGAACCCGGGCAACCCGAGGAACCTCCGAGAAACGGGTAATGGATCTCGAGAGGCCCAGGGAACCCGAGGAACCTCCGCGGAACGGGCACAGTAAGAATACCAGGCACCGGCCTTTCAAAAACAAAAACAAAAAAATCTTATAGGCAAACCTAATTGGGGAACATAACTGACCCCGGCCCTCTGCGAAAGGCGCGCACTGCCCAGATCGCAGCTTTCCTGGCCTGCACAAACGTAACACATGGGGATGGGCTCGTTGCTGGCCGGCTTGAACCATGGTGACCCGCCCTGGCGTATCAAGAAGGCTGTGCCGGCCATCTCACATACACCCCAGGGCAGGCAAACCGTCAGCGCGAACGCCAGATTGATGGACCTCCTCTGCGCCCAGACCATCCCGATGCTGGCCAAGTCCCAAAAGACGAGAACGGCGGCCGCGTCCTTCACCGAACCAGAGGTCAGGCCCAAGTCACCGGCCAACGACCAACACAGCGTGAACATCATCGCCCCCCCCGTGGCGGCCACGACCCGGCATACGCCGCCGAACACGGACAGCGCGAACACGATTCCTGGATCGAGCGCTGCCGTCGGCAACATGCCTTGAGCATCCTGGGGCTGTGCGGGGGCACAGCTGCATCATCTTCTCGGGTCGTAGGGCAGCTCGCCCGACCCGGCTCACCCTGCGCCGAAACGTCTGCGGAAGTCCGTGCGTAAAGTCCTGTGCGAGGTCGATTACTTTGCCATACTCCCTGGACGTGGGAGGCCCCGAAGGGGGGAATCCGATGCCCCCTGCGGCACTGCATGGACCTAGGCTCTCTGAAAGATTGTGGGACTGCCGCCGTGCGCACGGCGGGGGGGGGCGTTACGTTATGGGGGGGGGGCGGGGGCTACAATGCCCATTATGCCGCAAGCAATAAAAACACGCTCCTGGAATCGTGAAAATCCCGTGCGCATGCTCTGTGGACCTGGGAGCCCTGCCAAAGTGAGAAGTAAGGGCCGCTACACTTTCTCAGACGATGTGGCATAAAAGCCCCAGATAGCCCAAGATGGCCTCCAATAGAGCAAAAGAGAGCCCAAGCTGGTTCAATATGGCTTACACCGTGCCTCCAAGGAACCCCGAGGCCGCCTCAATACGGTTTCAAGGGGCCACGGAGCCTCCCGAGGGCCCCCCCGAGAGGCCCAACTCCTTCCAAAACCGCAGGGGCGCGATGTGTTTTGTCTTCCCGCCTTTTCGCTGCCTATAGGCTCTTGAGGCCTCAAGATGGCTCCAAGTTGGTCGAAGATGGGCCCAAGAGCGCCCAACATCAGCACAAGACAGCCTTGCGATATTGTATGGGGAAAAATCAAAACTAATCGTGGCCAAACCCCCTGGACAACCCCGACAACCTCTCCAAGATGGAGACCACAAGTACCCTAGCATGAAAATGTGGCCAACGCTCGAGCAAGAGTATCGTTCCCTGTCAGGCAAGTGGCCAGCGCAGTGGCGAGAACACCATTCCCAATCAGGGATGTGGCCAACGCTCTGGCGAAAGCACCATTCCCGATCAGGGAGATGGCCGATGCTGAGGCGACAGCACCCTTCGCTTTCCCCCTCACTCCGTACGAATCCTGCGATTGCTCATCATTGGGTTAGGGCATTTGAGGGCCCAGAGTTGCGAGAATGTCTCAAACGAGACCTCTGAAAACAATCATATGCGCGGCATCACCGAAGCCAACGTTTCGAGGATGTCTCAGGCGAAGCTGGCCTCACCACCTCGTCGGCGGCATCTCTGAGACCAGACTTGAGAGGATGCCCCAGGAAAATAAACCTCATGTCCAGGCATGTCTGAGCCCAAACTTGCAGGGAATACCTCAGGCAAAACTGGCCGGACAACCTCGTGAGCGGCATCTCTGACCCAGAGTTGCGATGATGTGTCAGGCGCGACTGGATGGCTCACCTCAGGTCAGGGCATAGATGAGCCTAGAAATGCGAGCATGTCTCAGACGAGACCGGCTGGATCACCTCAGCTCAGGGTACTACTGGCTGGAACACCTCGTGCGAAGCATCTCTGAGACAGAGTAGCGAGCATCTCTTCTGAGCCAGCTCCCCAGCACCCCCCTCTGGCACCTAAGTGGGTTCAGGGCGCGCGGCACGAGACCCGAAGGGTTCGGTTCAGCGCGCGCGGCACGAGACCCGAAGGGTTCAGCGCTCGCGGCACGAGCCCCGAAGGTTTCAGCGCCCGCGGCACGAGCTCCCGGGGGTATCCCATCCCCCTCCCCTCCCCTCCGTCCGCCCACGGGTTAGGAGGCAACTAATGGGAGTAGACGATTAAAAAAATCCCCCCCCCCTCCCCCCCCCGCGGGGTCCCTGATTCTTTTGTGGGGGGTGGACGAATAAAAATCGGGCATCGGAAACTATTTTTTAATCGTCCTCCCGCCCGCCCCCCCCCCCGCCCCCCCGCCCCGCAACGCCCCTGGGCTCGCGCCGTGACGGCGTGCCGAAAACTAGCGTTTAAATCGCCTTCCCCCTCCCGTCCCGCCGCATTTTTTCAGGCGTCGCTGTGGGGCAGCCACACGCGGCGCAGTTTCGAGGATTCCTTCGGGTCCTTGTAGATATTTTATTACGAGGAGGGCCTGCAGTATTATCTTCATCGTGGTTCGACTTATTTTCTCCACCTCGCTGCGCGGCGTCTAGATGATACGACTTTGGGGCAGTTTCGTATCAGCCTTCCCCTCTCCCCTCGTCTTCTCCCCCGTTCCCTCTTCTCCTCTTCCTCCTGCTCTCGCCGGTGCTTTTGCACCCCTGGGATGACTGGATCATTTATTCCCAAAGCTTTCTTCGCCGTTGCTACGCAGGGAGGAGGGAGGAGGAGAGGAGGTGGAGAAGGAAAAGGAGAGAAGGAGACGCGGTGTCTCAAGGAAAACGAGGCCCAACTACGCAGGTGGGTTGGGGGAGAAAAAAAAACGTGGGAGGGTATATTGGGATTGGGGAAATCGGGAGGCAGGGTGGTCAGCCCTCGGCTTTCAGCCTTCCCCATGCCGCTCGAATTGTCGCCCCTCCGTGGGCCGAGCCCCCTCTCCCCCTATTGTGGGGGCACCCAGGCCGGCGAAACTATTTTTTAATCGTCCGGCCCCGAATCTTTTTTCATCGTGTACTCCATTACTGGGAGGCTTTCGTCGGAATGATTAAGGAAGATTAAGCCTCGTTGGGGGGCTGTGACGCCGGAGTGGGCCTCGGACTAAGCAAGATTAAGCGGGATTGAAGAAAATTTCTGACCAGGGCAAAAACAGAACTTGACCTCCGAGGAGTTGCATCCGAACACGGGCAACCTTGTGCGCGGCATCTCCGAACCCAGAAATGCATGCATGCCGCCGGCGAACGAAACCCCGGCCGGATGACCTCCGAACGGTGACGACGCCTCCGTGCGCCGGCCCCGCGGGTGGCACCCGCTCCTGCCACGGCAGAGCCTCCGCCCGCACAGCTGTGAGGGAAGCGGCGATCCAGGGGAGGTGCGCGGGCGGGAGCGGCAGCAGGAGGCGAAGAGGGGAGGCACGGGCTGGAGGGGAAGGGGTCAAAAAGGCACGCGCCGCCTGCGCTGCGCCTCGCGCTTGTTGGGGGGCCTTTCGACAAACTGACCCTGCGCGCTGCGCAGACAGACGGGACGAGCCTGCCGGACAACCCCCTGGGCATCCCCGCAGGGATCCGGCGCCCCCCCCCACCCCCCCCGGGAAAAACCCTCCTGGGCAGCCCTGCCGTGAGTTTCTGCCGCAGAAGACAGCAGTAGGCATATGCGTCGGCCTCCGAGGGGGGGCAGGGCATGATCGAGATCACACCCCACATGGCCCAAGAGCGCCCCCGGAGCCCCCGACGGTGCCCGAGAGAGCCCCAGGGGAGCCAACATGTTCCCATATCGCAGGATCCGCGGAGGCATTTTGAAACCTGCTCAGGCGGTCTTCGGTTTGACGGCTGCTCCACCTTTTGTTCCACTGCGTGCTCGGAAACGTCCCTCATCAGTACAACTCGCCCGGGCCTCGTTGCTGGATGCTGGATGGACTGGTCGGGGTACGCGGAGCGTCAAACATTATGAGGCCCGCCTCACTTTCTGACCTCGGAGACCCAAATCATTGAACCGAACAGTTTCTTGTAAGCATTCGCGTGGTGATAAACAAATGTTTAGCATGTTTACTCATGTGTTTCTACATCGTTCCTGGACGTACGCACAGAATCAACGCAACAGAACCTAATACAACAAACGCAGGCGAAAACATCGGAACATTAACATTGCGCCGCCGAGCAGAAATATTGGGCCAAGCAGGGGAAGCCGTAACAGAAATTGCCCCTGGTGTTACTAAGCTGACTGTGCGCCCACCAACTGTGACGCCGCCCTACCAACACCACTCTGCAGTCCTCGTCGAGTGGCAAGAATCCGCGAGGAAAGCACTGTCGTCTAATGAGGAGAGGGTGCGACAGACATGATGCACGCGAAGACGGTCCCACCAAGCCTCGCAGGAGCACGACATCGGGCACTGCGTTGCCATCAATCGCGATCCCCAAGCAAACTACACTGAAACGCCTCGTCTCGCTGGCCAGACATGTCGTCGGAAGAGAAGAAGTCGGTATCACGCTGCCGTGTTCAAATTGAACGCGCTGTCACGCCGGCAGGCGGAGCACGTGCGGTCACGCGGGAGAGGGGGAAACACTTTCGGGCACGCCGTCTTGAAACTGAAGCGCCTACTTCGTGAACGCTGTCTGCATGTAGTGCGCGATCGAATCACACATGCCAGTGAACAGGTCACGAAGTAGGAGAGAAGCGCACCTGCAGTACCGTACCAGCTTTCTGGTAGCATTCCCGAACGATACCAGCATGACTATCTAGACTTGGCGGAACACATACGGATCCTCGGGCAACTTGTGCACCTCAAGGTCAGAACTTCAACCAACTTGAAGAAAACAACAGCCCGCTGAAAGGTGAAAGGCGCACGCCAGTCTAACAAGGATGTTGCATATCCACGCGGAGAAGAAACACACACAATGCGGGGGTCGCGGCAGCGCATTGGCCGTGACCAAAGGGACCAACAGGAAATGGCAGGAAGACCAAGCTCTCCGAATTGGGCGGCGATGGATGGGGGGGCGATACGCGGGGGGGCAGTGGGGGCTGCCAAAGAAGGGCCCGGAAGGGCCCTTTCTCGGGCCGTGAAGGGCCCTGAAAGGGCCCCTTCAGGGCCCCCCTGAAGGGCCGAAAAAGGGCCCTGAAGGGCACCCCTCCCCCCCCCCCCCCCCTATCGCCTCCCATCAATTCGCGCCCAGCCCGCAGCACCTTCCCCCCCCCCTATCGCCTCCCATCCAGTCGCGCCCAGCTCGCCCTGGACCACGCCTTCTGGACTTCTCGGCCCCGCCGCTCGATGCCGAGGCTCTCGCGCCGGGTCGATGCGCGGGGGCCCCGCGCCCCGAGAGAGAGCAGGCACGCCCGGCGCACGAGGACGTCAGTGGCACCAAAATGCACGCCTCGGACGCCTGCTAGGCTCAAGTCGGGCCTGTCCCCCTCCAGGAGGATTTTGGACCTTGAATAAAAAAATGCACAGAATATCAAAGATATGCCGAAAAATACAAAAAATAGTCCCCTGACTATTTTTTATACTATTTTTGAATATTCCCCCCTGTAGAGGGACAGGCCCGACTTAATGCTAGGCTCATGGAGGCCCCCTGGATGGGGTCCGAGTAAACGGGGTCGGAGGATCGCGCAGCATCGCCGACGCATCACCGCTGCATCGACGATGCATCTGCGCGGAGAGCATCAAGGTCCACATGGAACTGCATCGCCGATGCATCGGCGGTGCGGAGCGAGCCACTGACCCCATCTACTCCGACCCCATCTCGGAGGCCGAGCAGAGATACGCAGTGGTCCTGGGCCCGGGGCTGGCCTGGTTTCGGCGGCGACGATAAGGGCGAAGAGCCCAGGGCGGGCATTACACGCATTCGCCCCGGAGCCTTGTCGAAGACATCGGCGCCCCTGGATATACGCATTGCTCTCCCCTGGGCTATCCGCCCCTGTCGTCGCCTCTGATGCTTCGGCTACACGCAGGAGGTGACCCTGGGCAAGAAAATTGCCGCTGGTGCGCGGCTTCCCGGGGCCGCGGGGAGGCCGAGCCAGAGCGCGCAAGCTGCTGCTGTTGCATCGCTTTCGGCCCTCTGAGGGCACCCCGCAAACGCAAGGCACTCCATGCCTCGGGGAGCTGCTGACCCGGGTCAAACCAGACCCGGGTCAGCAGGAACCGAAAGCCTGCAATGCAAGAACAAAAAACTGCAACGCAGGTCTTCGCAAACCCAGGTCAGACAATATGCGCGGCCGCCTCGCGGCCACGAGCGGCTCGCTAACCCGGGACAGCCAGAGGGGGTCTTCGCAGGATCCTGCAGGACCCGGTGCCCTGGCTGACCTCCGTTTGCATTGACCCCCGTCGCTTGAGCCCCGAAATTCCCGCACCAGAGGTCGCTCCGGCGAAGGGTCACTCTCACGCATAACCCCGACTGGTCGGGATCGGACGGGGTGCACCCGGGCACCCGGCGTCCTGCTTCTGCCAGGGGCCCCCCCGGGGCTCGCCTCTCCGGGCTGGGTTTCTATCCCCAGTCGTTTCTTGGCGGTCCCCACGTGCCCCGGGGTCCTGGGCGCGTGCGCAAAAACACGTACCACCTTTTTTGTGCAGGCCGCCAATGGTCATGGTATCTATAGCTGGCCTCCCCCCAGGCGTCGCGATTTCCGACGACGTGCCGACGTCGGGGTCTGACAGTGCGTTTGCCCCAGGCGCCCTTCGTGCTGCCGAGACGGCGAGGGTGTCGAACACGACGCGCTGCTGAAGGACACGCGCCCTGCTGCTAAGTATGCTTGCACCAACAGACTACGCAATGATATCGTGAATGTCGGCCACGGGACCGCTGGCTGGCGGACCCTAGCAGGCCCCATTTGTCGGTTCGGATGTGACACGCTGCTGAAGGAGGAGGAGCAGGAAAAGGATGATGACGAAGAGGAGGAGCAGGCGGACGACGGGGAGGAGGAGGACAGGGAAGAGGAGCATGGAAATGACTTGCGATTTTGCTGACCAGCCTTGCGAAGCACCTTAGGCCTCTTTCTTTGCTCCAGCCAAATGAGGTACCACGCTCGGAGGGAAGAGATCCTGAAATCACACTGGCTGGGAGAACCCACAATTCTGTTGGCTGGCATACCTACCACATTCGCGACAAAACCAAACCCCGAACGCCATGTGCAGTCGCATCGTGTGCGATTGGTCGACGCGCCCCCCAGCAAAATGGAGCCGCCCCCTCACCCCTCCGGGAGGTACAGCTGCGCATGTACTGTCGATGACGATGACGATGGGATTGAAACAGGGTGAGCTCCACCAGACTACTCCGTTGGCGTGTGATGCGGGCCCCTGGCATTTGAAGCATCGATGGTCGTCGCTCAGACTGTGAGAGGACCCAGAAGATTTGAGAACAGGAAGGGCAGGAGGCAGAACAAGAAAGAGGAGGAGGAGGAGGAGGATGAGGAGGAAGGCCCCTGCTCCTCACGCCGCCGCTCCCATCCCGCTCCTCGGCCTCCAACGCGTCCGCTCTGGCGCGCAGGAGACGGTGCCGCACCAGGGGAGCCTGCACGCGACGCCACTGCGTTGCGGGCGCAGTCCACGCGGCGCACCTGCGTTGCGCAATCCATGGCGGCGAGGAGGCGGCAACGGCGGCAACGCGGCCACCAGGCCGACAAACAGGCCCAGACGACCGTCGGCGAAGAGGCAACGACGGCGCGGCGACGGTAGCAACGTTGCCGCAGACCGACAGACAGGCCCAGACGACTGGCGGCGACGAGGCGGCGACGGCGGCAACGCGGCCGCCAGAACGACGCGCAGGCCCAGGCGACAGGCGGCGACGAGAGAAGGACAAATAAGAAACCCAAATGCAAGCACTGCGCGGGGGATGCCAGCTGGAAATCCGAGGCGCAATGCTAAAGGCATGGATGGGGAACAACCCATCGCATCGTGAAGTACCCTAACTATTCAAAACTCCACGGCCCGAAAACATAACAACAAAACAAACATTGATCCTTCGCGCGCCCGCGTAAAGGCTTCGCGACTATCAGCATTGCCAGAGGTTGCCGCGAAGATCGGACTCGGAGGCCCACGTCTTAATCAGTGCTTCGCAGGCTCGGCTCCCAACTCCTGCCGACTTGGCGAGCGGCCCTGTGCGGCGGCACCCTGACACACTTCCATTGGGGCCATTCTACCAATCCTGAAGCGAGGCGGGGCCGGCCACGCTGGCGTCCCGTCGAAGACACTGTGCTGTTGAGGAAGCTCCAGAAGCGCCGCGTCTGGCCGACGCTCGATGCCAGCCGGGGATAGAACGTCCACGCCAGTCCCAACGCGGGGGCGCGGCTTGTCGATCCCCGGGACCGCGAGAGGTTCTCGCGACGCGAACATCGCCCAACAATTCAAGCTTCCGGAGATCAGAGATCCCAAGACGGCCGGGCTGTGGAATCGACGCTGCGCCAAAGATGAACCAGAACCTGCTTGCCCGCAGCGGCCTCGTCAGCTGCCAGAGCGCCCTATCTCATCGATCTGCGCAAGGTCCCTGACTTAGCTGGCGAGCCCATGCAGTCGTGAAGCTCGGCGATAGACTCGCGCCGAGCACGGCGCCTGCACCGGCCTGCGAATCTTTTCGCAGACTGGACAAGAGGCAGAACTCAAATTGATCATCATTTGCTGCTGGGGAGAATGTTCTTCCGCGTGCCCCCATCTGGATCTGGCCCTTCCCGGGGCCTCGATGAGCTAAGCAGCTAAGCCAGGGGCTCTGTCTAAGGGGTGCCGACAAGCGATGCCTAACTACGATTGGTGGATGTAGCAATTCTGCCATGCGCCGCGGTTGCGGAGTCCGCTGCCGCGCGGGCCCTCTCCGACCCAGAAGCGGCGGCGCCCCTTGTGCGGCACTGGCCCCCCTTGTTTGGATCGCGCCGCTCGACCGCGGCGACGCGAGATCCACGAGATCCAGTGGGGGGGGCGACCGATTCCACGACGCGCGCGCGCCGTACTCTCCAGCGCAGCCACCCACGATGTGCGTTGAGCCGAAGCGGGGCCCACGGACGCAGATGAAAGCCTAGCGCCCACGGACGACGCAACTGGGGGCGGGGAGGGGGGCCCGCATTCGTGAACACAGCCCGCTGCAGCTCCCTCGACCGGATCCACAGCTCGCCGGAGATTTGCAAGCTGCCCTCGCTGTGCTCCAAGCACGTTTTGTTTGCGGCGGCTCCTGAAACTCGGTCGGCTCGGGCGGTCGGCTCGCCGGGGGCGAGCGGCGCGCGCGCGTCCACCGAGGGGGGGCCAGGCCCCCTTCAAGGCGCGGGTCACACTGCGGTTGCCCGAGGTGAGGACTGGGGCGTCGGGACTCCAGACAGACGGCGTTGCACGTGGTTCGAAACCTGCCCAGCCAGCACCATCGTTGGCAACGGGCGCAGAATGACGGGGGCCTGCTCCAAACCGCCCATCCCCATCCACTTGGGCGCGGCCGCGAGCGTTCGATGCGTCGGCGTGAGGCTCGCGCGCAACGCAAAATGCAACGCAACAGTGATAATGACTGGCGGTGGACGCAGCGAACCGCAGATCCCCGGCCGCGTCGGAGAGGCCAGAAATGGCTGACACATGAACTGCGGAATTCCCAAGGGCAAGCTCCACCAAGCTGGCCCCTGCTGCGGGCCGCGCGCCCATTTCCACGACGGCTCGGTCAAGGGCGGTCGCGCCCTCGACAGCTGTCTTGGCAGGCCCACCTTTGAGCAGGGACCGATCTTATAGGCCTACCACGAAATCTTCTTAGAACCCCACAATGTTCATAAAAAAAATATATATCCCGGCAAAGCAACCTAACAGCGATGTGTAGAAGCATATATGAAAGCATTCCCCTTTAAGATTCAGATGAGAATCCAATTGAAGAATTCTGCTGTTCTCGCAGTCGTAATCGCATTCGCGATGACAGTCGCAGCGGCAACGGCAGTCGCAGTCACAGCCTCAGCCTCAGCCTGCCTCAGCCTCAGCCTCAGCCTGCCTCAGCCTCAGCCTGCCTCAGCCTCAGCCTCAGCCTGCTTCAGCCTCAGCCTCAGTCTGCCTTCAGCCTCGGCCTCAGCCTCAGCCTGCCTCAGCCTCAGCCTGCATCAGCCTCAGCCTCAGCCTCAGCCTGCCTCAGCATCAGCCTGCCTCAGCCTCAGCCTGCCTCTGCCTCAGCCTCAGCCTGCTTCAGCCTCAGCCTCAGTCTGCCTTCAGCCTCGGCCTCAGCCTCAGCCTGCCTCAGCCTCAGCCTGCCTCGGCCGCAGCATCAGCCTGCCTCAGCATTCAAAATGTGGCCCAGGAATGGAGTTCTGGGAACTCGAAGAACACGAAGTGGCCTACAGTTGGCTCCGGGCATTCAAAATCATGCCCAGGAGTGGAGTTCTGGGAACTTGAAGAGCACGAAGTGGCCTACAGTTGGCTCCGGGCATCCAAAATGTGGCCCGGGAATGGAGTTCTGGGAAGTCGAAGAGCACGAAGTGGCCTACAGTTGGCTCCGGGCATCCAAAATGTGGCCCGGGAATGGAGTTCTGGGAAGTCGAAGAGCACGAAGTGGCCTACAGTTGGCTCCGGGCATCCAAAATGTGGCCCGGGAATGGAGTTCTGGGAGGTCGAAGAGCACGAAGTGTGTGACTGTTGGCTTAAAACGACTTCTGCGGTACCCTGTCCGGCACCCGCCCAGACCCCCCTGTGGAGTCATCTGCTGCTCTCTTTTGACACCACTAGAAACCTATCAGAACAAGCTGTTAGGTAAAAAACGATGCGCTAAAACAAGACAGCCCGAGCCAGAAATGTTCTAAGAACATTTCGTGCAGACCACAAAACGTTATTAGAACGTTCATTGGTAGGCCTATCAGCGAGCCAGGATGCTCCGCTACTGCTTGAGCCACCTCCGTCCACGACGGCGCGAGCAGAAACGGCCGAACGATCGACAGTTCCCCATCGAGCGTCTGGACAGGAGTATAGCTCGCCGGCGCAAAAACCCGCCTTCTCAAAATCACCCCATGTGGGGTCGCGAAAGTCAACCCAGGCCAGCCGCGCGCCTCGCTGGTTGCGTCGGCCGCGGAGCCTGCACTTGCTGC
This sequence comes from Prorocentrum cordatum, assembly GCA_963575745.1. Taxonomy (NCBI): domain Eukaryota; class Dinophyceae; order Prorocentrales; family Prorocentraceae; genus Prorocentrum; species Prorocentrum cordatum. The sequence continues at coordinate 224,705 of CAUYUJ010015996.1, read as the reverse complement.
GTCAGGTCGGTCAGATCCTGTCTTGGTCGACAACCAGATGCCCCGACATGCGGCGTGGAACCCCAGACCCCCGACGCCATGATTTTTCCCTGACACGACTCCCAAAGGTCTGGACCCGTTCCCAGGGGCCCGTTTTTCAGCCTGCGTCGTTTTTTTGACGGCCCCGAGGCCCAGTGAGCGCCCCGGAAGCCGAAAATGAAGAAAAACCTCCCGTCGTGATTTTCTCATGACCCGAGGGGGTCTGGACTCCTCGCGGTGCCCCTCGAGTGCATGCTGGTTGTCGCCTGTCTTCGCACCCTGGGCCTGCGACTCGGAGTCACAGGCCTGAGTCGCGGCGGGGTCGGAGTCTCCGACCCTGCCGCGGGCCCCCTCTCTGGCCGGCCGACCTGCGGGGGCCGGGCCGGGAGCTCCGCGCGTCGCGCGGGCAGCTGGCGCTGGGTCGGGCGCGCCCCCCTACGGGCGGATTGTGGACGAAAAATCAAAAGGACTCCCAAAATGCATCAGAAATGCAACAACAATGTCAGAGAAATAGCCCCCCGACTGTTTTTTGCACTATTTTTGAATGTCCCCCCTGCAGAGGGACAAGCCCGACTTAGAGCTGGCATCCAGGCGATTCCAGGGCCAAGCGAAGACCGCAGTGAGTATTTTCCCTCGGGGCGCCCAATGCAGACCGCGCGCTGGCTGAACGCCGTGCTGCAGACAAGAACATCGGAATGCATAATCGATGCGGTTGCCTTCTCTACCCGGGCCACATGCGCGGTCAATCGGACATTCGACAACTGCGCCTCCTACGCGCAACATAAATCACGAGGCATCGAGAATGGTCGGTGCTGCATTGAAATCGCTGACAACATCCCATGCGATCTGAAACAATGCCAGGGACGCGCCAGACATCGAATAACGCCTCAATATATCACCTACGAGGCCCACCGAGGTGATCCCGCAGCACGGAACGATGACAATCGAATGTCCGACCACGTGCACTGCAGCAGCTGTGAAGTCATCGGCTGCCGACTGGCCGCCAAACTGACACTCTGGCTGAGACTCTGGCATCTGAAATTAGGAGGGGGGGCAAATGATTTCGGCTGCAAGCCGATGCTACGATCCAGTCGCCACCCTCGGTGGCCTTCTCCAGTCCCTGAGCAGTGCTCGCGTTCTGTGTGCTGCGCGCTGGGCCGACAATCGAAAAGACACTAGACTTTCGGGCCTTCTGAGGCAAACCTCCTAAAGCAGTGTGAGAGACGTGGGTCTCAGCAGAACAAGATATGAAAAAGCCCATGCTCATGAGCCTCACAAAAGAAGATCCAGACATTCCCCCCATGGCCGTGATGTTGCCGAACAGTTGCTGCTTATGCACACCCCCGTCGAACTTTGAGCTCCTCGATGTCGCCCTTACCTAATCAACTGGATGGTGGTGCCTGGCTGGACGGCATCTGCTGGTCCTTGTATGTTCGAGTTAGCCTCGAACTCGGCTGCTGGCAAGCTTGCCGCCTCCGCCTCGACGCGAAGCTGATGCTCGTCCTCGGCTGCCTGGCGGGTGTCGATGAAAGCTGGCTCGCTGTCGAGGTGCCGCAATCAGTTGGCTTCACCTCCGCGCCCTGGCTTGCTGCACCCGCCGCCGCAGCTCCACCGCCTTGTTCCGCGCCGTCCGGGATGCGCCTCTCCTTTGCCATCCTGTCGTAGATGACCTTCGTCATCTTCTCAGTGTTGGCCAGCCTGGCTGGGGCCTCGTCGGCCTTTCCTGAGAGGGTGGGCTGGGCAATCTGAAGTTCCTCTGGATGTTGCGTAGCTCCTACTTCCTGGAGGCCTCGCACTCCAGTCCCTCTAGGTTTTCATGGTTTGTCGTACCTCAGCTCGAACGGCATCTGCTTCTCATATTGTCACCGTCGTTCGCTGCGTCCGGCTGACCGACACCCTCGAAAGACATCACGACCCGAGCGCTGTTTGACAGTGGCCGCTATCGCTAGCTCCTCCGTCAAGTTTGTTTCTTCGAATCCAGATGCATCGAACTGCGTGCGAAGCCGAAGTACTGCTTGAGCTGCTCGAGTATGGCGGTTGTTGAGATGACGCCACCCACCACCAGCTTGCTGCAACGCTTGTGATAAATCATGAGGCTTCTGCGCTGTGTCATCTTCTTTCTTGAGTCTGTCGGCGTGTTGCTGCAAATTGGACGTCAGCTCAGAGCCCTTTGAATTGGCAAGGACCTGCTCGAGAAGAGAACAGACAAACGATGCATCACTGGAGCGCGCAACTGAGCCTAGAGCGCCCTCGAGTGTCCATCTTATCGATACCCTATGTGGTGCCGCATCCCGAACACTTGGACCAAGGACTCGATGCCGCCATGATGTGTTGTGACCACGGTTTTCTCGGGCCGGGCGAAAGGGGGGGATAACAAAGGGGGGGGGGGGAGAATCAGCTCACGTAGCTGATTTTCCCGGCGACTCCCGGCGCCGGAGGCGGCCATGTATCGAGGAATGGGCCCCTCGGTGAGGCCGAAACCAGCTACATGCAGCAAATTTCGTAACCCCCCATTTCCCTATCCCCCCCTTTCGTCCGGCCCGATTTTCGCTACGTCAAGAAACTGCACAACTAATTAATGTCAGAGGAAATGGGGCTCAAGGGGTCAAGTGTCCCTCAAGCACCAGTGGGAGGCACCGTGGATTTGCGCAGCTGTCCATTAATGGCTCGGGCCCAGGTGGCGCTTGAGTGGATAAGGAGGAGGAGGAGGAGGAGGAGGAGGAGACTGAGGAGGACGAGGATGATAAGGACAAAGGGGGGATGATGATGATGGTGATGATGATGATGATGATGATGATGATGATGATGATGATGATGATGATGATGATGATGATGACGAGGAGGAGGAGGAGGATGATGATGACGAGGAGGAGGAGGAGGAGGAGGAAGACAACACCACCAGCGGCAGCTTGTGTGCCCCAGCCCACACGCGATTGGCGGTGCGCGCCCTTCTGGGCACACGGGGCTCTTCAGAAGGTGGGGCCGGCCCGAGAAACGCCGCTGGAGGCGTCCAAGCCGAAGGCGGCACCCTCGGACCAGCGCCCCCTGTGCGCGCCGCGCAGCGCGATACGCTGATGAGCCGTCGGGCCGCCGCCTCACGAGTCGGTGGCCGCGGGGTCCTCTGAGCGGTCCGCGATCGCGCTGGTGCTCCTCCTCCATCCCCCCTGATCTTCCTCCTCCCTCCTTCCCCCCCGTCCCTCTCCAGAGCTCTGGCGGCCAGGCACTTCTCGCCGTGTCCTGCCCTTACCAGCCTGGAACATATCCCTATCCCTATGCTGGGCACCTCCTCATCACGATGCCAATCTTAGGGATTCCCTTATTTTTTAAGGCGAATCCCCAAGATTGTCATCGCATTTTGGCGTGTCAATCTTAGGGATAGGGATACGTTCGAGGCTGGTAATGCCCCCTTCTGGGCCCCGGGACCGCCGGCAACAGCTGGGGATGAGCTAGTCACTGGCCCTCGAGGCTGAGGCTCGAGAGCCCTGGGGCCTGGCGACTCGAAACAGATCGAGTCGGAGGAGGCGTACCGTCGGGGCGTTGACCTAAGGAACCCTAAATAAGGAACGAGGCCCCTTTTTTCATAAGTTGACCTTCGACTTCCCATCGAAAGCTTAAGGAAGACCTTGGGCAGGGTGCGGAACAATTAAGGAGCACCGAGCCCCTCCCCAACGAAAAGGGTTCCTTCTTCAGCGCCCCGACTGTATGCCTAGGCACCTGCTCCCTGCCTCCCACCGCGCTTCCTCCTCACAAGGCTCCCTGGCGGCTGTCAGTCTCCTGCCGCGATCGCCTTTAGCTCAAGCGCCGGGGCCAACCTCATCAGGCTGGACATCGATGCAGCTCGAGACAGGCTCCTCGTCACCGTCTCCCTGCAGGGCCCGGCCGCGGATTCTCCCTCGGCGTAGCCCCTTGCAGTCGGGAGGGAATAAAGCCAGACCCCCGACGACTTGAGTTCTATCACAACGGCGACCTCCAGAGGTATCGACCCGTTCCTCTCGGGGACCGGCTGTCCATCCTGGGTCGCTTTTTCTGACGGTCCCGAGGCTGCCGGCGAGGGCCCCCCTTAGGCCGACGATAGCGTTAGGTCGGGCCTATCCCCCTACAGGGGGATTTTCGATGACAAATTAAGAATACACCCAAATAGTTACAAATAGTAAAAAAAATCGTCCCCTGACTATTCTTTGACTGTTCTTACATATCCCTTCTGTAGAGGCACAGGCCCGACTTGACAGTAGCGCACCCCCGTCGTGACTCTGCCACGGCCCGAGGGGGGGCCCGGAGGCCGGGCAGCGGGTCGGCCCGCCGTGCCGGCGCACTTTTGGCGGCTGGGCGCGCGGCGACGCGCAGCGGGCAGGCGCCCGTGCACAACAAAAAAACGAGCAAAACAACACCCACAAAAAACAAACAAAAAACAATCAAAAACACAAAGAATAAGACATCCACAAAAACACACCCAACAAAACAAACAAACAACAAAAAAACAGGCACCCACAAAAAACAAACAAACAAAAAAACACCCGACTGGGGAGGCAGCCCTCTGCGTACCGCCATCCATCACGTTCCCGAGGACGCATTCAGAAGGGAAGGCACCACCTCCACCTGGGGGTGTGGAGGCAGAGAGTCGTCAGGGGTGGTGGTGGCGTGCATCGTTTTGGATGCTCCCGCGGGATATTGCGCACACCCGCCTTCCGCATACCGGCTCATCCTGAATCCTCAGAGGTGGTGGTGGTGGTGGTGGTGGTGGTGGTGGTGGTGGTGGTGGTGGTGGTGGTGGTGTTGGTGGTGTTGGTGGTGTTGGTGGTGGTAGTGCGCTTCCTGCTCCTATAGACGGGCGTCCATTTCTGCTTTGCGTCCTATGCGATGGCACGCTCGACTGGAAAGACGCACGCTGGCATCGTACTTAAGGGCCACATCCCAGAAATAATTTCGAGCACGCAGAGAAGAATCGAAACAGTGTCGCGGGAATATCGCCTCCCGGAGCCCGACATGTGAAAACCCTCCAGTCTCGGTGCTGTCTCGGTACTCGGAATTCATTCTAGCGATTCAGGCCTGAAGCAGGCTGGAACATCACAACGCTGGGGGCCGCCAACAACGCCAACGGGGCGCGCCCCGAGAAGGCCGCGCAGGAAAGCGGGAGCGCCGGCCCGGCGAGGGCCGGGCGGGCGGGCCCCACGGAGGCCGCGGCAGCGCGGCCCGAGCCGGGGGGCACCAGCCCGACACGAAGCGACACCGAGCCGACAGCTGGGCCAGGCTGGAGGCGAGACCGCTCCTCCTCCTCCTCCTCCTCCTCCTCCTCCTCCTCCTCCTCCTCCTCCTGATCATCATCATCATCATCATCATCATCATCATCATCATCATCATCATCATCATCATCATCATCATCAGCAGCAGCATCATCATCAGCATCCTCATCCTCATCCTCATCCTCATCCTCCTCCTCCTCCTCTTCTTTCCCAAATCACCCAAAGCACCTTCATGGCCCCAACAAAAATCACGGGCCCTTATGCCCCTCCAGAGCCCGCTATCTTTCACACAACAAATAACAGACTCCCTCCTCTTCCTCCTCCTTCTCGTTCACTACCCCATTTGCACTCGTTAAAAACAATTCCTTCTCGCAACAAAAACATAATCGTGCGTCGGAAAACACGGGCCACACGCCCGAGCATTCCTCAAACACTACGTCCACGAATATGTAACATCCAATTGCACGAATGGAAAGCGGGTCGTCTTGAACAGGACACTGCGTTTGAATGAAACTTCCGCGCTTTTTTCATGCATATCGCCACTGATCGCTCCCAACAGCTACACGGTGACAACGGCGAGTCTTCAAACATAGCTTCGCCTGAGACAGCCTCGCGCTTTATGCCCCCGAACCTTGCAACACACAATTGGGACGCATATAGAAGGCCAACATTTTTCAATATCTGGTCCTCGTCCAAGAACCCACCGCATGGTACTAGATGGCCGCTCTGTGGTTGACCTGGAGTTTCTGTATGTAGAAGCAGGGGCGTGTGCTTTCGAGCGAAAGGAGAATGGGCGGGAGTCGATGGCATCCAGCCCCTCCCGCTCCCATGCTGGCAACCTTCATCTTCTTCTCCATATCCTCCTGAAAAATCCTTTGAGGTCCCTGGAAGTCGTTCCTCCTCCGCGTCCTCCTGTTCCTCCTCCTGCTCCTCCTCCTCTTCCTCCTCCTCCTCCTCACCCTCTACCACCTCCTCTAACTCTCCTCCTCCTCCTCCTTTTCCTCCTCTTCCTCCTTCTCCCCTCCTCCTCCTCCTCCTCCTCCTCCTCCTCCTCCTCCTCCGCCTCCATTCCTTTTCCTTATGCGCAACTTTTCTGTACCGCACCCCGAGGCCTGTTTCTACAGCGGTCCGGGCGTTTCGCCTAAGACTTCCTCACGGATTCAGGGCGGGTAGTTTTCAAAAAGTGTCTTTCGCTTAATCGCCGCGCACTTTCGTTTTCAACATTTGCAAGAGTTTCACGGATTGAGGGCGACCCGTTTTCAAACTGTGGCTCTCGTCTCAGCGCCGCGCACATTCCTCTCACCATTTGTGCGAGCTTTACGGACTGAGAGCGGTTCCTTTTCAAAACGTGGCTCCCGCCTCAGCGCCGCGCGCATTCTATTTTTCAGTTTGCCAGGGTTTCACGGATTCCCACGAGCAGCGTACCAGAAATTGCGTGTTGGAGGGACTCGGGATTATGTGGGCGCAACAGTTACGTTGATTCGCGGTGTTGATGTCCCAGAAATGGCGTTCTGGCACGATTCAGGATCGTCAAGACGCACCTGTCAGGTTGATCCGTGGCGTTGGAATCCCGAGAACGATGTTTTAGCATGCGTCGGGATCTTCAAACGGTTGTCTTCCAACGAACAAGTTTTTTAATTGAAATGAACACTTGTGTGGGGCATATCAAGAGGGAGCTTGGAGGGATGGTTTATTCCAACATCGTCGATGACTTTTGGGTTTACACTGGTCCTCCTCCTCCTCCTCTTCCTGCACCTCCTCCAACTCTCCTGCTCATTCCCTCCTCCCCCTCCTCCTCTCTCACCTCCTCCTTTACTCACGCTAGACCAACCTGAGCGTGGAACTGTGGCGCTAGTGGTGGCGGTAGAAAAAGAAAAAGACTCGGGTCAACAATAACACCTGGCGGGCGCCATGGAAAATGAAAACGCGAGCGCTGGGCGAGTCGATTGGTGAGAGTAGGCGCCCGCTAGGTGTGGCGATACACACCTTAGTGGAATAACGACGGTGTTCACAAAAAAGAACCAAACAACCAAGAGATAAAGAATACCTCGCATGCCGGGTGTCACCTCGGTAAGTTAAGGTAGGCCTGCAAGACGCAGTTTTAGGGTTGCAGCCGAGGGTTTAAGGTTGACCCCAAACCTGGTGTAGCCTTCCTCCCCAGTTCCCACGCCCAAACTAATATCCCCCCCGACCGCTCCATATGTAGGCTGGTGGCAGTCTGACGCTTACAATGCCAGGCAGGGTGTGCTGCTGTAGTTGGCAGTCGCGTTGACGTTTTTTCCTCGTAAGCAACTTGCTCGCGAGCCCCCAAACGTATAAGAAATGCCAGACAGAAGTACCAATGCTGAAAAATGCCAAAGGGCTGATGCGGCAAACTGTGATGAAACCGTGTGCCGGCGGAGCTGACAAAGTATGGCGTACGCATGGCGTGTTAAAAGTGTGCCTCGCATTATGATACCCGCTGCAGAACGAGCGTGGTAGAGCGCGAGCCAACATTGCGACGTCAGAATAAAGAAGATGCGCAGAGTAAGCCTGACGATGCAGGCTTGAAAGATAAAAACCGAATGCTTGGAATGCTGCCCTTGCTGAATCCTCGTCCTCCACCGAAACCACACTGAGCATCCTCCCCGACCTTTCCACGTGCAGGCTGGCGCATTATTCTGAAACGTACCAGACCTAGTATCAATGCTGAACGTTGCCAAGAGCTGATGTGGCGAATTGTGCTGCAAAAGAGTGTCGCTGGAGCTGAATCATATGACGCACGCTTGACTTCTAAAAGGTGCACCTTCCATTATTAAGATCCTTAGCGGAAAGAGTGTGCTAGAGCGTAAGGCAGCAACTTGCGACGCCATCTTTTAATACATACTTCTGGAACATGCGCTGGGTAAGCCTGAGGATATAGGCTTGTAAGATCAATGGCAGTTCTTGGGATGCTGCCCTTGCTGTATCCTCCCCCGCCGCCACCTAATAGCATGGAATGTACACCACTTCCTCCAGAAATACAGCTGCTGATGTTAGTGTGCTGCCGAGATTGGCAGGCATGAAACCAGAGAGAGAGAGAGAGAGAGACACACACAACAAAAGGTGTGTGTGGCAGCTCTCGCGTTGCAGCCCAAGGGTTTTTGTTGGCTTTACTCCGAACCACTTCAGTACCACGACCCCCGTATATGTTGTCATATCTTTTCGGGTTTAGCACGAACCATTGTTGTCCAAGATGCCTGTCCATGCAATCTTGAGACTGTCGCGAAAGCTGGCCTGTGCAGGCTGGCCTGTGTAGCGAAATATAGGCCATAAAAATAAAGTCCGAACAACAAAATGAGGGGTAGAGGTGAAGAGGTGGCCGGGTACGCTGGTCTAGGCGCCTACAGTGTGTGTCTGGCCTGCTTGGTACCAACGCCAACATGGCAATGACACGTCTTTGCTGGTACGCATGGCATCAGTGGAGGGTGCCTGCTCGTAGTAGCAGGGGAATGGAGGTCAGAGGCGGGAGTAAGAACAGCAGAACGGGGACTGACCCTGTGGGGGCCCAAGTGCGCACATGTGTGCTGTGAAAGAGGGTAGCCTGTTTCAGGGTCCACCAAAAGTGCATAGCAATACTGCGGCTGCGACCAAGGGCTTTAAAGGGTGCACCCCAAACCTACAAAGAAAAGAACACATCCTCGGGCTGCGACCCGGGGTTTTGTGGGAGTACCCCGAACCTGCATTAGGGAGAGGCGCCACCAGCGTGTCTGAACCGCGACGAGAGAAGAGGGTAGGGCGCATCAGTGGAATAATGAAAACCTGGTAGGACACCGATCTGTGAGCGCGAGTGATCTCTGTCTCTGCGAGGCTCAATTGTAGTAACTCTGCGGTAGTCGAAGAGGAACGAGTTCTGGAGGTGAATGTCGCGGTGGTTTAAGGCTCAAGTGCACTCTGTCTGCGGTAATAGGAGTGGTAGGAGTACTGGCGGTGGATGTAGCGATGGTCTGCTATGTTTGGTTAGTTCGTGGTTTGATCTGTGTCGGTACGGCTCGTCGGCTTGGGTTTGGGTGGGAGCTTGCGTAGCTGTACTATCTGTTTGGGAGGGGGCTTTTTGAATGGAGCAACGCGTGGGTGATCGCGGAGGCTGTTGATGTAGAGCTCGTAGCGTGTCTGGTGCGAGCGAAGCCTGTCGATGTAGTTCTGGAATGTCGGATCGCTTGTGTTGTTGATGAAGATGATGCGTCGGTTGAACATGATAATGTGCTGGCCGCCTCTTCTCGCTGCAGCGTTGTATGTGGCGATTGCTTGCGCAACAGGGGTAGGGAAGTATGTGTGAAACGCCGCGAATGCTTGTGGAGACGTCAACATGATGGGTGGCTCTCTTATCCATTGCGGCGTTCTGATGCCTTCGTCTAGTGGGCAGATGATAAGTATTTGTAGCAAAGGTGGTGGTAGGTGAGCTGGTGTGGTGAGTCTGGAGGGGAATCACTTGTTATTGACTTTGTCATGTGTAACGCAGATTGCAGCTGTAGTCGATGCGGCGTTGTCGTTGGGTGTGGCCTTTGGTTGTTGTGTGGGCTGGTTGGCACCTGTTGTGAGGTGTGCGGGTGGCGGCTTGCCAAAACGCGTGCCAGGGGTCGTAGTCCGTGTGGTAGGTGGGGTGTTCCTGCTTAGTAAATATGTGGGCGTCGGCTTGCTGGGAATATTGCCGTGTTGTGTCTGTGTGAGGTTGTGCGGAGTGTTGTGTGATAAGATGGGCCGTGGATTGCACTTTTCACCTGTCGTGCTGGTGAGAGTGGTCGAGTGTGTCGGCGTTGGTGATGTCGGCGTCGCGGCAGCTTGATGTTGTGCTGTCGTAAGGGGGCGGCTGTCGTGTTGCCGGGGTGGAGTGCTTACGATTGGTATGAGCAACTGGTTGGGCAGTGGGGGTGGCTTCTTGGCTGTCAGTTGTTTGGTCGTGGTTGGTTTTCTATCATTTTTGTCAGTTTCCTCCTCTTGCTCCTCCTCCTCCTCCTCCCTCCCATCTCCTCTCCTCCTCCGACCTCCTAATCATCACGTTTCCTCCCTGCTCATCCTCAGCACCGTCCTCGGGAGCCCCCCCTCTCGGGGGGCGATGGGGCGACTTTGCGACAGTGTCTCGGGCGGGAGCCCCAGCTTGGGACACGCCGGGGTCGATGTCTGCGCGGATGTCGCGAGCGAGAGCCCCGGACTGCAAGACACGCCCGGGGCGCGCCCCGGCGCCCACCGGCAGGTCCTTGCGCTGTGGGGGCGGTGGGGCCCGACTTCCTCGCGCGCCGCGGGGGTCGACTTCGGGAGGGCGTCTCGAGCGAGAGCCACGGACCCCGACACGCCCGGGGTGCGCCCTGGCGCGCGCCGGCAGATCCCCGGAAGCGGTCCCCCTGGGGGTGCTGCAGGGGCCTCATTTTCTCGCGCGCGGGGGGCCGACTTCGCGAGGATGTCTCGAGGGAGGGTCCTGGACTGGGGACACGCCCGGTGCGCCCCAGCGCGCGACTGAGGGCACTGGGGAGGCTCGGGGGGCTGGCTTTTTGAGGATGTCATGCGAGGGTGCCAGTGTGGAATTCGCCGCGGGACTTCCCAAGAAACAAAACAGGGGGTCCTCTGATGGGCGCCCTTTGGGAGGCTCGATGAGCCGGCTTTCTGAGCATGTCCCACGCGAGGGCGTCGGTTTGGAATTCTTCGCCGGATTTCCCAGATGCCCCAGAAACGGAACAAGGAGGCCTCTGATGAGGAGGTTCGGGGAATCGTTTTTGTTGGAGGATGTCCCATGCGAGGGCGCCATATTGGAATTCGTCGCAAAATCTCTTGGGAACGAGGTGCATGCGTAAGCATCGCCACGGAGGAAGTCCGCAACTCGGTCTGGATCAGAACGTACATTATAAATTAGGCCTGCTGGGGGCAATGCACTCAGGCCTCCATGCGGCCTCGAGAACTACTGAAACAATCAAGACTTACAGACACCTGCGGATAGCTATCCTTGCAAGTAGACCTCCCAGCTGACTTTGTCACTCCTGATTTTGTTCCCACGTCCTGGGGGACCGAGCTGGAGGACGCTTCGTCACCGTCCTCATCTTCACCTGGGTAGAGACTACGCTCGAGCTGCATCGCCTTCGCGCAGACCTGGCCACCGCCTCCTCATCCTACTTCCCCTCCATCTCCTCCTCCTTCCACCGGCTCCCCGAGGAAAATATGGGGGGGAGAGAGAATACACGAGATCAAGCGGGGGAAAGGGGGGACAATTCGAGGGTTCGGCGGGTTCCTCCTCCTCCTCCTCCTCCTCCTCCTCCTCCGCCTCCCCTCCTCCTCCTCCTCCTCCTCCTCCTCCTCCTCCTCCTCCTCTTCGTCTTCCTCCTCCTCCTCCTCCTCCTCCTCCTCCTCCTCCTCCTCATCGCTCCCTTCCGTCCAAAGCGCAGGCACGAGCGGATGGGCCGAGAATCCACAGCCAGCAGTGTGGAAACCCCATGCCACATTCTGCTGTATGTGGGAGCCCGTGCGTGCCCTGACTTCGGCCGCGATCTCTTTTACCACGGATTTCGACCAACATAGTTCCCAGAACTTCGCATGCCCACTGTGTACGCTGGGCATGCACGTATCAACAGTGGGCGCTGCACAAACGTGAAGACGGAGACCATGCGTCATGAGCGAGGGGACCCCTGAGGTGAACGTTTTCATATTCGGCGCTTCAGCATCGGACGGAAGGGGGGGTGGGGCTGGCTCCGGACCTCTGCTTGATGCGACTGTTTGCAACAGTGCGTCCTGTGGGGGGGAGGCTCCACCTGCTCCAACCAGGCGCCAAGACATGGCCGATATCTACTCCACGGGGGGAAAAAGGGAAGGGGGGGAGGGCCCGCGCCGAGCGGCAAACAAATGAAGCAGAAAACGGTCACGAATGCGCAGCTGGGAACCTTTCCGTCCTGCTCCCTCTTCCCGCTTTAGGAAACCGAACTCTTTACACCGACGCGTGTTCCAGGCCTGCTCTGAAACTTGCAAACATAAAGCGGATCCTGGTGTATACGGGATCCTGGTGTATACATGTTTCGCTGTTTCCCCAAGAGGAAAAGGAAACAAGTATACACCACACCACCCCGACGTCGTCCCCGACCCTCAAAACATCCTGGGATTGAAATACAGCCCGCCACTGGTAGTGTATAGCTTCCAATATCCGACCCTTTGCCGCCGCTGCTGCCGCTCTTTGCTGCACCCGTCGCCCCCCCCTCCCCCCCCAAGCCCGCTCCGACGCCCGCCCCCCCGGGAAGCCGACAGCCCCAGGGAGGCCAGGAGGAGGAGGAGGAGGAGGAGGAAGAGGAGGAGAAGGGGGAGGAGGAGGAGGAAAAGGGGGAGGAGGAGGAGGAGGAGGGAGAGGAGGAGGAGGGAGGAGGAGGGAGGAGGAGGAGGAGGAGGCGGGGGAGGGGAGGAGGAAGAGGAGGAGGAGGAGGAAGAGAGAGGAGAAGGAGAGAAGGAGGAGGGGGAGGGGAGGAGGGAGGGGGAGGGGGAGGGGGGGGGAGGAGGGAGGCCGCCCCCCGAGCGGTGGCCGAGGCCTGGGCACGCCGCAGAGGCGGCGTGCCGCCGCCCGGGACAGGCCCACCGAGCCCCGGGGGAGCCAGGGAGGGCCTCTGCATGGATGGCCGGGGGGGGCTTCTAAGCGGATGCAGTCAACCAGGGGGTTCTAAGGGTGCCCTTGGGAAGGTTGCCTATCCTTACTGTGCGGGTTGATTCTAGGGGGTTACATAGTGGAGGCCCAAGTGGGTTATATCTGGCCAGCCTGGCTTTTAAGTGGGTTCCAGGTGCCCCGAGTGGCTTAGGGGGGGTAGCGATCTGGGCTGAGCGGGTTCCGCCCACTTAGCGGAATCCGCCGAACCTGTCGGCGTGTGTGTGTGAGGGGCTTCTCCGTTCGACTCGTCGTCTCCGTCGTCTCCGTTCTCCCCCTCCCAGGGCTCTCCTCCTCAAGCGCGCTCTCCAAAGCGACATTAAACAACGTCGTAGTGGAGTCGAAGGGAAGCCCCTTCCCTTTGATCCCTTCCCCGCAGAGGGGGGGGGGGAGGGGGGGGGGGGGGGGCCGGGGCAGATACGACGCCCGCCGGGGCGCACTTTCCTCGAGCGGGCACGCACGGGATGCACTTCCTCCTCCTCCTGGTCCTCCTCCTCCTCCTCCTTTTCCTCCTCCTCCTCCTGCTCCTCTCCTCCCTCCTCCTCCTCCTCCTCCTCCTCCTCTCCTCCTCCTCCTCCTCCTCCTCCTCCTCCTCCTCCTCCTCCTCCTCCTCCCGCAGAGGCGTCCCGGGAGCGGGCCCCGAGTCAAAATACCACCCCCCTAGGGCGCATTTTCCTCGAGCGGGCACGCCCGAGATGCACTTCTTCCTCTTCCGGGAGCACGTCCCAAGTCAGAATATCACACTCCCGGGGCGCACTTTCTTCGAGCGGGCACACAAAGGATGCACTTCCTCCTCCTCCTCCTCCTCCTCCTCCTCCTCTTCCTCCTCCTCCTCCTCCTCCTCCTCCTCCTCCTCCCTCCTCCTCCTCCTCCTCCTCCCCATCCTCCGCTTCCTCCCCCCACTCCTAGCCCTTTCGATCAGGGTCGGCGGCACCGGCCGTCAGGCCTCTCCAATACTCTTACACCCCTGAGCCACTCGGGGAATGTGTAATCCACTTATAAGCCAAGTTGGGCCTTGTATATAACCCACCTTGGTATCCACCCTATCCAACTAGAAACTCCCTCGGTCATCCCTATGCCCGTCTCCCTGTCCCCTCAGTTCCCTCGGTCCGGAGGACGATGGTTTTGCAATGGCGGTGGTGCCTTAAGCCGCCGTGTATTACGGAGGCCACCTGTGCTCAGCAACTCTTTTCATGACAGTGCGAATGCCCTGATCTGAATTCTCACTCCCTCCCCCGCCCTCCCCCGCTCCTGGTGGTCCTCTGCCGAAAAGCGTGCTCGGATGCGTGAGAGCCGTGCTGCCGGGGAAAGGAGCGGCGCAGGCAGAAGATGTTGCACCCTGGAAGGCTGCACATCGGTTCTCTGGCCCAGTGTGGTTGAATTCGTGTCTTGGGCAAGTTCCGAAATTTCTGTTGTTTTTCTTCGGTTGTTTCGCCATTGGAGTGTACGCATGTGAGCACGACTTGACGTTCATGCCACCATTCACCACCACCACCTATTCAGCCTTAGTCCATCATCTCGTTTCACTCCTCCCCCCGCTCTTCTCTTTCATGTAGCCTCCTCCGTCCTTCTCCCTCCTCCTCCTCCTCCCCCCCCTCCTCGTCCTCGCCCATCCTTTATACTCCTCCTCCCACCTCCTATCTCACTCATCCTTGGCGTCGTCGTTGTTCCCCTCCCCCTCCCCCTCCTCCTCCTCCTCCTCCTCATCATCATCATCCTCCTCCCCTCCTCGGTCACTCATCTTGCGCCGTCCTTTCTTCCTCATCTATCCTCTCTCACCCCTTCTTATCCGTCACCCTCCAATACCTCCCCATCCAACACAATGTAATCATGGCAACGTCGCGAACGTTTGACAACCAAGGCAACCATGCGGAAACTATCCGACAGCCTCTGAACAACCTGGTCTTCCTGCTCATCAAGACTTCTCCTGGCGCGGTTCCTCCGGATCACGACGACCACGCGAAGTCCAAAACATACTTATTTTGCTTCGGGCGATCCCAACCGAAACCTTCGGCGTTTGTTCCCGACGGTGTGCACGCCTACTGGAACGATGTGAGCAGGGCCTGGTGGTCTCGGCCAGCGAAGGGGCCAGCAAACGGTCACATGTTGCCGTTGTCCTCAAATCTAACAGCCCCACGTGGTCGTAGGAGGAACGCCCCTGACGAAAGACACCAAAACAAACTCTGGGGCGAAACAGAGAAACCCAAAACGCGTGCTGTAAGCGAAAACCCAAAACCTATTCGGAAAGAACCTGCAACCAGTTGAAAGAAGGAAGGGGATGTTGGTAGTAGTAGTAGTAGTAGTAGTAGTAGTAGCAGTAGTAGTAGTAGTAGTAGAAGTAGTAGTAGTAGTAGTAGTAGTAGTAGTAGTAGTAGTAGTAGTAGTAGTAGTAGTAGTAGTAGTAGTAGTAGTAGTAGTAGTAGTAGTAGTAGTAGTAGTAGTAGTAGTAGTAGTAGTAGTAGTAGTAGTAGTAGTAGTAGTAGTAGTAGTGGTAAGAGTAGTATAAAAAAGAAGTAGCAATAGTAGTAGAGGTAGTCGTAGTAGAAGTAGTAGTAGTAGTAGTAGTAGTAGTAGTAGTAGTAGTAGTAGTAGTAGTAGTAGTAGTAGTAGTAGTAGTAGTAGTAGTCGCAGTAGTAGTAGTAGTAGTAGGTAGTAGTAGTAGTAGTAGTAGTAGTAGTAGTAGTAGAGTAGTAGTAGTAGTAGTAGTAGTAGTAGTAGTAGTAGTAGTAGTAATAGTAATAGTAGTAGTAGTAGTAGTAGTAGTAGTAGTAGTAGAAGTAGTAGTAGTAGTAGTAGTAGCAGTAGTAGTAGTAGTAGTAGTAGTAGTAGTAGTAGTAGTAGTAGTACTAGTACTAGTACTAGTAGTAGTAGTCGTAGTACGAGGAGGACGAGAAGCAGGAAGAGGAGGTTTTAGAAAACTCGATTGGATTGCGCCCCAATGCTATACATATCTCTACGCTGTGTTGTGTTATAATCTGGACAGGCCAGCGTGACGTCGTGACGCTTGTCACGTTAGCTACGTCGTCCAATCGGTCATTGATGCGCCTGTTTGTTTCCTGTGTCAGACCTGACCTCGGCGAGCACGTCGCTTGATCATATTATGCCACGGTCGGTTATGCCATGCTCGTTTGGTGGAGCGCACCCTCTTGGTGGCTGGTGTGAAATATGTTGGTATGATTTGCTCACGTGTGTAGATGCTGTGGTTGCTTTCTTTTGTGTTGGACGGACCAGACTAACGTCGTGACGCCTGTGCCGGTTGATATGTAGTTTACGTTGGTCGTTGCTGCTACTGCTTGTTTCTGCGATCAGTGGGAGCTCGGCGGACATCCCACGTATGATAAGACGGCAGCACCGTCTCTGCTGTATTGTACTATGTGATGTTATGTTCGGTCCTGTGCTGTTTGTATGCGCGTATGGTTGGATGGATTATGCTCCCGACGGGGCGGCGTGATGTGAGCACGCCTGTCACGTTTGCACATCCGCCTCATCGGTAGTTGTTGAGCCTGTACGTCTTGTGGCCAGCCTTACGTCGGCGTGGATGCTGCTTTTGACAGTGGTTTATTCATCTGTCGCTGTTGGATTCGACAATATTCAACAATGTCAGACACATCCGGTTGATGTATCAGATATATTGTCAGAGTGAGGGGGCCGAACGGTCATTCACTGTCCCTGGGTGCGTGGCTGAAGTGGGATTCCGCGGTGCGGATTCCTGTTGTTGTTGATTGTTGTTGTTGTTTGTTAGTGTTGGTTGTTGTCGTCGTCCGGCCCGCGACCCACCCGCGACCCACCTGCGACCCACCCGCGACCCACCCCGCGACCCGCCCCGCGGCCCACCCGCGACCCACCCACGACCCACCCGCGACCCACCCCGCGACCCACCCCGCGACCCACCCCGCGACCCACCCCGCGACCCACCCGCGATCCACCCGCGACCCACCCGCGACCCACCCCGCGACCCACCCCGCGACCCACCCCGCGACCCACCCCACGACCCACCCCGCGACCCACCCGACCCACCCGCGACCCACCCGCGACCCACCCGCGCCGCACCCGCGACCCACCGCGACCCACCGCGACCCACCCGCGACCCACCCGCGACCCACCCGCGACACCCGCGACCCACCCCGCGACCCACCCCGCGACCCACCCCGACCCACCCCGACCCACCCGCGACCCACCCCGCGACCCACCCCGCGACCCACCCCGCGACCCACCCGCGATCCACCGCGACCCACCGCGCCCACCCCGCGACCCACCCCCGACCCACCCGCGACCCACCCGCGACCCACCCGCGACCCCCGCGACCCAACCCGCCCGCGACCCACCCGCGACCCACCCGCGACCCACCCCGCGACCCACCCGCGGCCCAAACTTCGACCCAAACCACGTCCAAGGTACAAACCACCATTTTCGGCGCCTGCGGCTGGCTTTTCTCTGCATTCCAAGTGGAGAGCCCGCGGCCCACCCGCGACCAGCTCGCGACCAACCCGCGACCCAAACCACGTTCACGGTACAAACCATATTTTTCGGCACCTGCGGCTGGCATCTTTTGCATTCGTTTCAGGTGGAGGGCCCGCGGCCCACCCGCGACCATGTTCAGGGTACAAACCAAATCGTTCGGTGCCTGCAGCGGGCATATTTTGCAGTCGTTCCCGGTGGAGAACCCGCGGCCCGCCCGCGACCCAAACCACGTTCAGTGTGCAAACAAAATGTTTCGGCGCCTGCGGCGGGCTGCTTTTGCATTCCTTCCAGGTGGAGGTGGAGAGCCCGCGACCCACCTGCGACCCAAATTCGCTGAACAAACCAATGCCGCACAAGCGCGGCGGCGGATTTTTGCATGCCGTCTGAGCCCGCAACGACCTCTTCAAGCCCCGCACATCCACGCCAGCCCGTCCAGCAACTTTGCCCTGGCGGGTTGCCTTGATCAGAGAAGTCGGGGAGCATAAAGTGGAAAAAAGGATTGCGTTGCCGTTATCTTGGGAAACGAGGGGGAGGCAGGAGGAGTAAACAGGGGACGAGGAGGACGCGGAAGAAGAGAGGATGTAAGGAGAATGTTGAGAAAGAAGAGGAGGAGGAGGAGCAGCAGGAGGACGAGGAGGGGGAGGAGGGGAAGGAGGAGGACGAGGAGGGGGAGGAGGGGGAGGAGGGGATGATGATGATGATGATGATGATGATGATGATGATGATGATGATGATGGACGACAATGGGAGGACGACGATGGAGGCCGATGAGGGGGGGACGACAATGGGAGGACGATGGTGGAAGGATGAGGGGGGGAGAGGGAGGACGAGGAAGAAGAGGAGGACGATGACGATGAGGACGAGGACGAGGAAGAGGAGGAGGAGGAGGAGGAGGAGGAGAGCGCCATCGACAGGGAAGGTGGGGGCCACGAGGTCGGAGAAGAGCGTCATCGACAGGGGAGGTGGGGGGCACGAGGTCCGCCGGCTCGACGACGCCCGCGTCGCCCGCGCCCGCCCCCCCACTCTTATCCGCAATTGCGGGGTGCTACGTATTTTGTCCAGATATGTTCTCAAAGGGGTGGCGTGATGTCGTGGCACCTGTCATGTTTGATACGTCGTCTAATCGGTCGTTGCTGCGCCTGTGCTTGACCTGTGGCCAGACTTCTGTCGACATGGATGCTGCTCTTGACTGTGGCAGAGTCCGGCGGCCATGGAATCTGTCACTGTTGTATGTGACACGATGCAAACATGTCATACTGCATCCTATTCAGGTGAAATATACTGCATTGTGTTCTCTTGTGTTCTCGACGGGCCCGCGTGAAGTCGTGACGCCCGTTGGAGACGTCGTCCTACAGGTCGTTGCTGCGCACGTTTGTGCCTGTGGCGCGCCTGACCTCTGCGCGCACGTCGAGTATGATTATCCGGCTGCGCTGCAGCGCGATTCCGCCGCCGCGCTCGGGCAGGCGGGGGCGGCCCTGGGGAGGGGGGATCGGCCATGGACCCCCCTCCGCGGACCCTATATTTGGGACTGAGTTCTGTCCGGAAAGGCCGACGGCGCAGGGACTCGGCCACACACGCGAACGCACCTTGGGCTCGATGCGCTGGGGAGCCCAAACTATGTCTTTGCTGAAGGCCTACGGGCCCGCTGCACGCCAATTGCTGCAAACGCGGTGGCGGATATTTAGGTACGGTCGAGTCTGCTATGAGGCGCCTCTTCAGTTGTGATCCACTCAACTCGTTTTCAGTATACCATGGTGTGATCACCTCTGTCATTGGATGAATTGGTATGGCGCGCTGTGCTCTTATGTCGTGTGATGCCCTGTTGTGGGTCGCACGACATAGAATGGTCATTATGTTACGCAGCCCTCTGCTGCATTTCAGGTCATGGCATGCCTGTTCTATTATGACACGACGATAAACCCTATGATGTTACATCATCTTCGTTGCCATAGCGACAGCAGTAACACACAAACTATGATATGGCATGCTGGCTACGCCGTGCCCTGTGAATTATATAATGTTATGCTATGCTCTGTCATGGCTTCTTCGTCGAAGCGTACTAGCAGAAGGTGTCTTAGTACACCCGTGGCCGCCATGGTAGCAAAAGTCTGGTCTGCTCTGCTGGGAAGCGTCATGTTATACTCTATGATGCTCCGCCTTGTCATCTAATGACATGCTATATTATCGGGGTATCGATGCTGTGCTCTGGTATGTTACATTGCGTCATGTAGTGTTATGGCATGACCTCTTATGGTACGGCATGGTACATGTATACCTGTCATGCCGCGCTACGCCATAGTATGCGTTGGCATGCTATGGTATGTTATGTGACGCTGTGGTGAGCTCTGGTCTACGATGGTATGGTATGAAAGGGTTTGGTATAACATGGTGTGTCATGTTACGATGGGTGCTGTCATGTTCGGACCTGTAGACTACGATCTGTCATAACATGCTTTGGTATGCGATGCGTGTCCTGTTATGTGATGTTGTGGCGTGACATATCCTGTTAAATCGCGGCATGTACACATGTTACGAGTTGCCATGCCATTGCATGTTCTGGTATGATATGTGCTGCTAGGTCCCTACCAGCGCTCGCACTTGAGGTCTCTTACTTCCTTTCAAAAAGTTGGCATGTCTGCCAGTCTGGTTGGCCCGTCGCCGGCCCGTTGCCGCCTCGTCGCCGCCCGTCCGTCGTCTGGGCCTGTCTGTCGGTCGCCATGCTTGTTGCCGCCGTCGCCGCCAAGTCGCCGCCTCGTCGCCGCCCGTCGCCTGGGCCTGCCAGTTGGTAGCCGCGGTTGTTGCCGCCGTCGCCGCCCAGTCGACGCTTTGTCGCCGCCCGTCGTCTGGGCATGTGTGTCGCTCGCCGCGCTTGTTGCCGCCATTGCCGCCCCGTCGCCGCCTCACATATATCGTCCAACATATATTGCGCAACATATACTGCACAACATCGACTGCACCGCATATTTCGCACGACAAACATTGCGCACAACTGAGATCGCACAATAGTGTGCACCAAAGTGTTTGCACCACATAAACCGCACCACGAAAATTCCGCACATTAGATATTGCACACCATAACTTGCACAACCTATGTTGCAAAAACGTGCATTGCACAACACAATTTGCACCACAAGGGTTGCTCAACGCATGTTGCACAACGGATGCGGGACCTCAAAGGTTGCCCGACTTCTGCTGCACAACATGGGTTGCACAGCCTACCTTGCACAACATAGCTTGCCCCACAACGATTGCACAACTTGTCTTTCACCGTCTAATTTGCACGGGACATATTGCACAAGCAATATTAGGCAACATGCGTTGCACCACGTTGATTGTACCACGTAGGATGTTTAGATCTATGTTTGTATAACAAAAAATCCACCCCGCGGGATTTTCGACGCCCCTTTTTGCGTATTACAATTTACAACTAATTTTGCCCCACCGCCCATCCGAACTATGAATCCATACCATCACAGGCAAGCTGGTATCGCAGCCCCCAGTCCTCCTCGGGAAAAATATATTATGCGTGCGCACTCGCATATAACAAAACCAATAAATTTCAAGGAAACCCTTGGCAACACCTAGGCCGAATTGCGCACGCGCGCGTCGTCTCGCGCGCATGCCGGAATCCTTCAACAACCTTCGTCCCAACATCATAAAACCACATGGTTCCGCAACACGGGTTTCCATGAACAGAGAAAAACAAACGTGCGAACGCGTGTTTGCGAACTCTGCAGAAAACAAAAACCCATTTCAACATTTCCAGGGATTGCTACCAAACGGGCTTCGCGCGCGCATGTCGAAACCGTTCGAACGTCGTTTCGCGCGTGCTGTCGCGAGAACCAGTTGTCAAACGCAGGGCGAAAAGCACGCGCGCGCGCCGTCGCGCGGGCATGCCGACATCCGTCAAACAAACCTGCGGTTTCGTAACGGGCTCAAACACATGCACAAACACATGGTTCCGCAACATCAGTTTTCAAACAAGCGTGCGCTCGCGCTCTTGCGCGCCCTTACGAAAACCATGGGATTATGCCAAGCGGATCTCTGGCATGCGCCGACATCATTCGCACGCCCGTGCGCGCGTGCTGTGGGGTGGGGTGGGGGGGGGGCACGATCCGTGTCACACAAAACCATGCGGGCCACTCTCGCGCGTCGGCCGCGCGCGCATGTCGAACTCTTTCCCAAAACTTCACCACCAACGCGAGGATGCCGTGACGTCGTCGGCGTGGTCAGCATCGGCGCCCGCACTGGCCGCGCCCTCGTCGATGTCAACATCGTCACCAGCATCGTTACTGTTATCATCGTGTCTACCGTTGTCGACGTTGTCATGATACCGCGCCCGCCCAAGTCGCCGACTGGCAGTGAAGTGCCCGCTGGGATGTGCCCAGCGGTCAGCGCCACCGCGGCCGCGTCGGAGGCGCCAAACTAGCTGGCCGCTGCGCGCGCGTGCTAGGGTTGGCGCGGCCGCAGAGATGCACCAGCCAACGCCAAGCGCATGCATCGCAATCGCCACCGCATGGGTTTTCCAAACCAAATTGCGGGTGGGTGGGTGCGATGTTTGCACGAGCATGGGATGTGTCAACTCGTTCGTTAAAACCCATTGAGCCAAATTGATCGCACCACATAGCGTGCACAACAAATATTGCACATCAGAGGCTGCGCAACATATATTACACCACCTAAATTGCACCACTTAGATTGCTAGACATAGTTTGCAAACACCTATTATACCCCATAGGCCGCCACACTTCTACTGCACAGGATAAGGTTGCAACACGTGAATGTACAACATTGATTGTACCACATGCATATCTGGATATAGATATAATGACAGATAAATGCTGCTGGACACACACTAGTGGGGGCCCGCGCTGGCAAACATTATGTTCTGTCATGTTCACATGGGCGGGAATCTCGGGGATTCTCGGTGCACCTGTGGATATGCACAACGGGCCGGTCGGGCAGGGAGGGGCAGAAATCTTGGGGATTATCGGTGGACCTGGGGATATGGCGGTCACGGTATGCAAGGTGGGCGGGCCCGGAGGTCTGTTCTGAACATTTAACTTGTTAGGTGGAAAAAACATCTTATCGTGCGGTGCACCCACACCACTCTTTGGGCGCAATCCGGCCAGAATTTCGACGTGGATCCAGCCATGACAACGGAAGTCCCGTCAGGAGGCCCAAGCACATAGAAAAATACACACATACGCTTTTCTTGGCATCGCGGCCACGTTCGCAAAAGCGCGGCGAAGTCAGGCTGGCCATGGCCGAACACACACACACACACACAAACACAAACACACACACACACACACACACACGCACACACACACGCACACACACACACACACACGAATCCTGGAGGACGCGCCCTCCTCCTTCTTTTGCCCCTCCACCGTCCCCCTCCTGCCTCTCATCCTCCGTTCTTCCTCCTCGAATGCCTGCCCGTTGTCTCTCTGCAACAGGCTCTTCGGGGCGCCCAGGGGTAGGACGGTCCCTTCTCCTTCTCCTGCCCCCGCCCGTCCCCTTCCTCTTCCGATCTTCCTCCTCCTCGTCCTCCTCCTCCGACCCTCCTCCTCGACCGCCTCGTCGTTGTTGCTCCGCAGCAGTCTCTTCAGGGCGTCCAAGGGGAGAGCGGCCCGCATCCTGTCCGAGTACCGCACCCGGTCCGCGTCCTCGTCCGCGGAGTGGTCCACGCCCTGGGCGGGCGGGGTCGGGCGCCAACCCAGAGGAGGGGGGCGGGGGGGGGGGGGGGGGGGGGGGGGGGGGGGGGGGGGCGAAGGGTCGCAGGATGGGCGGAGGATCGAGGAGGGGCAGGGGGCAAGACGAGGGTGAGGAAGACGAGGAAACATAGCAGTGGAGAAGGTGGGAGGATGATGGAGGGCGGTGGAGGAGGAGGGGGGGAGGGATGAGGAAAAGGGAGGAGGGACAAGTGTGGGGAGAGAACATAATGGCTCCCAACGCCAGCGAAAAACTGCCCGCCTCCGACAAAGCAGAAGTACGTAACAACAAATGCACTTTTGATGTCTTCATACGTTGGAGGTGTGGGTCCCAGGGAGCACGGGCCACGCTCACGAGGAAGTCGAGCACGACCGACTCGAGCCTCACGTCCGTGACCGCCGACGCGCCGCACAGCAGGCCGGCCATCCTCCACCCCGCGCCCCCGCCACATGGGAGCATCCGTCGCCCCCTGGGAGGGTAAAGATGGTTTCTTCCTCTTTTCGGCTCCACATCCCCCTCATCGTGCTCTCTCCTCTCTCCTGTCTCCTCTCTCCTCCCTCCTCTCTCCTCCTCCTCTTCCTCCTCTCCCCTCTACACTTTCCTCTTCCTCCTCCTCCTTCTCCTCCTGCTCACCCTCGTCCTCCTATTCCTCCTCCTCCTCCCCACAATCGTGAACACGTTCTTCAGCAAGCCCCTTGGTAAGTTGAGTACCTACACTACGACAGGCGGCTAAACCCGACTGTACGACTACATGTTGTGCCTTCTGCGTGCCAGAACTCCTAATCCGACAACATTCTCGACCTCAACTCGGATTACAAAGCCGTGTCCGTACAAATGCTTAGACACATACCAGGGCCCAAGCCCAACCACCAAGGATCTATCAGACTTTCCTCCAACTGGCAACGAGGGCGCACCGACCTCGACGAAAACCGACTAAGATTAGGCTCCAAATTACATCACGAACAGCTACAAACTGATCCGGACGACCTCACTGAAGCAATCGAGAAAGGCCTGAACGACGCCATTATGTGCAGCATATCCCATGAGAAGAACAACTGCACGAATCCGGTAACAACCACGACGACATTATCTCTAATATCGAGAACCAGCGCAATGGCATTCCAGGACCAGAATCAATGAAACGACGAATGATTAACACATCAATGCAGTAACACATCCGAGAAGAGAAATGCATCAATCGACGACAACAGATAAACACGATCCTGGAACAACACAAGGACCTCAAACGCATCAATTCCGTCAACACGAAAAGACAACGAACGCTAATGATGGGGAAGTTTGACAACGACGGGTCAAAAAATACTACCCGCCAAGAGATTGCAAAGTATTCGCGACCATATGCGAGGAGCTGTGCAATTACAGCGACGCTCACGACGGACCACCAACTGCAAGCGACGCCAAACACTGCATCACACCGCTTACAACGCAGGAACTCGTCAACGCAATATCACAACTCAAGCCAGGAAGGTCACCAGACGATGTACGGCCAACCTGCCTATTAAAGATGGGCAGCCATCCCAAGGGTACCCTTGCAAACTTGCCTCCTCGGTCCATCCTTGACCACTTTCGTTGGCCGCGCCCCGCTCGAAAAGCTTCGGAATGGGCGTCCAAGACCCTTGTATCCTTGTCGCACATTCTTATGATACGGGCCGACTGTAGGGATCAAGTCCGAATTGCTCAAACACACATGCTCACCAACACGTGCCATTGCAACCATATAGCACGGTGACACAACGAAGCGCCAACACCGTCAAGCTGGCGGAAAACGATGGTCACAATCATTTCCACATCGGGTGATCTGACACTTCGCCCAACTACGGCCCGATATGTACGCAACCCATGTTATACAAACTTATCAGCCGTCTGCTGCACAACCGGCTACCATCCATACCCCACAATCGAACAGCAACAACCCTACGACCCAGCAGGCTTCCGACATGGACGCGGCACGAACGACCACCCTGTCACCTTTTCACATACTACGGGAACGGGCTTCCGAATAGAATCTGGCGTTGTAGATTGCCGCCGTGGATTTGAAAAAGCGTTCGACACAATGGAACACGCCAGCTTGTGGGCATCCACGACCAGGATGCCGTCGTTCGCACCAACACCACCAGCAGGGTCTTTGAGCTCCGACGCCGTACGAAGCAAGGAGACCCTTTGCATCCTTTGCTGTTCAACGCTCTACTGCAAAACAAACTAGCACTTCCCATCCCGGAATGGCAGAAGACGATGAGAAGTTCAATTGGCGTATGCCCTCGAACCTATTATCACCGACCTCTGCTGTGCCAGCGATATCTTAGTGAGCCAGACGCTACCCAACCTGGAGACGCTACTGACAGACCTGATCACAGAAGCAAGACCCCGCGGCCTCGAAATGCACCCGACCAAGACGAGAATCATGGCACACCTCGGATCCGAACGCGCAAGGCGACAGCTGCAAACGTGAACATCGAAAACTCCCATGCACTGGCAAGCTGACATACCTCGGCCAAACCATTACAATCATCCAAGACGCTTTGGCGACAGTGACCCAACATCGCATTCGGGCTGCGTGGGCATGCTTCACAGGGCACAGAGAACAATTCACGAAGAAACGCGAGCCGCTCAACCACAATCTACAACTCTACAGCGGCACCGCCACATTCACCATGATGCACGGCGCAGAGACGTGGACCTTAACGGAGCCTCTCAGACAGCAGCCACGCCGCACGCAGCGACGGATCATCGGGGCGATCCTGGGAATACCGAGAGGAAGCACGACGACTCCCAGGTCAACGCACTCAGCCCCGACAACGGACAACCATACTGACCACGACCCCGGTAGCGACCACCCAAACGAATCCAACGACCACAATGCATCCAGCAACACGCCTACCACGTCAGAGGGATCCGCCACGCGCCGACAGTGGCGACACCGAGCTGCAGTCTGACTTCGTCCGCCGAAGCACGCGCAGAGCGGAGAAGTTAATGAGCATGCACGACTTCGGCACGGTGGCGAGGAGTGCTAGCCTGACGACGCAGGGCAGTGCGAGAGCAGAGCGCAGCAAGCAGGAGCATCAGACCGAGGCGGTCTCGCGCCACGGCGCGTTCGCTTGGAACCGAACCAGGGCGAGCGGAGCCTCTGGGAGCTCGTCGGCAGCGCGCGCAGCTGCTCAGACCCCGACCAGCTCTGCAGGCGCCGCCCATGCACCGTGGCGTCCCTGCGCGAGGCTGCGCCGCAGCAGCACGGCGAGGTGCCACGCCGCACGCTGCGCCGGGAATGGCGCTGCGCAGCGCGGCGCGCAGAAGGCGCGCCCCGTGCGGGGGCACCACGCCCTCTGGCTGCCAAGGCAAGCTGACGAGCGGGGGGGGGTGCTCCCTGCTCTCGTGTCCTCCCCCCGTTCCTCCAATCCCTGTCCACATACGGTGGCGGCATTCGATGAGGAACCCTCAAATAAGGAATCCAGGGTCTGGAAGCTTGTGGAACATCAGTTGAGGCTTGGCCATGGATATCACCGCTGCCATCATCAGACAAGGACCTCCAGGGTCTGAAGCCTCCTGAACGCATTCTTAACGAAAGCCCCCACCGTAGTCCATGGAATAGTTTGCTCGTGAGATTTTCGGCGAGGCTGTTCCACCTGCGCTGGTTGTGACCGAGGTTCGAACGCCCTCGCTCGGTATCGCATATGATGATTCAACGCACGCCGCGGGCTGCTGGAACGCGAGCTCTCAGTCAGACGCATAGATGGAACGCGCGCCGTGGGCTGTTGGAGCGTTGCCCCTCGCAACAATTGGGTGCTGGGACGCACGCCGTGAGCTGCTGGAACGTTGTGCCTCGTCAGCAAAGGGGCGCACGCCCGTGTTTGCAGCATGCGCTGAAGACGCATGCTCCCTCGTAGAATTTGGTCGCTGGGGCGACACGTTGTTAAAGGCTGCCAGCATGTAGCTCGGACGGGAGAGGGGTAAAGGCCTCGGCAGGGGGCGGGGTCGCTAGCATTATATGCTCGCCAAGCTTTCAATGGGGGCCCATTGCTTACACGCCCTGCCACGTGTGTGTGTGTGTCTGTGTGTGTGTGTGCGTGCGTGCGTGCGTGCGTGCGTGCGTGCGTGTGTGTGTGTGTGTGTGTGTGTGTGTGTGTGTGTGTGTGTGTGTGTGTGTGCGTGTGTGTGTGTGTGTGTGTGCGTGCGTGCGTGCGTGCGTGCGTGCGTGCGTGCGTGCGTGCGTGCGTGCGTGCGTGCGTGCGTGCGTGCGTGCGTGCGTGCGTGTGTGTGTGCGTGTGTGTGTGTGTGTGTGTTGGTGCTTTGGTGCGTCGGCAGCCTGGGGCGTCAACACCTCGCCAGGCCCGCGCGCTGGGCTCTCGAGCGACCGACCGCCGCCTGCCGAGCCACCGAGGGAGCCGAGCCGCGGGCAGCGCCCCCGCCGACTCCCCAGGGTGCAGAGCGCGCTGGCCCTCTCGAGGCCGCGCCCCACCCTAGGCCCCTCAGCCTGGAGCCAAGGGGGGCTGAAAAGCAAGCGAGCCCCAGCCGAGCCCAGGCCACCGCCAACGGCGAATGCGGGCCCAGGCACCCCAAGGGACAGCAGCCCCTCAGGCCCCCCAGCCACGGCTTCTCATCCGCGCCGAGGGGGGCATAGCACACTCAGGAGCACGGGCGCAACGGCCTCAGCTCCACGGTGAGGCCATCCACACAGCTGGCACTCCTGCTGCAGAAGAAAGTTAGTGAGGCCATCCACGCAGCTGGCGCTCCTGCTGCCCACGAGCGAACGCGCGAACGACGCAGCGACGGAACCTCGAAACCCCTCCAGGGTGCGGAACCGCCGCAGGGTACGCGTGCACGCTCGAGCACACGCCGATGCGCACCGAACACTCGTGCACGGCGAGGCCATCCACACAGCTGGCACTCTTGCTGCAGAAGAATATGGATGAGGCCATTCACGCAGCTGGCACTCCTGCTGCACACTCTGGAGAAGGTCGGAACGCTGCTACGCCTCCTCGCTGTAAACGTTGGCGATGTCCTCGGCCGTCAGCTTGTCCTGCTCGGCGCCGTAGGTCTCGAGGAACATCTTTCCTTCCTTGCTGTATGGCTCGCGGCCAAAGTGGCAGGCTGCCGACTCCTGGTACATGGGCTCGCGGGGGGGCGAGCGATACTGCGATGTCGCCTGGGTGGCAGTCGAGCTCCACCTCAGCACGTTGGGCCTGTCCACGGCCGTCAGCTTGCCCTGCTCGGTGCCGTAGGTCTCGAGGAAAAACGGCAGCGGCTTCGCGACGCCGATGGCGTAGGACAAATAGCTGCACCCAGTCAGTGCCGCGCTGGCCTCCGCCGAGTCCATCGAGGCGTACTCCACGACGCCCGTGGCGGACTCCCACACGAAGGACTCTGCTGACCGCTTGTCCAGCTCGGTGCCGCAGGTCTCGCGGAACAGCGGCAGCGGCTTCGCGACGCCGACGGCGTAGGGCGAGCGGCTGCACGCCCTCAGTGTTGGCCTCCGCCGAGCCCGTCGAGGCATGCTTCTTGCCTTCCCTGGCGTACTCCCACTCGAAGTACTTCTTCCCGTCTTTTGGGCATGGCTCTCGGCCGAAGTGGCAGTAGGTTGCCGTCTCCTGGTACATGGGCTCGCGGGGGGCTAGCGCCACCTCGTGGTCCCCAGGGCGGCAGTTGAACTCCATCTTCGGCACGTTGTTGGTGCCCTCGCTCACCAGCTTGCTCAGCTCGGTGCCGAAGGCCTCGAGGAGCTGCGGCACCAGCTTCGCGACGCCGATGGCGTGGGACAGCTGCACCCCGCAGCGTCCAGTCGCCGCTGTGCCGCTCCCAGGGGTATGCCCCGTAGGGCTCCCTCGCCTGGTATGCGGCAGCCGACGTTGGGACGCTTCCGGGCCATGGCGCACCGCCCCTTCCGGGCCCTCCGCGGCGGGCGCCTGCGGCCGGCGCGACGCGCCCCAAGCCGTCAGCGCCGCGAGGAGGCAAGCGGCGAGGAGGCGGCGGCCATGACTTGGGCCCCCGTGGGTCTCTCGGAAACGGGCCGTGGCGCGCTGCCGGTGGCCTCGGGAAGGGGCTGCCCTTCCGCCTCGACCTCGGGCCTCTTGAGCCAAAATGGCTTGAGCCAAAATGGCTTGAGCCAAAATGGCTACGTGTGGTGTGTGTGTGTGTGTGGTGGAGGGGGGGGTTCGCGTAGCAAAACGTGTATGAGTGTGATGGTGTGTGAATGTGTGAGTATGTGCGTGCTAGTTCCGTAATGCTCGCTCGAATATCTCTGCCTCGTCGCTGCGCGCGAGGTCGCGATCGCCAAAAGTGTGTGCGTGTGTGTAATCCCACCAGCCCTCTGGGCGTAGGTGGTCTAGAACAGATCCTCTTCCACCCCTCGCCCTTCCCCCTTGGGGAGGGGTTTACCCCTCCCCCTACCACCTCCCCTGGACCTGGACGGAGGGTTCCCCGAGCGGTCGGACGGCTCTGTTGGCCCCAAGATGGCTTCAAGAGCGCGTCAGAAAACCCAAGATGAGCTCCAAGATGGCTCAAGATAGCGCAAGATCGCTCGAGATGGCTCCTAAGATGGTTCCAAGAGGCCCAAAGACGGCCCCAAGACGGCTCCAAGTGGCCAGAGAGCTCCCCAAGGAGGCCCCGAAGAGGCCAAAATCGTACCAAAACCTTCGGAACATCAATGTGTTTTGCTTTCTCCCCGTTTCGCTTCCGATGGCCATCCAAGGCCTCAAGATGGCTCCAAAATGGCCCAAGAGGGCCCCACAAGAGGTCCAAGAGAGCCCCAAGACGGCCCCAAGAGCGCCCAAGAGCGCTCCAAGAGCGCCCCAAGAGCGCCCCAAGAGGCGATGTTTAGAGCTCCTGAGGGGGGAGGCGAATTAGGGAACCCCCCTCCGTTGATCGATCTCCTCCAAGATGGCCCCAAGAGCGCCCCTACAGCCCCCAAGAGCGCCCCAAGAGCGCCCCAAGAGCGCCCCAAGAGGCGCCCAGACGGCCCCAAGAGGCGCCCAAGAGGCCTCCAAGAGGCTCCCAAGAGACCCCCAAGAAGCTTCAAGAAGATCTCCGAAATGCATTTAAGACGCTTCTGGCTCTTCGGTTCGCCGTCCTCTTCAATTTCTCATCCCCCTCTTCCTCCTCCTCCTTCTCCTCCTTCTCCTCCTTCTCCTCCCTCTGCTCCTTCTCCTCCTTCTCGTCCTCCTCGTCCTCTCCCTACTCCACATCCTCCTCCTCATTCTCCTCCTCCTCCTCCTCCTCCTCCTCCTCTTCCTCCCCCTCCCCCTCCGACGAGGATTCCTTCTCCATCCTCCCCCTCTTGGGGTACGTGACAGCTTCCCCCGCCCTTTGTTATTCTGCATGCTCCCCGACTTCCCTGATCACCTCAACTCCCCTGGGCATCGTTTCTGGATGGGCTGGTGGGGATACTTTTTTTACAGCCGCGGGCGGAAGCGCCAGCGGCGGCGAGTAACGGTCGGGCTGCGGCCGAAACTAATTAGCCGGACGCGCGCGCGGGCCGCGGCCGGCGCCGGGGCGGCGGGTGCAAGGGTGCTGCAACCCAGGGTGTCTGACGCCCAGGGACCTGCACCCAGGGAGTCTGTAACTACGCTGCCAAAATGGCGCGATGCAAATGACCCCAAGGTGTCTGAGGCCATGGCCAAGCAGTACGCCGCTTGGGTAGACTATGGGCTGGTGGGGATACGCGAAGCGTCAACAATTGTAGGTGAAAGTGTAAGTGTTCGTAAATACTGTGAGCGTGTGTGTGTGTGGGTGGGTGTGCGTGTGCGTGTGTGCGTGTGTGTGAGAGAGAGAGAGAGTATGTGTGTGTATGCGTGTGTGTGTGTGTGTGTGTGTTTGCGGATGGGTGGATGCAAGCGCGTGGGTATGCGCGGGTGCGTGCGCGATCGCGTGCGTATGCGCGTTCGTGCGGGCGCGAGGAGGATAGAGTCTGGAGGAGGAACAGCAGGAGAGGAACGATGATGCATCGCGGGGCGGACGGAAGAACCGAAGCATTTCCTCGAAACGCTCCCGATACGCTGACACGCGCGTGGGAATCTCACTTTCAACACTGCTTGCTGACCGAACGGATCGTCTTCCCCCCTTCCCTACTCCATCCCCATCCCTTCTGCTCCTCCTCCTGTCTTCTCTGCTCTCCTTTCTTCCTCCTTCCCCTGCTCCCCCTTCCGTGATTCTAATCCCCCTTCTCGCTCTTCTGTCTCCTCCTCCTCTTCCTCCTCGTCCTCCTCCGCCTCCCCTCTGCATCCTCTCTACCTGCTCCTCCCTCCGTGTCATCCTCCCCCCGATTCTTCTCAGCCCGTCGTCCCTTCGATACTGCCGCTGTCCACGAGCGCCCGCATCTGCTCAAGGTTCCCCCCAGAGGTAGCGTTTGCGAAGCACCTTCGGCGTGGAGCGGAAACCAGGAGACGGCGCGCCAGGACGAAGGGAAGGAGGGTGGGACTTCTAAACTCTGGCGATTGAAAAATCGTGCCGGACATGTTTGGCAACGTTCCATCTACAGCTGTTTTTTTTCGAGCTCCAGGGTCATAAGAGAACCATGCAGGATGGACAGCCAGTCCAGGGGAAGGGACCGAAATCTCCGAGAGCCAGCGACTCGAGCAAAATCGCCTCGGCATGTGGCTGAGGGGGTGCTCGTAGCGGACTCGAGGCCCACATTACATGTTTCGAGGGTGGTGGGGTCAGCGCACTCTGAGAACGAGGAGGCGCAGTAGGAGGGAGGAGGCAAAGTTTGAGGAGGACGCGGGGGCAGAGGATGAGACGAAGGGGAGGAGGACAGCAAAAGCAGGAGTGGCAGCATCGGCGGGGACTCGAGCAGCAGGGGTAGAAGATGGGGGAGGAGTGCTGCCAGGAGCAGGACGGGACAAGATCAGGTGCGACAGGTCGGCGCAGCCTCCCTCCCATGACACACGAGCCGATGTAGCCAATCTTCTCGGCACGACTCGACCTTGGGCCTGTGGAGCGTGCTCCCCCGCAGCGGACACGGAAGGCGCTCGCGCTCGCGGCCCCGCCCTCCCGACGGCCTCTTCACCGGCCAAGTGGGACCCTTCACCGGCCAGATGGGACCTTTCACCGGCTGATCCGTTCACCGGCTGATTGGGTGTTTCACCGGCTACGTCTTTCAATTGAAAGTTGATTATAGTGTTCGCGTGTACGCCACCAAGAACGAGTGTGGAGTGCTAAGGGTTGCCACAACCGTTTCTGCAATTACTTGTTTTTTGTTGTTTTTTGGAGGCCGGTGAAGAGACCAATTCTGGTCGCGTACCACCGTGGCATGCATGGTGGAAGGGGATAATTAGCATAACAAGATGATCAGGAGCAGGGGAAGTTTCAAGGCGGGCGATGTGTGATAAGCAGGGTGATGACGATGACGATGATACAGCATGATGACGATGACTATGACGACGATGGTGATGATGACGATGCTGGTCACGATGACCATGATGATGCCGATGACGACGACGACCATGATGATGATCATTCTGGTGGTGATGACGATGATTACGATAGTGATGATGACGACGACGACGATGATCATGATGCGTATGGCGACGATGCCGATTACGATGATGACGATGACGATGAGGATGAGGATGATGATGATGATGATGATGATGCTAATGATGATGACGAGGATGATGCCGATGATGATGATGATGATGGTGATGACGATGATGATGATGATGATGATGATGCGGATCATGATGATGATGGCGACGAGGATGAGTGTGATGATGACGATGATGACGATGAAGATGTTGATTATGATGTTGATGCTGATAATGCCGACGATGGTGATGATGATGATGATGATGACGATCATGATGATGATGAGGAGGATGATGACTGTGATGGTGATGGTGATGATGGTGATGATGATGACGATGACGATGATGATGAGGATGAGGATGAGGATGAGGATGAGGATGATGATGATGATGATCATGCTGATGATGATGTTGATGGTGATGGTGATGGTGATGATGCTGATGATGGTGGTGATGGCGGTGGTGGTGATGATGATGATGCTGATGTTGATGCTGATGATGCTGCTGATGATAATGGTGATGGTGATGGTGATGGTGATGGTGATGATGATGGATGATGGATGATGGATGATGGATGATGGATGATGGATGATGGATGATGGATGATGATGATGATGATGATGATGATGATGATGATGATGATGATGATGATGATGATGATGATGATGATGATGAAACCGAGCCCCCATTGGGGCCCCCACGTTTTCCCAGAGGTTGAGGCGTTTCTCGAGTTTCCATGGGGCTCCAACGTCTTCCCATGGATCGGTTCTCATCTCGAACCTCCCTGGGGCTCCCAGGTTTTCCCAGGGATCGGGGCTCACCTCGAGCCTCCCTGGGGCTCCCACGTTTTTTTCAAGCATCAGGGCTCATCTCGAGCCTCCCTGGGGCGCCCACGTTTTCCCAGAGATCGGGGCTCATATCGAGCGTCCGGGGGGACGGATCGAGTCCTACCGAGTCTTCCCTGGGGCTCCTACGTTCTCCTGGGGATCGGGGCTCTTGTCGAGACCCCAGGGGACTCCTAAGTTTTCCCAAGGATCGGGACTCATCTCGAGCCTCCCTGGGGCTCCCACGTTCTCCGAGGCATCGGGGCTCATCTCGAGCCTCCCTGGGGTTCCCACGTTCTCCGAAGCATCGGGGCTCATCTCGAGCCTCCCTGGGGCGCCCGCGTTTTCCAATGTCCTTCTTCTTCTCCTCCTCCACCTCCTCCTCCTCCTCCTCTTCCTCTTCCCATTAGTTCCTATATTTATGTTCCTCCACTGCATCCTTGTCCTCTCGCTCTTCTCTGCGGGAGTTTCCTGGGGCTCCCACGGAATCCTGCAGTGAACAAGCGTGTGCGCACAAGCGAGGCGAGAGGCCAGTAAAGACAGGTTTCTCGTTGGCCCCCTGCAGGGTGTCTTCAGGCCGTCATGGGCTCTGGATGGGGGCCTCTGTACGCGGGCCTTGCAAAATAGGGGCAACCAAGCCCCTGGCTCCACTCTCATCCCCTCCACCTCTCCCCACATCCACCCCACCTCCTTATCGTCCTATTCCGACCCCTCCGTAGCCAGTGTGCCTCAGGGGGAGTTTTCTGCAGCAGTGCTTCACACACCTTGAGCTCAGAACTCATTTCAAAGAGTGCGCAACTCAATCTGCATTGAAGTCCTTGTCATGGGGTTCACCGTGGACGGATGGAGTCTCACATTGCTTGCCCTTCTGTGTGCTTGGCCCACATGGTACGTGGACGAGAGCGTGCTCACCCACAATCTAAGTGAGAAGTGGTACGCGGACGAGTGGTGTGTGATGGAGATTGCAGCTCACGAGCAATATGTGCAAGCCATTGCGGAGCACGACATGCATCATGATAGCAGCGTGTTCATGCTAACTGCCTTGGGTTATGAGTCAAACAATTTGTATGACAACCTGATCGCATACTCCTCTTGGGGCATTCACGGCCACGACATCATGCAGGGAACTCCCGTGGTTCCGTTGTCTTGGGGCCCCTCGCTCACGGACTATCTCGCCAGGAGTGTTGGCGAAATCATCACAGAGCCCGCCCGTCAGCCAGCGCAGATCCACATGACGGCGACGCTTCACGGAGGAGCTCCAAAACAGATTACTGCCAGGAAGCGCCCTGCTGCAGCAATGGGTGTGCAAGGGACCGCGCATATAGGGTCGGCAGAGAACCCTCCTGCAGCGCGCGTGGCAGAGCCTCGTTCGAAACGCCCGCGCATGGCTTGTTCGCTAGACGCCTACCCCATTGCTGTTAAGATCTATAACAACAAGGAAGAGGCACATGAGGAGCTCGGCATCAAGCAGCGCGTCCGCAGCCACAAAGCGTGCGTGCACTCCTCGAAACCAACCTTCTGCACCCTCTTCTGTAAGCTATGGCAAGAAGGATGCAAATGGAAAGGTGCCCTGTCTTTCTTACGCTCCGGCCAGGTGGAGTTGCGTGCAAAGAGCGACGAAACCAAGGACCACAACCATCAGCTGCAAGTGCTTGTGGGCAAGCAGGGATGCCAGAGTTTGGAGGTGAAGCGCGCGTTGACCAAGGCTCTAACAGAAAAGGCTGCTACGACCCCGCGCCAGGCCGAGAGGGCTCTGAAGCTTGGAAAGGACAGCCCTGCTGGCGACGACAAGCTGAAGCTCAAGACCATCCAATTTGCGAAGCGCAATTTCCAGCGGCGGCGGAAGGCCGCGAGACAGGACCTAGGTAACATCACCACCGAAGTCAACAAGCACACCGCTATCCCCAGGGAGATGCACAAGGGCTTCTTCGCGGTCGTTGAATGCGTCCGTCTGGCTCCGCGGAAGGGGGCGCCGACATCGAAGGTGACTTTGGTAGCCACGACGAAGCATCTGATGAATCGGTTCCTCCGGTCGTCGGTGGCCCAGCTGGACGGCGGGTTTAAGTACAACCTCTTGGGTTGGCCATGCACCTTCTTGGGGTGCACCAACCCCGCCATGTCAGAGCACATGGAAGAGGCGTTGGTCGGGTACGCCCAAGCGACCAACAGAGGCCATAGGTTTCGGTAGGATTTGCAAGGAATGCATAGGTTTCGGTAGGATTTGCAAGGAATGCATAGGTTTCGGTAGGATTTGCAAGGAATGCATAGGTTTCGGTAGGATTTGCAAGGAATCCATAGGTTTCGGTAGGATTCGCTAGGAATGCATAGGTTTCGGTAGGATTCGCAAGGAATCCATAGGTTTCGGTAGGATTCGCAAGAGAATCCATAGGTTTCGGTAGGATTCGCAAGGGAATCCATAGGTTTCGGTAGGATTCGCTCGGAATCCATAGGTTTCTGCAAATCCCACCAGCCCTTTGGGCGTGAGTGGTTTAGAGAGCTCTCTCTGTTCTCAACCCCCCTTCTTCCCCTTCGGGGAGGGGTTTACCCCTCCCCCTACCCCTCCCCCTGGACCTGGAGAGGGGGTTTCGCGGGTGGTCAGGGGGGTCCTTTTCGACTCCTGGGAGGGCTA
The DNA here is from genome assembly GCA_963575745.1 of Prorocentrum cordatum. NCBI lineage: Eukaryota > Dinophyceae > Prorocentrales > Prorocentraceae > Prorocentrum > Prorocentrum cordatum. Next base: position 188,652 of record CAUYUJ010015996.1, on the reverse strand, counting down.
AAAAACGACACCCCTCACGAGGATTCTCGCCCCGACGGGGGGGGGGGAGAAAAAAAACCCTCCTCTTCTTTGAAGCCAAAATCATTGATTTTACTACGGTTTTGGCCCCATTTTGGCCTCCTGAGGGGGCCGCGCTCATCTTCCTTCATAGCAAAATCATTGATTTTACGAAGGCTTTGGGCTCATTTTGTCCTTCTCAGGGGGCAGCGCTCATTTGCGCTTCTGAGGAGGTCGCAAGAGGCCCCAAGATGGCCCCAAGAGGCCCCCAGGAGGCTCCCAAGAGGCCTCCAAGAGGCCCCCAAGAGGCCCCCAAGAGCCCCCAAGAGGCCCCCAAGAGGCCCCCAAGAGGCCCCCAAGAGGCCCCAAGAGGCCCCAAGAGGCCCCCAAGAGGCCCCCAAGAGGCCCCCAAGAGGCCCCCAAGAGGCCCCAAGAGGCTCCAAGAGGCCCCCCAGAGGCCCCACGAGGAGCCCGAACGACTCACACCAGGACGAGGGGCCCGAACGACTCACACCACGAAGAGCCCGAACGACTCACACCACAAGGAGGGGCCCGAACGACTCACACCAGGACGAGGCGCCCGAACGACTCACACCACGAGGAGCCCGAACGACTCACACCACGACGCGGGCCCCGAACGACTCACACCACGAGGAGCCCGAACGTTCACACCAGGAGGAGGGGCCCGAACGACTCACACCAGGATGAGGGGCCCGAACGACTCACACCACGAGGAGCCCGAACGACTCACACCAGGACGAAGAGCCCGAACGACTCACACCACGAAGAGCCCGAACTACTCACACCAGGAAGAAGGGCCCGAACGACTCACACCAGGACCAGAAACCCCAAACGACTCAAATCACGAGGAGCGCTTTCTCTCCCTCCTCCTCCGCCTCGCCCTTCTCCAGCTCCCCCCACAAGGAGGATGTACAAGGAGGCGGGAGGAAGGAGGAACAGGGGAGATATGCGGGGCCAAGCGGATACACGCCTGAAAAACACGACTGTCGGCATGCTTCGCAAGAGTTGCTGCTGTGAGATGGGCTGGTGGGGATACGCGAAACGTAAAGAACTTCTGTAGGAATGCATAGGTTCCGGTAGGATTTGCAAGGGATGCATCGGTTTCGGTAGGATTTGCAAGGGACGCATAGGTTTCGGTAGGATCTGCAAGGGATGCATAGGTTTCGGTAGGATTTGCAAGGAATGCATAGGTTTCGGTAGGATTTGCAAGGAATGCATCGGTTTCGGTAGGATTCGCAAGGAATGCGTAGGGTTCGGTAGAATTTGCAAGGAATGCATAGGATCCGGTAGGATTCGCAAGGAATGCGTAGGGTTCGGTAGGATTTGCAAGGAATGCATAGGTTTCGGTAGGATTTGCAAGGAATCCGTAGGACTCCTTGCCGGTGTGCATAGAGTTCTGCGTCCAACAAACATGTGCGCACCTGCGAGGCGAGGTCAGACGGTGAAACCGGGCAGCCGACCAGCCGGTCAGCCGGTGAAGGGTCCCATCTGGCCGGTGAAGGGTCCCATCCGGCCGGTGAAGACATTTTTCTCGGGGGGGGGAGGGGAACACGCGGGCTGCGCACGCGGGCGGGGAAGGCGGCAAGCCCCAGAAAGCCCCCTGCGCGGCGCTGCGGAAAGAAAGCCCGCCGTTGGAGGCCTCCGGCTCGCGGAGCGCAGAGGGAGCTAGAAGGCGGGGAGAAGGCTTCTTAGAAGGAGGCTGCTTCTTGGAAGGCGCTGGCCTTACATCTACAGACAAGGCTCGCATCGGCGATACATCGGTGATGCGACGCGATCCTCCGACCCGATCTACTCGGACCCCACCTGGGAGGCCTAGAAATCCGCCGACCCCTTGTGGGTCTCCAGGCGTGGGAGATCGCTCCCCCCCCATACCCCCCCCCCCCAGGAACCCTAAACCGGAGATTTGACCCCCCCCCCCCCCGGCCCCGGGGCACCCACCGCCGAACGCGTCACGGGGGAGCAAAAGGTCCCAAAACTTGACAAAGGCGCACAAACGGGCCCACGTGCAGTCCAAAAAGGCCCCACAAGGCCTCCAAGACGGCCCACGAGGGCCCCGAGACGCCAAACGAGCGCTCCAAGATGCCCAAGATGACCCAAAGACGGGCTAAGAGGCCTCCTAGACGGCCCAAGAAGTTCCCACGAGGCCCCAAGAGGCCTCCAAGATGCGTCCCAAGAGGGTCCCTAGACGCAAAAACTGACCCATTCCCTTCGTAAAACGTACAATTTGCACGAATTCGCCTTCTGGGCTTTCCGGTGCTCCCAGACGGCCCAAGAGGCCCCCAAGACCGCCCCAAGGGCCCCAAGACGGCCCAACAGGCGTCCAAGACGGCCCAAGATGGCCCCGAAAACGGCCCCAAGAGCGCTCCAGGAGCGCTCCAAGTGGCGTCCAAGAGAGTTCAATATAGTCTCAGACGGTCCAAGAGCGATCAAAGACACCGAAGATGGCCTCCAGACGGCCCAAGATGCCCCCAAGAGGCCCCAAGAGGCCTCCAAGATGCGCCCCAAGAGGGCCTCTAGACGCAAAAATTGGCCCGTTCCTTTGGTAAACCGTGCATGTTTCACAAATTCGCCTTTTGGGCTTTCCGACGATCCCAGACGGCCCAAGAGGCCCCCAAGACCGCCCCAAAACGGTCCAAGAAGCCTCCAAGAGGGCCCCAGAACAGCCCAAGAGGGCCCCAAGACGGCCCAAGAGGCGCCGAAGACGACCCAAGAGAGCCCCGAAGACGGCCCCAAGAGCGCTCCAGGAGCGCTCCAAGTGGCTTCCAAGAAAGCTTAACATGGTCCCACACGGTCCAAGAGCAGCCGAAGACACCCGAGATGGCCTCCAGATGGCCCAAGACGCCCCCAAGAGGCCCCCAAGATGCGTCCCAAGAGGGTTCCTAGACGCAAAAATGTGTTCATTTCCTTCGTACAACTTATATGTTTCATACGTTCGCCTCGTGGGCTTTCCGACGCTCCAAGACGGCGGCCCAAAAGGCCCCGAAGACCGCCCCAAGACGGCCCAAGAGGCCCCCAAGACGGCCCCACGACGGCCCAAGACGGCCCCAAGACGGCACAAGAGGTCCCCAAGACGGCCCAAGAAGGCTCCAAGACGGCACCAAGAGGGGCCCAAGAGGGCAACCACTAATTCAAAAATCTAGCTTTCCGCCCCCACGAGCCCCAGGGGACCCCAATAGTGCCCCAAGAGGCCGCCAGAGGCCCCCAAAAGGCCGCCAAGACGCCCCAAGGAGCCCCCAAGAGGCCCCCAGAAGGCCCCCAAAAGACCCCCAGACGCTTCCGTATTGCGAGCCGTCAAGCCAACTGCAACGCACTCCGCGCATACAGCCTTGCTCTTCCTCGCGACGTGCTCACTATCTTGCTCGGCGATAGTGTGCTGCTGCCGCGCGAACTGTTTCGTGCGCGCTGCGAACGCCAACAGCCTCTCCACCCGTTTCGACTCAGCTGCCACATCTTTCGCGGTGATGCCTCGCTGATCACAACTTCCGCCCACTACTCTTGCTCCTTTCGTCTTCCGGTGGTCCTCCACTTGGTTGCGGGTCGAAAGGCCGACCTCCCAGAAGGACACCCCGCACCCGGGTGCACAGCGCGCAAGGCGCTCACAAAACACGCCCCAGACCACCGGCATCACGCAAACATTTGGACCCCCTACGTATCTGCAACCACCCGCGCGCGACACCGCACCCTCACACAAGACGCCGCTGGCCAGAAACTCCTGGCCTCGCAACACTCACAGAAGGGGTCGGCGGATGTGGCGCAAGCCTGTAGAATCTCAGCACGCTGTCAAGCGGCCCGAATTCCGATAAACTCAGCGGAGATGACGACGCTGTGTCGCTGACGTTCCAAAAGATGCGCGGCAAACGTCGCGCGTATGTGAGCGAAATATCGGGCGTTCGCAGAACTGGGTTTAGTGGAACCTGGTTTAGTGATGTGTATTGGGGGACGCCCCCCCGCCCCGTTCCACGAATTGGAACTGCCGGCACCCGAAAAAACACCAGCTACGGCAGACCTGGTTTAGTGACTCTGGCCAAGTCAAGGGCTCCGGGGCCCTACCACTGACCGGGTCCCCTTACCTTTAGGTCGGGTCTGTCCCCCTACAGGGGGATTTGGGGCGAAAATAAAAATTATCCCGGCAAAGCAACCTAACAGCGATGTGTAGAAGCATATCTGAAAGCATTCCCCTTACGATTCAGATGAAAATCCAGTTGTCGAATTCTGCTGTTCTCGCAGTCGTAGTCGCATTCGCGATGACAGTCGCAGCGGCGTCCTCCTCCTCCTGGTGCTCTCTCCTCCTCCTCCTCCTCCTCCTCCTCCTCCTCCTCCTCCTCCTCCTCCTCCTCCTCCTCCTGGTGGTCCTCGTTCTCCTCCTCCTGGTGCTCTCCCCCCCCCTCCTCCTCCTCGTCCTCCTCCTCCTCCTCCTCGTCCTCCTCCTCCTCTTCCTCCTCCTCCTCCTCCTCCTCCTCCTCCTCCTGGTAGTCCTCCCCCTCCCCTCCTCCTCCTCCTCCTCCTCTTCCTGGTCGTCCTCGTTCTCGTCCTCCTCGTCTTGCTCGTCCTCCTCCTCCTGGTGTTCTCTCCTCCTCCTCCTCCTCCTCCTCCTCCTCCTCCTCCTCCTCCTCCTCCTCCTGGTGGTCCTCGTTCTCCTCCTCCTGGTACTCTCCCCCCCCCTCCTCCTCCTCCTCCTCGTCCTCGTCCTCCTCCTCCTCCTCCTCCTCCTCCTCCTCCTCCTCCTCCTCCTCCTCCTCCTCCTCCTCCTCCTCCTGGTACTCCTCCCCCTCCCCTCCTCCTCCTCCTCCTCCTCCTCTTCCTGGTCGTCCTCCTCCTCCTGGTCGTCCTCCTCCTCCTGCTCGTCCTCCTCCTCCTCCTGCTCGTCCTTCTTCTCCTGCTCCTCCTGCTCCTCGTCCTGCTCCTGCTCGTCCTCGTCCTCCTGGTCTTGCTCGTCCTCCTCCTCGTCGTGCTCTTGCCCCTGCTGAAAATGTGGCCCAGGAATGGGAGTTCTGGGAAGTCGAAGAGCACGAAGTTGCCTACAGTTGGCTACGGGCATTCAAAATGTGGCCCGGGAATGGAGTTCTGGGAACTCGAAGAGCACGAAGTGGCCTACAGTTGGCTCCGGGCATTCAAAATGTGGCCCGGGAATGGAGTTCTGGGAACTCGAAGAGCACGAAGTGGCCTACAGTTGGCTCCGGGCATCCAAAATGTGGCCCGGGAATGGAATTCTGGGAACTCGAAGAGCACGAAGTGTGTGACTGTTGCATCCGGCCCTCCAGAATGTGGCCCGGGAATGGAGTTCTGGGAACTCGAAGAGCACGAAGTGTGTGACTGTTGCATCCAAGAATGTGGCCCGGGAATGGGTTCTGGGATCTCGAAGAGCACGAAGTGGAGTGTGGGAATGGAGTTCTGGAAGTCGAAGAGCACGAAGTGTGTGACTGTTGGTGAAAAACGAGCCCGGCACCTGCCGCCCGGCAACTCCCAACACCTGCCCGGACCCCCCTGTGGAGTGATCTGCTGCTCTCTTTTGATCCCACTAGAAACCTATCAGTCTTCGCTGTTAGGTAAAAATCGTAAACAACAATTCGCCAAAATGATGTAACAAAATTAAAGAACTCGTCCCCAGACTATTTTTAGATTATGTTCGAATATTCCCCCTGTAGAGGGACAGGCCCGACTCAACCTTACCTGGGGTCCTGGCTATGCCCGAAAATGTTGGCCTCGCCCAGGCCTCTCCCGAGGTGGCTCCAGCCTCTGAGGGCCGCATCCTTCGTCGACGATTGGCCGAGCCGTCCGGAGAGGGGCCGCGCCCGGGGCAACAGCATGACGCCCCTCCACGTGCGTCTCGTGAGCTTTTTGGCCCGAAGGCTACGCGCCCGGAGGCTACGCCCCCGCCAGGGCGCGGAGTGTTGATTTTCGTCGCTTGTTTTAAGTCGGGCGTGTCCCCCAACAGGGGGATTTGGGGCGAAAAATTAAACATTCACCAGAAAGATATTCAAACAATAATTTAAAACATGATGGAACATTAGTACCAAGACTATTTTTGACTATTTTTTAATATACCTCCCGTAGAGGGACAGGCCCGATTTAAGGCTAGTTCGTTCGAAGCGGGGTCGCGTTCCAGCGAGCTGGGCGTGCCTTTCACCTCGGGGCCCTGCTCGGAAATTAGGGGCGCGCGCGTGCTCGCGAACGCCTGCCGCTCGCCGGGGGAGGGCGCGCTCTTGCTGGATACCTCGGTGTGCCGGCATTGAACACCATGTGGCAGGAAGGTGCGTGTAGGAGGGGCCCATGCCCACACTCCTGCCGTTGTCGTTCGAGCTGCCTGGCATACTTGCTCCCCCGCCGAATTCTACTTGTCCTTCCCCCTCTCGGTCCTGCCCCCGCTCTTATCACACCGGCTCCTGCTCCCACTCCATCATCTTACCCATATTCTCTATCCGTAGGGATCGGATTAATTTTGGAGCTGGACCTGAAAGTCCGGGGGCAAGATGCAGACCAACAAAACCCTCTCTGGAAAACAAGGGATAATAAGAATCGCCCCTTTCTGTAAAGGCCGGGCACCATGCTGCCTCCTTCCGGACGGCCAAGTCTGCCTCGCCAAGGATCTCTATGAGCCTAGGGACGGCGCCAGAATCGAGCGCCGCCTGGATTTGCTCCGTCGGGCCAGCGAAGACGTTGGAGAATGCCCAGCATGCCTCCTTCCGAATCTTCACCTCGTCATCCCGCAGCAGTCTGACCTGGGGGAACGAACCAATCCGGCACCGCTACTACGCGGACCTCTCCCAATGCGCGCTCTGACCAGGTTTCCGAAGCGAGTCCAGCCACGGCGACGAAGGCAAGGCCAGGAAACCCGCAACGGGTAAGCGAAGACGAGAAGATGCGATGCGCATCCGTGATTGTGCTGGGGGTCCCACAACCGTGTGGTGACAGACCCAGCGGTGACCTCGAAATCCGCACAAAAACCTCACCGGGTCCGTCACCAAGGGCCCTCGAAGGCCCCAGTCGCCTGAGACATCCTCGGAGAACGACCCACGTCCCAAAACCGTGCGGTGACCCCGAGCCCCCCCCGCCTCACCACACGGTGTGGTCGCTACACCGTCTGGGAGCCCCCGATTGTCTTTGAAGGGGCCCTGGGACACACGAATAAATACACAGAAACAACAGAATTCCTTATACTTTTCAATATTTTCTCGGTTTATGTCTCCCACCCCACGTCCCATATTTCTAAGGAAACGACGATGAATTGTGCCTGTGTGCTTTTTCCTCCTGAGAACCAGGGCCGGGAGCAGACCAGCGTCCAGCACGCTCTGGGTCTGGGTGTCGCACCCGGTGACCAGGTTGCCCACCGTTCGCAGGGCTGGCACACGCACGGCGGACACCGAGGGCTCCACCAGGGTGAGCTCCACCAGGCGCGGGCACACGCCCGCCGCGACAACCAGCTGGATCTGCTCGTCGTCGCCATCGGAGACTTCCGACGGCCAAGAGCACATAGCCAAAGACTTTCGGAGGTGGCACGGACCTCTTGGCCCGGCGCTGGAGCCCCTCCCGACACCCCCGAGAGGCGCCTCCAGCGCGGCCACCGGCGCTCGCTGGGGAAGGGGCGTGGGGGATCTGGGCGCCCCACGAAGAAAGTCCCCGCGGACCTGCAAAAGTTCATGGCCATGCTGTCTTTTGGGCCATCCAGATGAAGCTGGTGGCCCAGGCAGCGTCCGTCTGCACCTCGGGGTTCTCTTGGCTCAGCAGCCTCGCGAGCACTGGGAGCGCGGGAGCCAGCAACTCCACGTCGGGCGGCGGCTTGAAGCGGCACAGGTTGGACAGAGCCCACGCGCCCTGCTGGAGGAGCGACGGGCGGTCCTGGAGGTCGCGCTCGAGCACCCGGAGGAGAGGCTCCACCACGCCCGCCTCGTGCGCCGCGTCGCGGAAGACGGACGAGTCGCCCGCGATGTTGCCGATGGCCCAGATGGCCTGCTCGAGAACTTCGTCGCTCGGCGGCTCCTCGAGGATCCTTCTGCAGGCAAGCAGCGCGCCGGCGTCCACCACGACCCTGGTCTCGTTGCTGGAGCCAGCGGCGATGTTTGTCAACGCCCAGAGCGACTCGTACTGAACAGCCGGCGTGGTGTCGTCTGGCTCCCCGGTCAACTGGACCAGGCGCGGAACAATGTCCATGTCGATAATCCTCTGTAGCGGAGGGTCCTCTGTAGAGATCAGCTTCCGCACGTGGGTGACTCCGTCCAGCTGGTACTCGACAGAGTCCGACATGATCATGCCCTTCAGGGCATCCAGTTGATCAATCGGAAGCCTATCGGGATCGAGTCGGGGCACCAGCGAAGCGACCATGAGGATCTCCTGCACCTCTGGGAAGCCCAACGCAGGTCCGCGCGCGAACGCCCCGCCCTCCCCGAAAAGCGGAGGAGGCGAGACGAGAAGATCTCACAAGGGAAGGTCTCAAGAAAGAGAGCGTGCGCTTCCTTCGTCGGCAGTTCGAGCATAGGGGCCCTGAGGGATGGGGCCCTGAGGACGAGCAGGTGGCCCAGTGAAGATTCAGCCTCGGATCCTTCTCCCATCTTTCACCTCAGAGCCCCATCCCTCGGGAAACCATCCTTGACCCGCCGACTTCGGGCCCACCCCCCTTGATGGGCCTGTTTTCAAACCACTACCACCACCATAAGTTGGAGGGGGAAGGAGGTGGAGGACGAGGAGGAGGAGGAGGAGCAGGAGGAGGAGGAGGACGAGAACCCCCTCCCCCTCCAACTTCTTCTTGTTGTGGTGGTGGTGGTGGTGGTAGAAAACAGGCCCATCCGCCCTGGCCTCGCCCGGGTTGACGAAGTCGTCGAGCTTCTCGGAGTCCTTCAATGGCAAGTGCTTGTGAGGCTGCGCGCAGACGGCCCCCCAGAGGCCCACGGCCCACAGGCGGATCTCAACCACTGGGGCCGCCCAGGCCTGCCCCGCGGGGCCTGCTCTGAGACCGGCCGCGGCTGCCTGACGGGCCCTGCCTGCGCGCAGACTCGGCTGGGCCGCAGCGCTGGCGCAAAACTCCTCACGATCCCACGCACGGTGGCGTCGTGGAAACATCGGGGCGGGAGGCTCGCGCCAGGCTTCGGCCTCGGGAGGGCCCTCGCTGGGCCTCCTCCTCCTCCTCCTCCTCCTCCTCCTCCTCCTCCTCCTCCTCCTCCCTCCCTCCCTCCTCCTCCTCCTCGAAAAGGGACCTCAGGGAAAGGGTCGGGACCTCCGAGCACGCCGTGCTGAGAAAATCAGGGCGTCGCGCGTCTGCGGACCGAGCGCCTCGCCCTGCCGCCTGCCGCCTGCCGCCTCCCTCCTCCCGCCTCGCTGGTGCCGGTCTGTCAGTGCGCAGCACGTCTGGGCTGAAGTCGGGCGCGTCTCCCTACACAGGGGGATCTTTGATGAGAAACAAACAGTATTCCACAAGTGCTCCAAGATGGTCCTAGCCTGCTCAACAAATGGTGCCCAGGCTATGTTGTGGCTGCTTTTGAATACTCCTCCTGTAGAGGGACAGGCCCGACTCAGTGCCAGTCTGCCACTGCGCAGCACGCCTGGGCCCCGGGTGCCCCCCCCGCGCGGCGAGCGAGCGTCGGAGCGGCGCTGCACCGAGAAGGCGCGCGCGAGCCCCACGCCCTCCGCCGGTCCTTCAGCTGCCTCGCCGCCAGCAGGAGCTTCACGTGGCCCGACGCTGGAAGGAAGAGAGAAGGCCACAGACATCAGCCTTTGGCTCTCCGCGCGGGCCTCTTGGATGAGGGGCAACGGTTAGGGGGGGATGGGCATAGGGGCGGATGCGTCGACCTGGAATCGGCGATACATCGCAGATGAATCGGCAATATGCCCCCGGTAGTGAATACGCACGTTCATGGGCAGGTGGGAGCTATCGGGCCCATATCGGCGATCAATGGGCGATTGGGGGTCGATGCATCCCCCCCTATGCCTATCCCCCCCTATCGTTGCCCCTGATTGGATCTGCGCCTGGGCCCCCCTCCCTGGCGCGCAGAGCGCGCCGGAAGCGGCGCTCTGGAAGCGCCGCCGGGGGGGCCAGGCGCGGATCCAAGAAATCCGCGCGGAGCGCCAAAAGTTTATGTTGATGGCGTTGTTTCTTCTTCGAGACGTGGCCGCCGCCTCGAACACCCTCTGCAGGGTAGCCCAGACTCGAATCGATAAGTCGGATCGGCGATCGAAACAAATCGGATCGGAGGAAATCGGCAGCCGAGTTGGGAAAAATCGAATCGGCGGAAATCGGCAGGCTAGCATGCGTCCAAGACGAAATCGGAGCCCACATCCGAATCCGAAATCGAACCGAATCAGAATCGGAATCCACCAACGTCGAATCGAATCGCATCGGATGAATCGAAGCGAGCCCTGCCCCCAGACATGCGACGTCCTGATTCTTTCAATACGGCGTCCCCGGAAGTCCCGACCCCTTCCCCAGGGCCGGCTTTTCGTCCTGCGTCGTTCTTTGACGCTCCCGGGAGGCGGCGAGGGCCCCCAGGGGCCGAACAAAGCCAGAAACCTCCCGTCCGGCCTGATTCTCTGTTTTACGACGCGATCATGTCTGGAATCGAACCGGAGGCGTCGACACGAGCCCTGCTCGGGCGTTGGCAGAACTGGGTTTAGTGGGACCTGGTTTAGTGATGTGTACTGGGGGACGCCCCCCCGCCCCATTCCACGAACCGGAACTGCCGCCACCCGACAATCCCAGCTACGACAGACCTGGTTGGGTGATCCTGGCAAATTTGGGGGCTCCAGGGCCCTACCACTAACCGGGTACCCTTACCTGGGCTCCTGGCTATACCCGACCTGCCTCTGCCTCAGCAGTTTCACGGACATGCCGGCGCACTACTCGCAAAGTAGCTACTCGCAAATCGCCTGGATCCGTCGCGGGGAATCTACGAACAATTACTAAAATTACATCGAAGCGGACATGTGTTTTCCGGGCGTTTGCGAGTAGGCACTTTGCGAGTAGTGGAACCGAGCCTGGTGAGAAACGAGCCCCGCCTCTGCCGCAGCAGCTTCACGGGCATGCCGGCGCACTCCTCGAGCGCCAGCGACACCACCACGCTGCCCGCCGCGGTGCGCACGCGCAGGCCACCGGGGGCCGCGGCCTGCTCAGGCGACGCCCCCCCTCCCCGCGCTCTCCGAGCCGCCTCGGAGATGATATTAAGTCGGGCATGTCCCTCCCCAGACGCGCTCGCGTCGTTACAAAATCAGGTCGGATGGATTTTCGCTACTTTCGGCCTCGGGGGGCCCTCGCCGGCCCCCGGGAGCGTAGAGCAACGGCTCAGGACGAAAAACCGGTTCTGGGGAAAGGGTGGGGACTTCCAGAAACGCCGTCCTGGGAAAATCAGGACGTCGCATGTCTGGGTCCACACGAGGAATATTCAAACCCACTCAAAAAGATAGTCTGGGGACGATGCTTTGAATCTCTGTTGCCCGTTTTTGGACATTGTTTGACTAATTACCTTGCTTCTTCCTCCAACCTCTGCCTGTAGGGGGACATGCCCGTCCCAAAGATGATATCTCCTCCAGAGGCATGCAAGCTCGGCAAAAGCCACCAGGGGAGGAGCGCCTGGGCGCCTCGCGAGGTCCGTCGAGCCCGATGCCGTGCCCCAAGAGCTCGATCCGATGCGACTCGATCCTGTCCTCCATGCCTACCTCTGCGGACCCCCGACGTCGTGATTTCTTCGTGGCGTCCACCCCCCGAGGTCTGCTGGGATGACCGTGGGGGGTTCTAAGTGGATAGGGGGGTTACAAGTGGATGCCAATGTGGGTTATATCTGGCCCAACCTGGCCTATAAGTGGAATACAAGTGCCCCGAGTGGATTATGGGGGTTGACGATCGGGGCTAAGTGGGCTCCGCCCACTGAGCGGAGTTATCTAACCCACCCCCCTAAGCCACTCGGGGCACTAGTATTCCACTTCTAGGCCAGGTTGGGCCAGATAGAACCCACCTTGGCATCCCCTTGTACCCCCTCCGTCCACTTAGAACCCCTTACGGTCATCCCAGTGGACCCCTTCCCTGGGACCGGCTTCTCACCCCGCGAGTCGTTTGACTTGACGGCCCCGAGGCCTGGCAGGGGCCCCCGGAGGCCGAAAGCAGCGGAACACCCTGCGCCGTGATGTGTCCGTGCCTCGAGCCCGAGGCACCTGCACGGGCCCTGGCCTGGCCGGGCCGGTCCAGGGCCTGGTAGGTCGGCGCAGGTGGCGCGCCCAGGACGGGCGCGTCGGCGCGTGGCCGGCGCCCCCGAGTCCGCACGGGGGACGAGACCTACCCAGACATGCTCGCGTCGCCAGACGTCTCCAGGACGGGAAATCTTTCGCCGTGTTTTCGTCCTCTCGGGGCCCTCGCCGGGCCCCGGGACTGTCCAAAGCGACTCCGGACGAGAAATCGGTCCCGGGGAAATTGGTCTGGACTTCCAGGGACCGCGTATTGTAAGGGCGTCCAAGGACACACACAAATAAATACACACAAGTCCCAGGATTTTCCATATTTCCTAGTATGTTCTGGGTCTTCGTCTTCCCCCCCACTTCCCAGAGTTTCCCATTGGTTCCTGGGAAGCGACGATCAATCGTGTCTGTGTGTTTTTCCCCGCCTGATATGGATCAAATCAGGACGTCGCATGCCCCCCAAGGAGCGGTATGTATATGTATATGTAGGTATACATATACACATACATCCATACATACATACGTCACTACATCCATACATCCATACATACACACACGCGCATACACACATACATATGCATATACATACGTACAAATTCTATCGCACACACATATATACATATATATATATATATACATATATATATATATATACATACATATGTTTACATATATATATATATATATACATACATATAGCTCGCTGAAGTTTCTCGGGGGCCAGTCTTCTTTTTGGGACGCAACAGGGCCAGGCACAGATCTGGAGACTGGCGCGAGCGAGCACAGGCGATGCTGGCACTCGAGTGCGCACGGTGGCCCATACCCACTCGAAAAAATCTTGCGCAGAAGAAGCGAAACACGAACTGGCTTTGGGAAAAACTTTGAGCCAAGATGCGAGTACGTCCACCCTGGCGCCAGCGCTTAGCATTCAGTTGTCAAAACTACCAGCTCGCTGAGGCTTCTCGGGGGTCAGTCTCCTTTTTGGGACACGACAGGGCCAGGCACAGATCTGGAGACTGGCGCGAGCGAGCACAGGCGATGCTGGCACTCGAGTGCGCACGGTGGCCCATGCCCGATCCCGTAGGTGCAACTGGCCGAAGGCCGAACATACATTAAACATTAGCAACTATCAACTTCACACTGCAGAAAGAATGGCAGAAGGCGTGCTTCACCGCATCGCAAGAAAGTGAAGAGCCCGAGCGGGCTGGATGGTGAGAGCTTCAATGATACAGCAAGCGGCGGCCTGTGGAAGACGACGCGGGTACTCTGCAGCAGTGGCGGTCCGTTTCCGCCCGTGCTCATCGCTGCCTTCCATCACTACATGCTTGTTGCCGGTGCGGCTGCACAGACTTCGCCTGCCGGTGCACCGCCTCTCGAGAGGTAAAGTGGAACCAGCGTGCCAGGACATGACGGTGGTGGCCTTTTTGTAAGGGGCGCTGTACTGACACGGGTGCAAGACGACGCTCTTGCGGCACGCGGGACTCTGACGAAGTTTCTGAAGCTGCGGGCAGAGCCAAAGCTGCGACGTCTGCGGGTTCTCTAAAAAGACTGGCACACGGGCAGCAATGCATGCACGAATAATAGTGACCGTGAAGCGAAAAGTTGCGTTCCCCGCGTCTAAGCGGGCTTGCTCAGCAGCTGTCAAGTCGGGCAAGCCAAAAAGGAAGCTATCAGACCTGAGAGGTCGCCGCAGAGCGCGGGTCCAGCTGGTGCACGGGGTGCCGAGCCAGACCGCGCCTACCGCGCGAGAGCGGATCCAGCCCAAGACGGCCTTGGCAAAGGCAAGCGCCACGTGGTCCTCCAGCGGGCTGCGCCGCCAGGTGAGCCCGAACGCGGCATGCCCTGCGGCGTTCATGGCTGAGTCGATGGTGCCAGCGCCGCAGAACAACTCCAGAACAGGACGGCGGCGCAGCAGCGGGAGGGCGCCACGGCACGTGCTCGAGATGGCCGCGCGCCCATGCTGCCGCCACAGGTGCTGCCTCACCGCCTCCGCTGGCGGACCGCCCTGCCCGGGGCGCGAGCCGCTGGGCGCTTGCGCAGCGGGCCCCTGCCTGGCGCTGCCTCCGGGCTGAGGAGCTCCACGATGGCTGCCGGCACACGGCCAGTCGCTGGCCAGGTGGGCAGCGCGCCGCTGACGAGCTCCTGGAGGTTGCTCTCGACGAAGGCCCCGAACTCCATCACCTCCGATGGGATCCAGGCGAGCTCGTCCAGGAGCTTTGTCTCCTTGGTGTAACGGTTGAGGCTCTTGACCGCCCTCCACCGTCCTCGCCGTTGGATCTCTGCCAGACCCCTGCGCTGGGATAGCATGTCGTCCGACGCTCCTCCGCACCGTAGGCTGTAGAGGTGGGGGCGAAGCCGATGCAGCAACAACCTCCGGCAGGCGCGCCCGAAGAGCGCGCCCAGGCGGCCCACCTCTTCGCCGAACAGCCGCTGGTTCGGCGCAGTGCTGACCTTCAGAGCCTCGAACAGCGGGTTGAGCCATGGCTCCCGATCGAAGAAGATGCTCTCTCGTCGTTGATGCCTGTCTTCCCGGGCTCCTGGCCGCTCTCGTGCAGCAGCAATCCGAAGAACTGGTTGCCTGCCCCCGCCGCCGCCGATGGTGCTACGAGGTGGCGGCCGCAGAGCTTCGCCGCCTCCTTGGGCCTGAGGTAGCAGACGAACATGATGAGGATGCAAATGGCGAGCCGAGGGAAGCCGTCGTGCAGCAGCAGGCCCGCTAGGGCAAACACGACGCGACGAGGCAGTGGGAGCCGCGTGCGCGATGGTGCCCGCCGCGCCCAGGCGGCCGCGGCGCGATGCGCTCGCGGCAGCAGCATGGCCGTCCGCTTGTGAAACGAGCCGAGGAAGTGCGCGACCGCCGCCAGGAGCACGTTGCCGAGGTCCCCGCCGCCGCCGAGAAGGAACTGGTTGTCCATGAAAGTTACCAGCGCCTGGTCCTGCGCCTGGTGATCCGCCCAGTCCAGGTGCTGCTTGATGCAGTACTCGACGAAGCCGTTCAGCGTCATCCGTCACAGGCGGGCTGTGGATTCCCGAATCGCCAGCCTCTCCAGCAGCGAAAGGCCCGACACCTCGGGCGTCCCCGCCGCCAAGCCCTGAGCGTGCCGCGCCCGCTGGGCCCAGAGGGCCGTCGGCGAAGGCGAAGCTCGTCTCCGGCCCGCGGCTGCCAGCAGGGCGAGCGACAGCAGCAGCACGCGCCGCAGCATGGGCGAGCTGAAGATTGCCTGGCGCCCGGGGAGCGGCTCGGCTGCCAGAGAACCACCCAGCAGCGCAGCGGCTATGACCGTCCGCGGGTTTCGCCTCCGACGGGGCCCAGCGAACTGACAAGGTTGAACCAGTGGCTACAGACAGCGCGCAGACCTTGCGGAGCGTGTTAGAGAGGTGTTTGCTCCGAGCTCGTCCCTTCCCAACCGCTAGGACAAGAGGCAGATCGTCTGACAGAATCAAGAACCTGGACCCAAACGCCGAAGAAGACCGCTGCTGATGTCGATAGCCCAGCACGAGGGCCTCCCCATCAAGCGCCAGAATATTAGCCCGTCCGTCCACGTGCACGGCAGCCACTGACCCCCAAAGAAGACGCCCGAGCGAGATGAGCTGGGACCTCGTCGAAGTCCACGACAGGCCGGGCCTCCAGGAACGACTCGAACGGGCCCTCGACGACTCTGGTATCGATGTTGCAGTTCGACTCGAACGTATTCACGAGATAGGCCTCCTCCTCATTAACTCCAGGATTGGTGACGAGCCCCTCCACCTCCGAGACCGAGCTGTCGACCCCCATCCCGACCGCCCTGTTCCTAGCCTGCGCTCCGCTCCCCCCTCGATCTTGTACCTCCATTTTTCAGCGACTCTCCCCGTGGCGCCCACTAGGTCCTTTGGAGCGCGGCGGGCAACGACGCCCAACCCGAACGGCGAGGCATCTGTGCACGCTATCCGCTCGTGGCATGGAGCAGCCAGGTCGGCCGTGCAAAGAGGCAGCAGATCATGTGCAAGAAGAAGCTCACGGCGGACTGACGGCCAAAGCGGAGCAGCGATGGCCCCCGCAGCCTGAATGTAGGCATCGGTAGAATTGAGGATGCACAGCAGCTCGCGCCGCAGCAGCAGCGCCCAGGCGATGCGCCCCGCGAGCGCCCGCAAGAGGGGGCCGCTGATGACCTGCCTCCGGGTGGCGGCGCGGATCGCCGCGCGGAGCCTCCAGATGTTGCGAGTCCGCAGGCTGAGCCAGCGCCCCTCGCGCAGCGACAGCCCCAAGAAGTCGCGGTTCTGGGAGGGCGCCTCAAGCTCGTGCACCGCAAGCCCGTGCCGGGTAAGGTCGTCGGTCACCACCTGCAGCCGCTGGCTCACTTGGTTTGGGGAGCCGCAGTTGCCATCCAGGGCCAGGTCTTCCGGCGAGAAGCCTGCGCGGAACAACGGCGTCTGGAGCACCGTCTGGCACAGGTGCAAGGCCGAGCTGAAGCCCATGGGAAGCACCACCACCTGGGGTAGCACGAGGTCCTCGCCAGTCACGCCTGCAACCGCAATGCCAAGGGGCGCCAGGCACTCTGCAGCGATTGGTGGAAGCGCGAAGCGCTCCTCCATCCCCTCGGGCGCCTGCGCGCGGTAGAACGCCACGTCGAGGTCGGCCGAGGCGACGGAGATGCGCGTGCCACCCGTCTCGAGGCGCCCCCAGGCTGATGCCGAAGGCAGCTGGGTCCTCGGGGCGTCGGTGAAAGCGCAGTTGGCCAGGCGAGCATCGAAGATCACACGAAGGCGCCCGCTCTTCTTTGGCGCGAAGAAAACTCCCATGTTACCCCGACGCCCATGCGCAGGAGAGAAGATCAGCACGCGGCGCTCGACCATCGCGCCGAGGAATGAGGCGTAGTCAACTGGCGAGCGGAGCAGCGCGGGGTCCGTGCACGGGCCCTGCGGGCAGGCCTCCCCGCGCAGCTGACGCGTCTCTTCAAAATCTCGAAGCACATGGCGCCTCCACTCCCGCAGCGCGGCGGAGTCCCGCTCACCCAGCAGCCCATGGAGAGGCGCCGGCGGCTGCGAGACGTCAGGCCAGGAGACGAGGTCTGGCACGTAGGGGGTGGTGGGCCCACTGTTGTCAGGATACAAAGTGGACCCAGCAAGGAAGCTCCCGAAGGGCCCCGCTGGGGTCTGAGATGTCGTCGCGATACTCATCAGGCTCTGGCCCGGGCGCGACGATGGAGTCCCAGATGTGACCTGCGGCGGAGCGCTGCCCAGCCGACGGGGCCGAAGGCGAGGGCGAGGACTAGTCGCCGTAGAGGTAATTCAGGGCATGCGCAGCAGCGCTGGCGCGGCTCAGCGAATGCTCCAGGACATGGCCGGCGCGCACTCGCCGACGAGTTGACGACGGGCCTGGCGCTGCATCAGCGGGGGCGAGCCGCGGCAGCGGGAAGATGTCCTTCTGCCGAAGGCTGCCGGCGGAAGCCGAGCAGCAGCCGCCGTCAGCGCGGGGCGCACTGTTGTCGCCCGCGCTGGGCCGAAGGGGCGCGGGCGGTGGCTGGCCAGGCCGACCGCCCTGGGACCATCATCCATCTCCGCCTGCGGCGTTGGCGCCGCCGCCCCGGCCGCCACGGCCCCCGCGCCCCCTTCGTCCGCGCCCCTCGCCGCCAGCGCGGCCGCCGCCGCCGCCGCCAGCGAGGGCGCGCTCCTCGCGCGCCTTGCGCCTCTCCCTGGCCACTGCCATCTCCCGCTGCAGCTCCAGCGCGAGATGGCCCCGCAGGGCCGGGCAGACACGCGCCGAGCCGTCGAGCTCCAGCGAGCCCATCGCGACCGCGCGGTCGGCCGCGCCCGTCTCGCTCGGAGCGACCAAGTGCCTGTAGCGCTCCTCCTGCACTTGAATGGCGCGGGCCACCAGCTCCAAGTGCGCCAAGTTGGTGGCGCGCTCCTGGTCGTAGGTGACCGACGTCTCCAGCACCATGCAGGCCATGTGGTGAAGCTCGACGCCGGGCGCCTCCAACTCCAGCCCTGTCTCCGACAACCATCTCTGATGATGGGCAGTAGGAGTCCCTGCGCGATGCGCCATGTACTGCAGCGCCCGCTGGAGAGTGCGAGGCCCGCGCACGGGCCAATCTGCCCAGGGAAGCTCGACCGTCGTGGCCACCGATGCGCGGAAGTCCGCTCTAGCATCCCGCGTCACCGCCAGCGCGCGCGCGTCGCCGCCAAGCGCGAATGGGGCTGGCACCGCTCCTCCCGCTGGCCCCGCCGCCCCGTCAGCCACCAGCGCCGCGCATGGGGCGCCGGGGGCCGCAGCAGCCGCCGGCGCAGGGGCGGGCGCCGCTGGGACGGCAGGGCGCGCGAGCACTCCTCCCGCGGCAGGCGCGGCGGCGGCGAGGGCACCCACGCCAGCTGGGGCCGCGCCAGCCGGGCCGCTTAGCGCCGCCACCAAGGCGCCGAGCCCACCAGCGACTGGAGCTGCTGGGGGCGCCAGGGGCGCAGGGGCGGCCGCCGCGCAGGCAGCAGCTGGCGCGGCCGCGCGGCCGCCAACGTTGGGCACCACGGCACTCACGGGCGCAGCGAGGCCGAGGCGAGCGCAGGCCCTCCGAGCTGCCTCGGTCAATGAAGCCGAGGTTGGGATCGCCCGGAAGCGGCAGTACCGTGCCGCGGGTGCCCACGCGAGATCGCCCCCTGGAGCTCCATGGGCAGCAGGCCCCAGTAGCGGACGTCCGCGCTGCCAACGAACTGCTCCTCATACTCGTCCCCGTCCACCGTGACGATCGACGCTGAGCCTGGCGTCGCTGGGTTGAGCGCGACAACCACCCGCTCGTGCACCAGGTCGCGGCCGCCGATGTTGAAGGCCACTCCGAGGAATACTCCGACCTGAACGCCCGCATCCGCCAGCGAGGCGTGCACGGGAGCAGCGGGCACCGCCATCACTGATGAGCAAGGGCCCGCTGCCGCAAGGTCTTCACCTGCGCGCGCGCCTCCTCGCCGAGCACGTCGCCCGTGTCGCCGCCCTCCGATGAGATCCAGGGCGAGCTCCGCCGTCGCAAGACCAGGATGGTGCCTGCCGTGCCAGCGGCTGCGCCGGCAACCAGGATGCATAGGCCCCCGAGCAGCAGGACCGCGCCCGACGGGCCGTGCAGGGACTCGCCCCGCAAGCCTGAACAGTCGCAGTGCACGTCGGGGCAGGTGGAGGTGGGCTCGCAGTGGCAGGCGGCAGGCGGGCCACGGGCCGCCCAGAGAGCGATTCCAGTGCCCACCCCGCGGCTGAGCTCCGGCACAACAGCGCCGAGGGCCGCAAGCATGGGAGGCTGGCGCGAGGTGCCCCAAAAACTTTGAGCCAAGATGCGAGTACGTCCACCCTGGCGCCAGCGCTTAGCATTCAGTTGTCAAAACTACCATACATATATATATATATATATATTATTATTATTTATTCGGCAAGGAATGGTAGTCTCAAGCATCGGATCTCTAGGCTTTGAGTGCAAGAGGGCACTATGGGCGTGCACTAAGACACTGGGCTCAGTTGCACTGGAGTGTTCACCAGGCAGGCGGCTGACGAACACAAGGACGCTATCCAGACACGAACGCTGTCAAGCGTCGGCGGGGCAGAGCAGGCAAAGACATGCAGCTACACCGCCACGAGGCTCTATCACTGGGCAGGGCCTCTCACATAGGCGCAATCCTCGCGACCACGAGGGAGTCACTAGGCAACGATTTCAGGACAGACGTGAGCAGAAGATCATCTCGGGTGCTTACCGCCTGAAGCTCGTGCGCATCGTCCAGAAAAGCAAATGACACCTGACACTTAGCCGTGTCATGATCATGCATTCTCGCAACCTTCATTGCGAGGGTCTTAATGTATTTGACGGAGTGCATAGCCTTTACTATTAGCTTCAATGGCACTCCATGCGCACCTACAAATAATGGCATGCTGGTGCTTGTCTGTCCGATCAGATCTGCCTGCATTCCACTCACGGATTGGAACACAGGATGGTCATCAACGATGTCCCTGGGATCAGCGTTGCTGTCCAGATTACCCTCGGCGCCCACGAGTTCTGACTACAGCGCTGCGGAAGGGAACTCTGGCACCTTTGGGAGGCTCATCTTGTCGGACTCGTTCGTCTTCTCATCGGCAAGGGCCTCGGCGGAGGCGTCACTGGAGCTTCCGGGATCATGGGGGTCCCGTTTAGCTGCGAGCGGCGTGGCAAGGTGAACTTCGTCAAAGATGTTAGCCGCATCTGATCGTGTCGGCACCTGGCTGGAGAGGCCAGGCGTGACAGAGGTTGCTCCATGCTCTGGTCTGCCGTCTGCACGCTGGGGCGTGAAGATCAGACTATCGGCACCTGCCTCGTGAGCGACAGTACCGGCCCCAACTCCCGGGCTCCGAACGGCCTCATACTGCGAGGAGGGGGCTTCGATCCCCGAGCTCCCCGGAAGCGGTCCGAAGGGGGTGCCAGAAGCGACGCCGGGCCCGGCCTCGTCGGCCTCGGTGTGGAGAGACGCGTTGTCCTCAGCGCGCCTGTGGGCCGCGGCGCTGAGGAGGATGGCGGTCGCACCTCGCTCGACGGCATCGATGTCGGACTCGACGCTGATGAGGCTCTGGCTGACCTCGGCGTCGGGAAGGCACTTGGTAGCCTCATCCCCGTTGTCGGCCCCAGCCTTGGAGAGCGGGAGCGCGAAGGCCTTCAGGAGCGACTCGTGTTCACCAGGGGCAGCTGCAGCAGCTGCCCGGACATGAGCCTTGGCGGCATAGATGAGCACGCGCGCGATGTTCGTGGCGGTGCTGTCGTCGTAGATGTCGAGACGGACTCCGGTGGCAGGGTCCGTGAGCGTAGCCACCACTCGTTGCAGCGCATGGCGGCCATCCGCAGCGGATGATGGCGATACCTCGTGCGGCGACTCTGCGTCCGGTAGCGGCGCAGGCCGGTCCGGCGGGGCAGCAGCGATGCCCGCCGAGTTCGCGCTGCCGACGGCCATGTGCTGCGGCTCCATCGCAGCTCCATCACCAGCAGCAGGCGCACGGCCGCCGGAAGCCATGGCAGCACACGCCGGAAAGGCTGCCAGGCATGCGATGCCGGCGCCCTCGCGCCAGCCTCGCCAGGAGCAGCACGCGCGCAAGCCAGTCCGCGGACCAGGATGGCGGCCGAGACTGAGAGAGCACGCAGGGCCGGAAGGCGCCCTGTGCGCGGGGCGCTAGGGGCCGGCCCCACTGAGTCAATCAGGCTACAGGGCTCTCACCCCGTTTGGACCCCAAGCGGGGTCCAAGCGAGGCTTGAGCCAAAATGGCTTGAGCCAAAATGGCTTGAGCCAAAATGGATATATCCGCCGATCCGGCGTGTGAGTTTCAAGGAGTCTCAGCTACAGCCTCGAGGCTGAGCCTCAGCCTCTGGGGGGGTTGCCGGGGTGGCTCTGCCGGGGAAGGGGGGATGGGGGGGGGGGGGTGCGAGTTTCCGGCGGATGCGGGGGGGCTGCTTTTACAGAAGGCTCTAATCTCGAGGATGCGCTACAAGGGTGGCCGCGGCCGCAAAAGTCTCTTAGGACGGTCTACGAAAGTCCCGAGACCCCGAAAGATCGCCCGAACACGCCCAAGATGGCCCCACGACGGCCCAAGAGCCTTCCAAGAGGCCTCCCACGAGGGCCCCCAGAGGCAAACATCGCTGATTTCCATTAGTTTTTTTCATGTTTTTGGGGTTGTTGCTTTCTTCGGCTTTCCGACGCTCCAAGACGGCCCAAGAGGCCCCCAAGACCGCTCGAAGACGGCCCAGGAGGCCCCCAGACAGTCCCAAGACAGCCCAAGAGGGCCCCAAGGCGGCCCAAAAGCTACCCAAGACGGCCCAAGAGGCCCCCAAGACGGCCCCAAGAGGACCCAAAAGAGGGACGAAAAGCGAGAAAAATCTAGCCTTCCAGCCCACGAGGCCCCCAGGAGGCCCCAAGAGCCCCCAAGAGGGCCCCCAAAAGCCCCCAAGAAGCCCCCTCGACGCCCTGACAGGCTCCTGTGCGAGTGTCTGTGTGTGGTGCGTGTCTGCGAATGTCTGTGCGTGCTAGTGTCTGGCGTGCGCCTAGTGTGTCTCTGTATGTGTGTCTGCCGTATGTGCATTTGGTCGTGTGCGTGCGTGAGGTGTCCGCGTAATATGTGTATCCGAGCGACCCGGATCGGCGGCACTGGCCGAAGGCCACTACAATATATATATATATATATATATATATATATATATATATATATATCTATCTATATCTATATATATACACGCCCCTGGGTCGACCAGGGAAGCAAACCCTGAGATCCTGGCATCATTACAACTCTTGCACCACGGGCGTTTTCGCTCGCTCATGGCGCCCCGCGGACCTCTCGCAGACCGACCTGGCTCGAAGACTGGCACAGCTGAAACCTGGGGGCCAGGGCTCCAGTCGTGTTGTATTCTGCGACGCTGCATTTTTTTTGCAACGTCGGAGCTCATGGGGAGCGATGTATATACGCTTAGGTCGGGCATGTCCTCCAACAGGGGGGTTTTGGGACGAACAACCAAGAAACCGTTGAACGATGCTCAAAAAGTCAAGCATCGTCAAACATCATCCCCAAACTGTTTTTGAAGATTCCTCGTGTAGAGGGACATGCCCGACTTCAAAATATACGCCCCTGGACCGACACAAGGTAGGAACAAGGAAAACCGACAACCAACACCACCAGGGACCACCAGACGGAGGAGCCAGGGAAGGGTCCCCTGGTGGTGTGGTCCCCCCTCTCGCTCGGGGCATCCCCCATTCCCGGCCCGGAGTGGCATCGCGCACCTCCCCGCTGGAGGTGGCCCGCTGGTGGTGTTGGTGTCCTGGTCTCCTCCTCCTCCTCCTCCTCCTCCTCCTCCTCCGCCTCCTCCTCCTCCTCCTCCTCCTCCTCCTCCCTCCTCCTCCTCCTCCCCTCCTCCTCCTCCTCCCCTCCGCTCCGCCTCCTCCTCCTCCTCCTCCCCCTCCTCCTCCTCCTCCTCCTCCTCCCCCCCCTCCTCCCCCTCCCCCCCCACCGGGGGAGCACGTGCACCGCTCCATGGGGCCCCGGGGGGTGGGGCCTGGCCAGGGGCGGTGGAGGTGCACGTGCACGGGCCCCGTCGCCCGGCCTGACACCCCGGGGTCGGACGACGAGGGGGAGGCAGCAAAGGGGGGGGGGGACAGAGCAGCCGCCCTGCGCGCCGATGCACACGTCGCGCTCCTTTCCAACCGTGATCAGTTCTCTGAGTGTGCTCGTTGCCGATTGCTCCTGGCCCCCTGGTGGCCAGGAGGAGGTCCAGGACAGCACAATGAGAAACGAGAGGATCTCGGCCCCCAAAAAATCAGAGAACTTTCGAAGAATGAGAGATGAACAATGTGTACACAAAGGCGAAGCGCCCGGCGGCGGGGCCGGAACCAACTGCGTGCGGCAGATTCCGCAACTCCACCCTCGTCCCCCTTCCAATACCCCGCGACGTCGTGAACTGAAGTGTTAGGAGGCAACTACTGGGAGGTTTTCGTCGGAAAGATCAAGGAGGATTAAGCCCCACTTGGGAGCTGATACGCCGAAGGGGCCTCGGATTAAGCGGGATTCAGCCGGATTGCGCGGGATTAAGCGGAATTAAGCGGGATCTAATGGGATTAAGCCGGACTTCGGACCAGTGCAAATCAGAATTTGACCTCCCAGGAGTTGCATCCGAATCAGTGGGGTGGGGCTCCAGAGTTCTGGACCCTCTCCTGGGGGCCGTCCTTTCATCCTGGGCCGTTTCTTGACGTTCCCGAGGCCTGGTGCGGCCCATACAAGCCGAAAGTTGCCCCCAACCCCCCCACGTCTCAATCCCAGACCCCCGACGTCATGATCTTGTCATAACGTCGACCCCCAGGGGTTTCGACCAATTCCCTGGGACCAGTTATTCATCCTGAGTCGTTTTTTTACCGTCCTGAGGCCCGGTAAGGGCCCCCAGAGGCCGAAAACGATGAAAAGCCTCCCGTCGTGAGTCTTTCATTGCTCGAGGGGGTCTGGGATTATTTCATCACCCGACGGGGCCTCGTCGGGCAGCCACGACTTCTGCCTCTTCACCACGAGGTCGCCATCGGGCCGGTCCGTCGCCAAGCTCTTGCTCGACACGCTCCGCACGAGCGCGGCGCCCTCCGCCCCGGCCGCGGCGGCCTCCTGCCCGGCGGGCGCGGCGCTCTCCACCCCGGCCGCGGCGGCCTCCTCCTGCCCGGGGGGCCCGCGGCGCACGGCGCCCCCCACCCTCTTCGGTGCCGGTGGGCTTCCTGAGATAAAGCCGCAGACATGATCGCGTCGCAGAACAAAACCTCCGAGCGGCAAGCCTTTCGCTATTCTCGACCCCTGGGGGCCCTCGCCAGGCCTCGGGAGCGTCAACGAGACGACTCAGGATGAAAAACCGGCCCCGGAGACAGGGTCGGGACTTCCGGGGACCCCGTATCGAAAAAAACACGACGTCGCCTGCCTGGGCGTCGATACCGGTGGGCTTTCTGAGATTAGACGCGGCCACGACCGGGATCACTCGGGTCCGGATCTCTGAGATCCGGCCGGGCTCTGAAGGACGGGGAAAACGCATTTCGTGGACGCTTGCTTGGACAAAAATCCTCTGACACGTCGGAGCCGCCCTCCGCCCTGGTGGGAAGACCGTGGGGGCTTCTAAGTGGATAGGGGGGTCACCAGTGGATGTCAAGGTGGGTTATCTCTGGCCCCACCTGGCTTATAAAAAGGTTACAAGTGCCTTAAGTAGCTCAGGGGGGCTAACGATCCGGGCTACGTGGGTTCCACCCACTTCGCCGAATTATCTTAACCCCCCTAAGCCACTCGGGGAACATATAACCCACTTCTAAGCCAGGTTGGGCGAGGTATACCCCACCTTAGCATCCACTTGTAAACCCCCTATCCACGGTCATCCCAGTGCCCCCCCATAAAAACATCGCCCACCCACCCCACGACACTGGCCGCTCTGGTTAACAGGGGGGCAGCCCCCCCCATCCAAGGAGAGGGGAGGTTAAAACCTCCCCCCCTTCCCTTGTCCAGGAGACAGTCGTTCGGCTGTGAAAGTTGGGAAACCTGGAATCACCACGAAACCACAATGTCTTCTTCTTTATTTTTTTACTGGTTCTAGGTTTTGCCATAATTTCGAACTGTGGAAAAACCATGGCCAGACGACTGGCGGGGACCCCGCCAGGACCTCGACCTCCCCCCCAGGGGCCTCTCCCTCCCCCTGTTTCCCGAAAGTCGGAACTCCAATTATGGGAGACCTGGAATCCCGCCCCCTTTTTGTGGTCATTCCTGGCTCCTCATACTTCGAATTCCGAATTTCGGGAAACGGAGGGGGGGAAGACCCCAGGGAGGGTCAAATTCTTCACGCTTCGCGTATCCCCACTGCATCCCCCAGCGTACGCTCCTGACACCACGGCCCGCGCAAGCGTGTTCGACCAGTACGACCCCCCTCTCACCGGCATCTCCCCCTGCTTCCCTGGACTACGGCAACACGCTGAAGAGCACCAGACAAGCGGCAAACTCACCATCTCCACAATTGACTCTAGCCAAGGTGGCGAGGCCGACCTGGTCATATACCTGACCACGCGGTCCAACAAGTGGCACGATTGGGGTTTCAGGGACAACCCCAACAGGGTGAACGTCGCGATCACGCGTGCCACCACCAACGTTGTCATCATTGGTGACGGAAGGATGTTCGGCACAGCCACGGGATCCCGCCTACGGGAACTTTCGGAGTTTGGCAGATCTGCAAAGCCGTGGGTCCGCTTCAAAGGAGAGGACTTGGGCACAAGGCGGCAGCTCGAGACCGATCACGAGTTCGATCCCATCAAGGACCTCACTTCGTGGATCCCTGCAGCCCCTACGCACACTGGGGACGACGTCCTAAAAGGGCTTGATGATGCCATTAAGAAAGCCAAGGCCTCCATGGAGAACAACTTTGCCGACCGAATCGCAGCCCCGCTCGATCCCGAGTTCTCCTGGGCGAAGCTGGGTGAAGCCATCACAGGCAGCCTGCAGAGGTTGGTCGTGGACCGAGCGATGGGTGTCATCCTGTACACTGTCGCCGGACTCCACCCCCATCAATGGCCCATGGGCGCCACCCCAAGGATGCCCGTGGGCCAGCTCCCAGCACAAGGTCTCTCTGGACTCACTTCCCCCATTACCCTGTGCAAAAGGTATTAGCAACCGCCCCAAACCCACCAGTCGGTGCACCCCCGACAATGTGCTTCCCCAGCTCCCCGCGGCCTGGAGTCAAGAGACGGGCACTTGCAAGCGACGCAGGGTACACCCGGGGATGAAGCACCTACACTCCCTGCTCCGCCCAGGCCAGTCCTCCTCAGCACTCAAGCATGCCCTTCTCAGCGGCGACGGGCTCCCGCTTGACACTCCCACGCTTAGAGTCCTACTGGTGGTCATGATGTTGCAGCTCCGCGAACCCCGCGCAACGCTTTGGCCCTTCCCCCGCCCTGAGGCCACAGGGGGGCATCTTTGAGGCCATGGCAAGAAGCCCACGAGGATTTCCGCGCGCAGTTCGCCGCTGCATGGGGCTTCAACCTGGGCACCCTTGCTTCCCTCCACGCAAAGATGGAGACCGCCATCCGTCACATCAGCACGCTGGCCACCTTCGCCCACCATCGCAAGCCAGCATCCGACCACGGCTGTCCTAAAGCGTGGGCAGAGATGCTGAAGTACGGGTTCACCCTCGAGGCCCCTTTGCGCGTATTGGAGGAGATAGTCAAGCCCGCGGACAACAGTCCCCTGAGCCAGGGAGGTTGCTCCATATGCAAGCCACATCAGGAACTTGCTGGTGCAGAAGAGGGACTTGGCTGCCCACATACCATGGCAGACGTGCAGTACATCGGAGGCGGCATCGCCATGTCCAACCGTCGCCTCGACGAAGACCTCCCCGCCTCCCCTGCACCCGGCACAAGGCTCATCCCTCCCTCCGTGGGCGATGACAGGTTCCAGAGGAAGCAGCATGACGCCAGCTACAACTGCGACAACTGCACCAACGCAGGGTTGCACGCCACAGCCGGCACCTGGGAAGATGACTACACAAGAGAATTGCTGGCACAGAACCGCGCCCAGGCGCATGCGCAGGGATTGAACTGCAGGTGGCTTCGCGAGCTTCGCTGGACCAAGTCCCTGGAAAATAAAGGTGTCGAGGTCCCCATCCCCACCCGCGTGGGCGGTGGCACGAAGAGGTCCCTGCAGCAACGCCCCCAGGAGTACAAACGCAGGCTGGAAGAGGCGCGCTTTTGCAAGAAGGCTCGGACCCTCCCCAATCTGGCCAGGCTGCCAATTGGGTACGGACGATCAAACAGCGCACACCTCCAGCATTTCTGCCATCAAAAGTCGGCACCACCCTCCCAGCCCACAGGCTGTCGGATGGCAGGTTTGGGTCTGAGTCACATAGCACGAACTTGTTCACGGCAGCGTGCGACACCTGCCCCCCCGGGTCTCCTCTGCTTGTCTGGAAAGTTGGACGCCCCGCTCTTGGATGTTTCATGTGGCGCCCTGAGCCAGAGGCGCAGTGCAACGAGCAGACAGGCCTGCCCTCGCGGGAAATGATGCCCACGCTCTGGACCAGGCAGCAGTGGAACGCGGAATGGGCCTGCAGGAGATGCCTCATCCACATATGAGCGCGGCGCCGGGCGTCCTCGACCACATCCTTGACCGCCACTCTTCCGAGGTATACCCCACCGCTCCTACTAAGCGGAAGACAACAGCGGAGGTGCCAGAAGACAGCTACGACATGGGTGCACACCTCTCCCCGCCAGGGATCACTGCGTCGGTCAGCGACGCATTCACACGACCCACGCCCCGCGGCGAGGAAGCGCCCCCGCAAGACATGGAGACCAGTGACCCAGACGGCCAGCCGGGAGCCGATGGGAGGGCCTCCAGCAGCAGCGGGGCCGCCTCCCCCACAGTACCCCCACCGTCGTGCCCATACCTGCCCACGCTCTCCACCTACCGTCTCGCGGGGGCTGAGTCGGACGGCCCTGTCCGCGCCCTGGTCAAGTACGCGATTGAGTGGAGCCACGCAATCTACAAACGCTGGGCCACCTACGCTCGGCAGCAAGGCGAGGATATCCAAGGGGGCAGAACTGGGGAGATGCGTTGGCCGACGGAGAGGCTACTCCCATTCCTGGAAGCTGTGTACGGAAAGGCAATCCCAGAGAAAGGACACCCCCCGCGTGTCACATGGGATGGACAGCGCGCTGCAGCAGCCAGGGTGGTCACGCACCTGGCGGGCAATAGCCGGAAGCACAAAGAAGAGTGGGAACGCCATGCAGACAACCTCACCAACCAGAAGAGGCAGTGCCCCTTCCGTCAGCCGTTTTACGTTCTCAGGACCTTCCTAAAAAGGCTGGAAGACTCCGACTTGGCCAGGGGCACCATCAACCACCTTGCCGCACTGGCCCTTGGGACGGCAGCCAGCAGCTCTGGCGGGGGTGAGTCACCAGCTGCTAGCTGGATCAACAGGAACTCCAGCAGCAAAGAACTCCCCGCGGAAGGACTCCGAATGGAGGCCCAAGGCGCATCCTTGGACCGCGCTGCCGCGCCACCCCCACAGCTGGACGAGGCCGACGGGACCTCTGTCCCCCAGACTGAGAGACAAACCCCACCAGGCCCGTGCAGAGGTGAAGGTGACGTGGAGGGGGTTGATTGGGGAGAATAGGGAGGCAGAAGATCCGAGTCAGAAGACTACGCGCGGTCCAGCGAGGGCATCTCCGTGGACTCCGACTCGCACGTCAGCTCCACCAACCCCGATGACGACCTTGCGGACACAGCGGCCCCTGAGGATAACCCCGTCATCCCAGATCCCCTCCAGCTCTGGGTAAATGCGCCCGAAAGGAGCGACTCTGATGTCTGGCCCCCGTATGAGCAGGCTGCCTTCAGGGAGGCAGTCAGGGAAAGGAACGCCCCAGGCAACCCCCATAGCAGGGACATGCGGATTCGGAACTTGGACGAGGCTCGGGACAACAGGTCTCTGAGACGCACTGATGGCCGCAGCAACCAGAGACCACCAGTGATCGAAGAGAACAGGGCCCGGGAACGCTCGGCCACCCCTCCACCACGCGCGCGCCACCCAGGCCACGCGCCTCCGGTCGCCGCACAGGCCTCCTGGAACGACACGCGGAGGTCATTGCCACCAGTAGAGCAGCACGACGACCCCATGGGAGGCGCCCCCATGTACATGTGTCCAGTGGACCAAGCGGACGTCTCCAAAGACGAGCCGGCACCCGACAAGATCTCACGTCTGCAGAAAGCGCTAGGGGGTGCGTTCAACGGAGTGTGGGGCGCCTGGGTCAAGAAAGCAGCATTGAGGCGAGGGGGCCACTTTACCCAACTTGATCCCAAGCTAAACTCTGTACAGCAGCGCAGCGATTTCCTCCAGGCTTGGACCAAGGCGAAGTTCGATGCCTATAAGATGGACAGGGAGTGCAATCTCGAAGTTGACTGGCAGAGTGTCAAGGATCGACACTGCGGGTTCCTGCAACGAGTCGCCAAGCCACACACCGCTCGAGGGTGCGACAGCCGCGGCCGCCCACCCCCTTGGTCCGCAGCAGGCAAAAAGGCGGCGCGTGCGCCCCGTCCAGATCAGTGGTCTGGTGCATCAAGCTCTGCCTCGTCGTGGCGCGGATGGCAGTCATGGGACACTTGGGGGCGCGAGGGATCCTCATGGACCGACGCTTACTGGAAGGCGAAGGGCAAGCGCTATTCCCCGAGAGGAGATCACCCGTACGCCGATAAGCGTCAACGAGGTTGGGACCCCTGATCTTGACGACAGGGATGCAGCGTGAGACCCGTGCAAGGACGACCCACCCACTCCACCTAACGTAGGAACCCACGGGCGTGACTGATTCCCCCTCCTGGGAGTGCGCGCAGCCTAGGCAGTTCCCAAATGCCGACTGGTGGGCACCACCTCCTGCCTACCTGCTCCACTCCGCCTAGCAGTCGCCTAGCCCCCCCCCCCACCTAGTTTCACCTGCAGCGCCTGGCTCCGGCCGCAATACCCTGCGTTACCTTCGACGTGGCGGAGGGGCGCCAATACCCTCGCGCTGCACACATAGACAGCCCACGCTGGACTCGTGGACCTTCAGCGCCTGGCCTCGGCCGCAATGCCACGTGCCACCTCCGCTGGGGCGGGGGGGCACCAATACCCTTGCGCTGCGCATATAGACAGCCCACGCTGACCCGTGGACCTTACCCTGCCCTCCCCCCCTGCGGCCGGCTGCCGCCTAGGTCCAAGACTCTGCCTCCAACAGAGGAGGTCTCTGCCCATGCAGACCTAGAGGGGTCGACTGTGCCGCTACCTAGGGCTGCCCGTCCTTTTGACAGCAGCATCGGATGGCTGAAATAACCCATCCCATGTCGTCCACATTTGCAATGACTTCGGCGCAGGTGTGCAACATCACCCACTGCGCCGCCCGTGCTCAGCCCCAACCCCCCGTGGACATGAAGTTATGTACATGGTTGTTCTATGTATTGATATCCGTGTTCTGCGGCTTACGGCTGCGCCCCCATCTCTCTTCTTCTTTCACCCACCTGCATTGCTCCTCCGTTCTTGCGTGCAGGCCGTCTGCGGCTCGAGCCTTCCAGCAGGACTCAGGGCCATGTCAGTACTCAGGGTCGCCACGCGGCCTGTCATGGACCGCGATGCTTGCTTCCTGGACAACAATGATCTGGGTCAGCTGGGCGCGGCCTCCACCTCCATGTACGAGGTGGTGTGCATTGCGCTTACCTTGTGGGCCGTCTGGGGCCCCGGCGTGCCCGGTGGAGCCCACTGGGTTGGCAGCCCCATGGTCCTCAACCGGCCCTTTGCCTCGAGCAGCCCTTATGAGCTCGTGGACTGAGGCCGCTGTGGATATGGCCGCAAACCCCCATGGTCACGAAGTTCTCTATATGGTGGATCTGTGTATTGATACCCGTGATCTGCGGCTTTCGGCTGCGCCCCCAATTCTCTTCCCGTACTTGGACGATCTGCGTATTGTCTTCTGTGATATGCGGCTTTCGGCTGCGCCCCCACTCCGCGTCACTTTATTTGCCGCGTCTCTGCGGCTTTCGGCTGCGACCCCCCGCTGGCAAGGTTGACGTCAGACGCTGAGGAGCAGGCGAGGGTTTCCGCAGAGGTCACCCCGGCACGTCAGCGAACAGCCTGCGTCCGTGGCCACCCTGCTGTTCGGCCACCTCCTCTTCCTTCTCCTCCTCCTCCTCCTCCTCCTCCTCCTCCCCCTCCTTCCATCACAAGTTATGCGGCTTTCGGCTGCGCCCCCCCCCACCTTTCAGCTGGGAAGCATGCTACGGCCATGATGAGTGCCCGACCCTCGTCGCCGGCCCACCACCTTTCTTCTTCAAGGAAGCGATGGTTCGACAGCACGCTACCAGCAGCCAGCTCACCCGCAGCTCGACAGCTAGAAGCCACCGATCTGCCCTGACAGCGTTGACATCTGGCTGCCGCTCAGGTGGCACGGTGCGGGGCGTGGCTGTGGCTGTGGCTGTGGCTGTGGCTATGTCAAGTTTGCGGCCCCGCAGCGAGTGGTTCAGCCTTCCGCGGTCAAGGTCGTGTTGCACGTCTTGGCGCAGACTTGCAGCCCAGGCCACCACGTCGCCAGTACTCGCATCGTTGTGCCCCCGAACTTCGTGTGTCGGGTACGATGTGCATACACTGGCTACTGGCTGGAGATGGCTCACTCAAGAACGCACACCTGTGGTCTACTCTACCGGTTGGCGCTCAGTTCAGCCACCTCATTGGATGAGTGCGACCCGGCAGTGGTTGGTTGGGCCTGCTACCCTTGGTCGCCTCTTCAGCGCAGCCCTGGACATCAGCTCGCCGGTACTTTGCTTCGCTGATCCCCCGTACGGCTTGTGTCGGATATGATGCGCACGCACTGGCCCCGGCCGGCAGATGTTGGTCGCTGCCGACAGCCATACACTGGGCGACGCCTGATGCCTGGCCTTGCCCCGGGAGCGGCCTTGCAGTGAGTGGTTCAGCCTTCTGCTGTTCGCGGTCGTTCTTTTTGCAGAGCAGTCTGCACAGCTCGTGTCAGTTCTTCACATCGTTATGCCCCCGAATTGCGTGTGTCGGATACGGTGCGCGCGCACTGGCTTCAGCTGAAGGTGATCACCTCGCTAGTGCACACCAGTGGCTCGTCTACTGAAGGCTTTGACGTGGTCCACCTACCTTCTTGCGTCAGTGAGTTCGTTGAGACAGGCCCCCTTTTTGCCTCACCATTGTACATGGTTTCGCTTTGTGTGTGCTGGTCGCTCGCTCTCGCTTTCGCACTGTCAGCTTGAGTCTGGCGCCGCAATGGCGACTCACTCTGCTGTTTTCGAACTTGTAGCTCGTGCCCTCCGGTTCGCTGCTGCGCCTGTGTGGGTTTGTGTGCGAATTAAGTTCATTTTGTACTGCGCATGTGCAACTGCGAGCATGTCTTGCAGGTGCGAACGGCTGTCGACAGTGGCGGCTGTGTTCGCAAATTCGCTCCGTACCGCATCCCGGACGCTGCGTCCGCTCCCTGACATTTGCCTTGGAGCCGCGTACCAAAAAACGTATCCCCACCAGCGCTAATTAAAGCCCCCCTTCTGTGTTGATCGATGTATTCCAAGATGGCTCCAAGAGCGCCCCATAAGCCCTCAAGAGCGCCCCAAGAGGGCTCTGAGAGGCGCCCAGGCGGCTCCAAGAGGCCTCCAAGAGGCCCCCAAGAGACCCCCAAGAAGCCTCAAGAGGATCCCCGAGGCACCCTAAACGCTCAAAAACGACCCTCGGGCCCGCCAAGATGCCCCCCAGACGCCCCCCAGATGCCTGGCAAGTCGCGACCTGTGGCGCGCGACCTGTGGTACGCGCCCTTCAGTCTCATGGTGCGCGACCTGCGGTACGCGACCTGTCGGTGATGATACGCGACCTCTGGTACGCGACCTTGCTGGGCCGCACTTTGCCGTCCAGGTCGAGGAAGGAGGTGGGAGGAGGGAGTAGGACGGGGCGCCCAAGAGACCCCAACGAGCCTCCAGAAGGCCTAAACATGCGTCCAAGAGGCCCCCCCAAAATGCCCCAATAAGCTTCCAAGATGCACCCAGGACACCACAAGAGTTTCTCGAGACCGCCACAGGGTTCCCAAGCCGATCCAAGGAGCATACAGGCGCTCAACAGACAACCTGGGAGACGCCGAGAGGCATCCACGAAGCGTCCAATCATTCTGCTCGCCCTCCTCCTCCTCCTCCTCCTCCTCCTCCTCCTCCTTCTCCTCCCCCTCCTTCTCCTCCTCCTCCTCATCCTCCTGCTCCTCCTCATCAGCTATGTGATCACCGAAAGATGACCCAAGAAGCCTTCAAAACGCCACAAGAGGCATCCAAGAGGTCGCCCAGAGGGGCCCCAAAGGCATAAGTCATTGATATTCCTTCGGTTCTGTAGGAAGTTTGGCGGTTTCGTCTGTTCGGCTTTCCGACGCTCCAGGTCGGCCCAAGAGGCCCCCAAGATCACCCCAAGAGGCCCCCAAGAGGGCCCAAAGACAGCCTAAGAACGCCCCGAGACGACCCAAGAGGCGCCCAAGACGACCCAAGAGGCGCCCAAGACGGCCCCAAAACGGGCACAAGAGAGGGAACCCGAACCGACAATCCAAACCTTCCGCCCCAAAAGGCCCCAAGAGACCTCATCCAAGAGGCTCCACGAGGCCCCCAAGAGGCCCAGAAGAGACCCAAAGAGGCACCACAACTACTCCCAAGAGGCATCAAAACTGCCTCCAAGAGGCCCCCGAGAGGCCCCGCCCCCCCACGAGATCCCAGCGAACATCCAATGGGCCAATACCCACAGCCCAGGCACGGTGGGGGGATGGGCCGAAGGCCATTAGATACTCTACTCTGTTCTACTCTACTCTACTCTACTCTACTCTACTCGACCCTACTGTACGCTATTATGACCGACTCCACTCTACTGCTCTGCTCCATTCCAATTCTAGTCCTACTCTTCTCTTCTCTTCTCAACATTAATGTTCCACTTCGCTCCTGCTCTGCTCCGCTCCAATCCTAGTCCTACTCTACTCTTCTCTACTCTACTGTGCTCTACTCTACTCTACGCTACTCTCATGTACTGCACATGGTATATCCGATGCTACTCTATCGTCCACCCTCCTCCACTCTCCTCCCATCGAGCCAGCCGTCGCAGCCGAAGGCCATCGGCTCGTACTTCGTCGACGCCGCCGTCGCCGTCGCCGTCGTCGTCGTCGTCGTCGTCGTCGCCACCGTCGTCATCGTCGGCGTCATCGTCGACGTCGTCGTCGTCGTCGCCGTCTTCGTCGTCGCCGTCGTCGCCGTCGTCGTCGTCGTCGTTGGCGTCATCTTCACTTTCGTCGTCGTTGTCCTCGTCGTGGTCGTCTGCGTCGTCGTCGTCGTCGTCGTCGTGGTCGGCGTCGTCGTCGTCGTCGTCGGCACCTTCGTCGTCGTTTGCCAATGGATGGCAAAGAAGGACGAGGGATCCGCCTCGACCCCTCCCATTGCAGTTCTCAAGGGGAGACAAAGGGGGGGGGGCGAACACCCGCACCCTGGAGAGAGGGGGGTGGCCCGGCTCGAGCCGCCCCCCTTGCAACTCGGGGGGGAGGGTCGCACCCCCTCCCCACCCCCGCTGCTCGAGGAGGAGCGGGCCCCCTCCCCCCGGCTCGACCCCCTCCCCCCTTGCATCTCAGGGCCCCCCTAAACCTCCTCCTCCTCCTCCTCCTCGTCCCTCCTCCTCCTCCTCCTCTCCTCCTCCTCCTCCCCCTCTTCTTTCGCCTCCTCTCTTCTTCTCCTCCTCCCTCCTCCTCTTCCTCCTCCTCCTCCTCCTCCTCCTCCTCCTCCCTCCTCCTCCTCCTCCTCCTCCTCCTCCTCCTCCTCCTCTCGAGGGGGAGGGCCCCCCGCCACCCTGGTTCGACCCCCCCCCAATGAAATTTCCAGCGTCCACGGAGCGCGCTCTTTCCGGAGCGCCGCGACCGCCCCCAGAGCGCTCCAGAGCACTCGGAGAGCGCCCCGTCAAGGGGCCCAGGGACACACAAACAGATTAGCACGAATCCCAAGATCCCTCAGATTTTCCTACAATTTCTAGTTGTTGTTCGCCTTCCCCTCCCCACTTCCCATCTGTTCCCATCTTTTCCGGGGGTCCGACGTTTGATTGTGTCTGTGTGTTTGTTCCCCTCCTGATCATTCCCGTCCTGCGCACGCCCAGTGGGCGAGGCCTCGAGACGTCTCAAGGGTCGCCCGAGAAGTGCCCCACCGGGGGACCCACGGGGGCCGCAGGGAGGGGGAGCCTCCGCCCCCGCGCTCTTCCGACGACTGAGGGCTCCTCCTCCTCCTCCTCCTCGAGCTCCTCGAGCTCCTCCAGCTCCTCCAGCTCCTCCTCCTCCAGCTCCTCCAGCCCCTCCAGCTCCTCCGCTGCCTCTTCCTTCTCCTCCACCTCCTCCTCGCTTCACGAGCAAGTCGCGAAGCCCAGAGGAAAAGTCGGCTACATGCACAAGTTGCTGTTCCCCATGGGCCGTGGCAGGAGAGTCGGCAGGAGTGACCTTCGGCGCGCGGGGTGCGCGGCTTTCGGGGGGCCGCGGGGGCGCCAGATCCAAGCCTGCAGGCGAGAGCTCGGGGGACCCGCTCTGGGTTCGCACCACGCGTCGGCGTAGCCGAAGTGGACCCACCCAGGAAGAGGCGGAAGGGATCTCCGGGCGTCGCGAGCAGATCGCGAGATGGCGCCTCTTCGCGGCTATTGGGCGTCTCGGGGGGTCGCCCTCGGGCTCAAGGGCCATCGGCCGAGCGGCCCGCGACGGAGAGGCCTGTCCTGGGAGCGGGATCAAGAGCTCGGGGGGCCGTCGTCGTGAAGTGCAGGGCGCCGGAGACCCTCGAGAGGAGGCGGGGATCTTGCTTTTTATACTGTCTCCCGCCCACTTCGTTGGGCGAGAGGAGGGGAGGGGAGGGGGTACGCAGGGAGGGAGGGGCGAGGAGCGCACTTCCTCTACAGGTCATGGAGAAGCCAACGAGTCGTGCTCCAGAAGACGTGGGGCCTGCGCTCCGCGGCAAATGGCTTGACCGCAGTGGCCCTTCAAGGCTCTCAGGCATGTGTCAAAGTTGCTTCTGCCTAGAACAGCTTCCCCAATGCACCCTGGTGCTGTGTTGGTCGGGCTCTTCGCATTTCGTGGCGCATTCGTCCCACGAACAAGGAAGCGGGCAACAATAGGACATGCATAAGATGCGCGCTACTCTAGCTAAACAGTGCTTATAATGTACTTTGTGGTGCCCTACTTTCTACTCAAGGATTGGAGTTTCGCTCATGGTTTGCGCCTTGGGTTCATAGGGGGCGCATAATTGCTGGGCACGATAAATTGCGATCATGGGCTACGCCATAAGGTGCGGTGGGGTACCAAATACTGTTTTTGGACATAGGTTGCACCCATGGATTGTGCCATGGGCTGCGGTAGAATTACCGCAGATTTGTTGGGTGTCATATGTCGCGCCCACCAAGTGTGGCGATGCCATACTTGGCGCCATGTGGCGTCGACTTGCTTTGCATTGACTTACGTTGCTTTGCATTGCTCCACTTTGCCTCGCATTATTTCATGTCGCGTAGATTGCGATAACTTGATGTTTCGCGCCCTCGCTGGAATCGCATGTTCATAAGACGCACGTCCCAAGGCGTCGCATTGCTCGTCAATCACGTAGCGCGCGGCCCCAGAAAGGGACATCGAAATGCCTTCGGATGCCCCCTGCTGGCACGGTGGCATCGACCTCCTGGCG
The DNA here is from genome assembly GCA_963575745.1 of Prorocentrum cordatum. Lineage (NCBI taxonomy): Eukaryota > Dinophyceae > Prorocentrales > Prorocentraceae > Prorocentrum > Prorocentrum cordatum. The sequence goes on along the minus strand of CAUYUJ010015996.1, from coordinate 151,790 downwards.
CCAGCCGCACAGCTTGTGCTGCCTATGAGCCACCAAAGACCAGAGTGTAACCCACTCGGACGACACCGCCGAACTCTGAGATTGCGGTCGGGAGCTCTGCGTCGCGCGTCGCCGCGGCGCCCCCTCCTGCTAGACGCCATGCCCTGCAAGCTCATGGCGTGTCGCTCTGTCCCGCGTGGCGGGAGGCTGGGAAGGGCTCAAGACGTTGACTCTCGGGGGCTGCGATGTGGGAAGCGCGTCGCGCGGAGGCGGCGGTGGATCAGAATCGACGGAGCGACACGCGAAGCAAACGTTCCTGGCTACGTCTGGAGTTAGATCGGGCCTGTCCCCCTACAGGCGGATTTTGGACGGAACATGAAAAATACCCCAAACATGCTCCAAAATTCTCGAACCTGGTCAAACAAATCGTCCCCTGACTTTTTTGTTGACTTCTCTTGAGCATTCCTCCTGTAGGGGGACAGGCCCGACTTCAGGCTGGAGGCCTGTTGGCTTCGAGGCCCCGTGCCTCTGGCGGGGGCGCCGCGGCCGCGACCTCGACGGCGCTGCCCCCGGCAAGGCCCTGCTGCCCGGAGCAGCAGCCGAGCATGGGCCTCGCCGGGGCGGGGCGGGCCGCTGCCTCGCCCCTGGGGGCTCTGGTGCTCGAGCCAGACCCCATCTGCCCCGCCGCCCCCTCGGGGCCAGAAAACAGGCGGCACCACCCCACCTGCGGCCCCACGGGCCGCGGCGTATGCTTAAGTCGTGCCTGTCCACCTACAGGGGGATTTTGGACGAAAAATTAGAAATAGTAGAAAAGCACCTCCAACTGGTCAGAAAATGCTAGAAAAATCATCCCCATATCATTTTTCCACTATTTTTGAAGATCCCCCCTGTGGAAGGACAGGCCCGGCTTGAGCGTATGCTGGGACGTCTGGCGTGGGCTTCTGCACGGTTGCAGGCTGCGGCCCCCGATGGGCCGCACCGCAACATGAAGGGCGGCAGGTAGGGTGGTGTCGTTCGTCGTTTCAACGGCCCTCGTTATCGGTGCGTGCCTGCTTTTCATGCCCCCAACGTCATCACAACCATCACCATCACCATTACCATCACCATCGTCATCATCATCATCATCATCACCATCACCATCATCATCATCATCACCATCACCATCATCATCATCATCATCATCATCATCATCATCATCATCATCATCATCATCATCATCATCATCATCATCATCATCATCATCATCATGGTCACCCTTCTCGCCTCTTTCGCCTTCGCCATCACATCCACCCTGGGACCCTCCGGCCGCCAGCCGCCAGCCCTCCGCGCGCCGCCGCGGGCATGGGTCCGGTGCCCACGCGCGGTTGCCGCTGTTCTTTTTCAAACTGTCGCTCTCGCCATTGCGCCACACACATTCGTTTCAGATTTTTGCAGCAAGCTCAAGGACTCGCGAAGCATGGACCGGTGCCTGTCCGCGGGGGCCCTGGCCGTGGGCGCGCGAAGACCGTCCGCGGGCTCCAGCAAGGTTCCGTCCGTGAGGCCTCATCTTCAGAAAGGTTCCGTCCGTGAGGTCTCGTAATTTACTACACAGGCACCCTCCGACGAATTCCGCACGTACCTCCAGTGGCGATCTACACACACCCACCCTCCACTGGGGACAAAGAAAAGCCAACAGAGGGTGTCTGTGTATATGTTGTTGTCGGAAGTCTCGCCCACCGGGGTCCTACACACGCGGGCTCCTGGCTCGTGTCTTCCTTCGCAAAAAAAAAAAAAACAACCTCGAGCGTAACCCTATCCGGAAGATCGACAGGCCGATGGCGATGACAGGCTCAGGAATGTGCCTTCAATAACTGAAAGAATCCTTACGATCAGCACCGAGATAAGGAGATACCACTGAAACGGGTAAGAATAAGTTTCACGCTTGTAAGCACATGCCCGCCCAAATGTCTCGCCCACAACGTCGCGCCCACAACCCCCCTCCAATGCCATTCCCGTGATTGCTCTTGTGCCCGCTCCTCTGCTTGGGCTCACACGCCGTCAGCCTGTTCATGTTCTTCGGCCCCATCCTCGAACACCAGCCTCGTCTTCGAGGGTTCGAAAGGTTACGCATCCCCAAACGAAAAATGTCAACACGCCAACGGAAGTGAGGCATATGCTAACCAACCGGCATCAGTCGATGGAAGTTAGGTGAAAGCTAGCGGAAGTACAACTCTGTCCTTAACGCGATGCTCTGTTTTGGGTTCGAGGTTTCCTGAGTCGTTCTCGCCCTTGTGTCCTATTCATCAAGGTGCTCGTCATGACAAATAGCGTTTCACTGTACGCTTCGACGTGTGCGACGATCCCAAATATTGATGTGGATACCCCCGCCGGCGACGGGGGGTCATCTCGAGAGGCCGAGAGCGCCCCGCCGTCCTTCCCCCGCTTCGGCACGGGGACACGCGCTGACCGCTGCCCCCTGGACATCTCCAGGGGTGCGCTCTGACCAAGATTGCGAGGCGAATCCACCCGTGGCAGCGAGGGACTGGCGGCGGCATCGGCATCCTCCAACCTATCTGGTGAGCGACTTGTTCTTCTTCGGCGTTTCGACATTGGGCGGAAAGGGAGGGGGGGGAGGGGGGGGGTCTCGCTCCGAACCTCTGCTGAGTGCGGCTGTTTGCAGGAGTGCTGCCTCTGGGGGAGGCCCGCCCGCTCGAAGCAGGCGCCCAAAAAACAGCCAAGCTCTACTCTTAGGAGGCAACTACTGGGAGGTTTTCGTCGGAAAGTTAAGGAGGATTAAGGCCCACTTGGGAGCTGTTACGCCAGAGTGGACCTCGGAATAAGCTGGATTAAGCCGGATTGAACGGGATTAAGCGGGATTGAGCTGGATTTCGGACCAGGGCAGAATCAGAATTTGACCTCCCAGGAGTTGCATCCGAACTACTCCATGGGGGGGGGGGGCGGGAGGGGCTTTGGGGGGCCGCGCCGATCGGCAGAACAGGGCATCAACAACGTTCACCTGCCCGATCTCTGACCTGCTCGCGCGCGCGCGGCTCCCAAGCAGACCCACCTCTGCGCTGCGCCGCCGGGCACTCTGCGACGGGGCCACCAGGGTCCCCCCCCCCCGGCGCCCTTGGCCGAGCAGGGACAGACTGCCCCGGCAGTTCCTTCGGCCTGCCACGACATGGTCCTGGAACCCAGAGGTGTTCTGAGAACATATCAGTGCTCCCAGAGCAGAAGCCCGAGGTGCGACAGCAAGACAGTCTCGGCCAGAAGTGTTCTGCGAACAGTCCGTGCAGACCACAGAAAATCCGTAGAGCATTCTTTGGTGGGACTTTTTGTTTCCAGCGCGACGCCCGCCCGCCCGATCCGCTGCCCCTCGAAGGGGCTATCTTCAGCGCAACTCAGCCCTCGAGGGGGCTATCTTGCTTCCCCTCCTCCTCCTCCTCCTCCTCCTCCTCCTCCTCCTCCTCCTCCTCCTTTGCCCTCTCCCTCCCTTGCGGCTGCTACTTCCAAGCCAGGCTAGAGTGAGCCTGGCGCGCAGCCTAATACTTGCCTGCTTGTCTGTTTCTCCCCCGGGCCCGGGGCCATTGCGCGTTCCTTTGGTGGGACTATAGGCACGCCGGGAGGCTTGGCCGCTGCTCACACCCCCGCGCCCTTGGCTAGCTCGGGGCCACCTCGGCGCGCCGGGTCTCCCGCAGCCGAGCGCTAGAAGTCCAGGGAGAAGGGGGCGCCCGGCCGGAGCTGCTCCTCGGGACGGGCGCCTTCCCGGCACTTTTTGCGGGGTCGTCCCGACGCCACTCGGGGGTCCCAAGGCTAGACGAGCGCGTCCCACGACACGCAAGCGGCCCGGATCCGCTGAGGGAGATGTGCGACCCATTTCGCCGAGGCGCGCATGTGTTTGCTGGGCGTTTGCGATGAGGCACTTGGCGAGTAATGGAACGCGCTCGGCGAAAGGCGGTGCGAAGACAGACGAGAAGCGGTGACCTCGGAATCCCAAACGACCTCACCACACGGTCCGTCCCTGCATTTTTTGGGGGACCGCGGAGCTCCCAGTCGCCGGAGACATCCTCGGAGAACGACCCATGTCCCGAAACCGTGCGGTCACCCGAATCCCCCACTGTGGGAACACGACTTTTGGACACTGCCCCCGCAAACAGGCTGGTCTGGCACAAGACCGTGGAAAGGGTGTCGTGTACAAGAATGGCATCCCCGCGGGACGCCAATGTTGTACACCACCCCGACGAACAAGCTGATCCAGCGCAAGGCACGCGAGCGTGGCGGTGGCCAAACCATCTTCGCTCGACACTGACTCACCATGCGAACGTCTTCTGATGCGGCGTTTCGACATTGGGCGGAAGGGCGGGGTCTGGCTCGGGGCCTCTGCCCGGTCCGACTGTTTGCAGCAGTGCGTCCCATGGGGGAGATTCCACCTGCTTGAAAGAGGCGCCAGAAACAGCCAACACCTATTCAATACTGGGGAGGGAGGGGGTGCAAGGGCCCGCGCCGATCGGCAACACAATGAATAAGAAAACGATCAGCATCGCGGTGTGGTCACCGCACTAATTGCCCCCGAGCAGCGTGTTTGAGAAAGACCGCTTGGAGAGTCATCGAGGGGAGGCCAGGGTTAGGTCGGGCACGTCCTCCTACAGGCGGGTTTGGAAGGAAAATGGAAAAGAGTCAAAACAAAATCAAGCATGGTAACAAAAAACAGGAAACTCGTCCCCAGGCTATTTGACACTATTGTTGAATATTCCTCCTGCAGAGGGACGTGCCCGACTGAAAAGCCAGGGATGGATGTGTCGCGCCGCCGTGGTGGGCTCACGGGCGGCTGCGGTGGCAGAGGTCACCGCGCTCGCCTCCGACTCGTCTTCTGGGGGAGGCATGTGGGCGATTTCGGAAACCCTGAACCCAAAAGTGTTTCCATCTCTCTCGGGGGCGCATTTTTCACTTTCGGCACCTTCCGCCGCCCTTCCGCCGGCTTCCGCCGGCGGAGGCACCCTCATTTTACTTCCGCCGGAAGACATGACAACTCCTTCTATTCGCGAAGACAAGGCCCTTTTTGGGACGCCCCATGTGGGTGGGGCATGTGACCGGTTTCTTATTCGGCGTTTCGACATTGGGTGGAAGGGGGGGGGAAGGGGGGTCTAGCTCCGGACCTCTGCCTAGTGCGACTGGTTGTGCCAGCGCGTCCTATGGGGAGACTGCACCTGCTCGAAACTGGCGCCAAAGACAGCCCAGATCTACTCCATTGGGGGGGGAAGAGGTGGGGCGAGGGCCCGCGCCGATCGGCAAAACAATGAGTGAGAAAACGATCACCATGGGTAGAAAAAGAGAAAAAGGCAATAAGCAGAAACTTCTGGCGCTCCGCACGGATCTCTTGGCTCTGCGCTGGACCCCCTTCCCTGGCGCGCGGAGCGCGCCAGGAGCGGCGCTGGAGGGGCCCAGCGCGGATCAAAGAAATCCGCGCAGAGCGCCAGAAGTTTATGTTTATGGCGTGTTTTGGTTTGTCTTCGGATTGGACAAGGAACCCGTAGAAGACAAGGCTCTGGAAGCCGGTGGACCTCCAATCGTGGATTGGCCATGGGTATAAACGCCGCCCACATCAGATAAGGGTCTGAAGACTCCTGGGCACACTCCTTGACCAACGCCCCCGCCGTACTTGCACATCGTCGCGCAGCCCGTGAAGCCTACATACGGGGGAAGGGGCTGACAAAAGCTATCGCGCTCAAGGGACCTGACATGACGACCTCCTGCGAGCATAATCTGGGCTTCGAAGAGACGTCGGGAACCTGCTAACCAGGGTCAAACAGACCCAAGTCAGCAGGAAACCAAAACCTGCAATGCAGGAGGAAAAAACTGCAACGCAAGGCTTCACGAACCCGGGTCAGCCCATATGCACGGCCGCCTCGCGGCGGCCACGAGCGGCTCGCTGACCCGGGTCAGCCAGGAGGGATCTTCGCAGGACCCTGCAGGGTCCGGTGTCCTGGCTGACCTCCATTTGCACTGACACCCGTCTCAACGCTTCGAAGTGACGCTTGGGACCCACGTCCTCGGCAGTGTGAGGCTGATTGCTGTGAAGGCCCCCCGAGGGCCGCCTGGCTGACCTCCATTTGCACTGACACCCGTCTCAACGCTTCGAAGTGACGCTTGGGACCCCCGTCCTCTCGGCAGTGTGTGAGAGGCCGCTTGCTGTGGAAGGCCCCCCGAGGGCCGCCCTGCCCCCCGCGCAGACCCCCGCAGACCCGCCTTGGATGTTGGCTTCTCCTGCGATGCACCAGCTCACTGAGCTCGGGCGCGTCCTCCTACGGGCGGATTTTGCACGAACGCTAACAACAGTAATCTGCATGTATGTATATATATATATATATATATATATAGATTCCTCTTCCTATATTTCTACAAGCCCGGGCAGGGGGGAAAACCCGTCACCCCCCCAAAAAAAAACTGAACTCCAAGGATCTGGGGCTTTGGGACCCTCCGGACGGGCCTCGAAGCGGCCCCCCGGGCCTCCCAGGGCGTTTTGCCAAGCCTTCCCAGCACACCTAGGGCGATCAGGGGGGTCATCGGAGACGTCCCAGAGACCCCCAAGACAGCACAAGAGCGCTCCAAGAGTGACCGACGTGACCTCAAGATGGCCCAAAAGGCCTCCAGGACGGCCCCAAAGAGGCCTCCAAGAGCACTCCCAAGAAGGCCCCAAGAGGCACAAATCTTTGATGTTCTGTTGGTTTTTGCTGAATTTTGGGTTTCTCCTTTTTTCGGCTTCCCGATGCTCCAAGACGGCGGTCTTCTGGGCGTCCGAAGCCGCCTGGGAGGCTCCAACATCGCCCCACAACCATCCGAAAGGGCTTCCAGGCAGTCCAAGAGAGCCCCAGAACGGCACAACACGGGTCCAAAATGGCCCTCAGAGAGCCCCATGGCGGCCCAAGATGGCCCCAAGACACCCTCCGAAGCATTCCAAATCGTAACCCGGTCGTTCAGGGAGACCGCGGTTGGAGGCAGGGTGGCCCGAGGAAGTCCCCAGAGGCCCCCAGAATACGCCCAGGAGGCCTCCAAAAGGCCTTACGAAAGCCTGAAACAACTTGTGTGAGGCCCCCATAGGCTCTCCAACGAGGAGCCTCCGCAAAAAGAGCTGAGGAGGATGGGGAGAATGTGCAAGGTACGGCGAAAATAAGGAAAAAGAAGCATGGAGGAAGGACAACGAATAACATTATTATAGCGGCGATGCCAGAAAACGCAACAAAGAATTATCTCTAAATTGTCGGCTTGACCGTCGTGCTATTCCGCCTGCATAGCAAACTTCAAAGACCAAGGTGCATGGCGCGAAGCGCCATTGCAGTCTTGTGTGTCTATATATGTATAAATATCGGAGGTGGGGGGGTGAGATCGCAGTGAAACGGAGACCCCCCGCCAGGAAATCGGTTTCGGTTTCGTGTTCGTGTCGTGCGTGCGGGCGAGGCGAAGCTACGCGTGATCCTCCTGTAACTAGGCCGAAGTATACGAGCAAAAATCCGTTCCCGTCCGCCAGTGGCTGGGAGGTGTCCCAGTTGGGCCGGGCGGTGTCCCGGGTGTCCCGGGTGTCAGTAGGAGCGAAAGTCCGATTCCCGTCCGCCGGTGGCCGGGAGGTGTCTCAGATGGCCGGGCGGTGTCCCCGGTGTCCTGGGTGTCCCGGGCGTCCTGGCGCTAACACATGACGCTAATTTCATAATTCATTTTGTTCGGCGCCTGCGGCGGGCTTTCTTATCCAATCCAGCTTATCTGATCCAATCCATCCTGTCCAATCCAACCCATCTTATCTCTCCAACCCATCTTGTCCCATCTCATCTTATCCCACCCAATCCAATCCACCCAACCCAATCCATCATTCATTTGTTTCTGCGCCTGCGGTGGGCCAATCCAATCCATCTTATATTATCCAATCCATTTCTTCCAATCCAACCCATCTTATCTTATCCAATCCATCTTATCCTATCCAATCCAACCCACCCAACCCAATCCATCAATTAATTTTTGTCGGCGCCTGCGGCGGGCTTTCATCCAATCCAGCTTACCTTATCCAATCCATCTTGTCAAATCCAACCCATCATCTCTTATCAAACCCATATTGTCCAATCTTATCTGATCCCACCCAATCCAATACATCCAACCCAATCCAACTCAATCCATGTTCCAATCCAAACCATCACCAATCGTCACTGCCATCATTGTGGTGGAGGGGGAGACTGATATATATATAGAGAGAGAGAGGTATTCCCTAGTATGCGATGGTTGTCTCGTGTTTGTCTTGTGATTGTCCTGATGGTTGTCTGGTGGTTGTGCCGATGGTTGTCCTGTGGTTGTCCGACGACAAATAGTTGTTCGGCGCCTGCGGCGGGCTTTCTCATTTTGCTTTTGAGGTCGATAGTGAGATCGACAGTGAGATTCACCGATAGGTCGGTCGACGGATAGGTAGATAGTGGGATCTCATCGTGATCGTGATCACCTTTCTGGTGGAGAGAGATTCTGATATAGAGGGAAAGAGAGAGAGAGGGCGAGAGAGAGAGAGACACACAGAGAGTGATAGAGAGAGAGAGAGAGACAGAGAGAAAGAGAGAGAGATGAAATCAAGGTGACAGGCTGGAGGTCAGTCAGGGTGGGCATTTGATCCCAATCCCCCCCAACCTCCTTATCGCCCGCAGGGCGGTCGTATAGGTGTGTATGTATATATATATATATACACATATATTTATATATAAAAGATATAGATGACTGACCCAACAAGATTCCCCGGATTTGTTTAACTATGTTTGAATTGGTTTCCTCCTGTAGAGGGACATGCCCGACTTCGAAGTACACGACCACGTGCAGAGGGCTGCGACGACGGACAGCCAATCTCGCAACGCCTTCCCCTCACGGGGATCACCCAGCATGGGGGGAGGGCACCATCCTCGTTCACCCTGGAGATGTTCCCCCAAATGCTGTCGAACGAGTCCGCCGGGTGCGCCGAGAAGAACCACTCCCGCACGCGGGCCACCGGCATCTGCAGCCAGAAGTGGCTCCGGCGGTAGCACGCGAACTCGTCCTGGGGCAGCCGCACCTGGAATCAGGTCGGGCATGTCCCCCTACAGGCGCGTTTTGGACGCAAACCAAAAATATCAAAAAAACATGCTAGCATATCTAAAACAGACTAGAACAATCGTCCCCAGACTATTGTTTGGACTAGTTTTGAATTGTCCTCCTGTAGGGGGACACATCCCGACTCAAACCTGGAAGGGCCCCTCGAGCAGCGGGCCCACGGACTCGTGCACGAAGATGGCGTCGTTGTGCGTCAGCCGCAGGAGGTGCATGCCGTACCTCGGGGAACGACGAACGACAGGACCATCAAAACTCGGAGGTCCGCGCGGATTTCTCGGATCGGCGCTGGACCCCTTTTAGGAAGCAATTACTGGGAGGTCTTCGTCGGCAAGATTAAGGAGGATTAAGCCTTAAGCCCCAGTTGGGGGGCTGTTACGCCGGAGTGGGCCTCGGACAAAGCGGGATCAAGCGGGATTAAGCGGGATTAAGCCGGACTTCGGACCAGGGCAAAATCAGAATTTGACCTCCCAGGAGTTGCATCCCCGAAAACCCCCCTCCCCGGCGCGCGGAGCGCGCCAGGGGCGGCGCTGGAGGCGGCGCCAGGTCCAGCGCGGATCCGAGAAAGCCGCGCGGGCCTCCGAGTTTTGATGTTTGTGTCGTTCCTCGTTCCCCCAATACGGTCGCAGGTGGTGCAGCGCGTAGCTCAGGGAGCAGCCGCCGGCGGGATTGAACTGCCGGACGTCGTACCGCTCCAGCCAGCCGCGGGAGCGAGCGCTGCTGTGCTGGGCGGAGAAGCGGAAGGGCGGCGGGATGTGGAAGGTGATCTCCAGCATGAGCAACTTGGGCCTGGCCACCCGCAAGATCTCTTCTCGGCGGCGAGCCCAGGGGGGAAGTGAGCATGAGAAGGCCTTCTCAGCAGGCTCGGAAGTACCCCGGCCTTCCGAGAAGTTGTCTAAGCCTTCCGCGAAGACACTAAAGACTTCTCAGAGGGCGCGAGGCCTTCTGAGAAATCCCACCGCCTTCTGAGAAGGCCTGCTCCTTCTCACTTCCCCCCCTCGCTCGCCGCCGATCTTCTGCGACAAGGCAGTCGCAGCCGTCGATGTCGACGACGAGGATGTCGAGGGGGAAGGGTGCCCCTCGCGACTCCCCCGAGAAGAGGCCGCGGAGGTGCGGCGTCAGGAGGTCGCCCACCGTCGCCGGCTCCACGGCGAGCAGCACCGGCCTGACGTCCGCGGTGGCGTTCGCCAGCGACTTAGGGCACTCGGCAAGATCGTCGCTGTTGGCGTCCACCGCGAGGCCCCGGAAGCCGCGGCCCCTCTCGGAATGCAGCAGGTCGTACATCGGGTCTGGCGGCCTGCACGTGCCAGCGCCGACGTTGACGAATGTGCGACTGAGGCCCGCTCCAGTGGCCGCCAGCATCGCAACCAGAGACGTCAGGATCGACCCAGTCTCCTCTACCTGGCGGATTCAGGAATCCCTGAACCCAAACATGTCGTCATCCCTAATTGGGGGGCGCATTTTGCACTTCCGCCACCTTCCGCCGCCCTTCCGCCGGCTTCCGCTGGCGGAGGCGGCCTCACTTTACGCCCGCCGACCTTCCGACGCCCTTCCGCCGCCTCTCGCCGAGGAGGCGATGACAACTCCTTCGATCCTCGAAGGCAAGGCCCTTTTTGGAACGCCTCACCTGGTTGCCGCTGCCCCGAGAATGGCAGTAGGGCGAGACCTGCTCGCCGCCGATTCTCCAGCGGAGCCTCTTGCGGTCCCACGCGCCCTCGTCCACGCGGAACCCTGGCAGCAGCGACTGAAACTGCTGCAGCTGGCCGTCCCCCATGCCTTCTGAGATCTGCTGTTATCCACAAGCCCGACGCACGACGGGCTCCGCAGCGCGAGATCGGAGACCGCCGGGCGAGCCAGGAACGCCACACGATACGCCACCGGGAGCGTAGACGCAACTGGAGGAAGGAGAAAAGACGGGGAGCAGGGAGACAAAGGGCGGGAGAGGCAGAGAAAGGACGGGGCGAGCCTTCGGAGATGCTGACGTAGATGTCGTACACCACGTTCCACGTGTGCTCCGCAAACGAGGTGACGCCCTGGCCGCAGCAGTGGCTCCAGTGCTCGCTGCTGTGCCAGCAGCGCGCCGCCGAGCCTGGACTACAGCACTCGTGCGGGCTGTTCGTGGCCGACCAGCACGACTGCGCGACGTGGAGCTCATGGGGGCCCGGGCCGCTGCGGCGGAGAACGTAGCGCTCGCCCGCGAAGGTCGTGAGGCTGAGCTCCTCGGGGCCGTCCCCGTAGGGCTCCATCGGCGCCACCACGGCGTAGTCGCTCTCCTGGCCAGCCCAGGCCAGCTGCGGGTGCGCCGACGTCGCCTGCCGCAGGCCCTCCGCGGGACCCGCGGCGGCGGCGCTCGCGCGCAGCCTCTCGCCCACGCTGCCCCGGGAGAAGAAGCTCGCGCTCTGCAGGCACGCGGAGGCCCTGCCCCGGTAGCAGACCTGGCTTGGGTGCCACTGCCACACCTCGCGGGTTCCGGCGAGATGGGGCCCCGCGACGATGCCGATGGCGGCGATGGTGTGATGCGGCAGCGGCCACGGCGGCGACGGCAACAGCGACGACGGCGACCTGGACGGCGACGGCGGTGACGGCGCTGGGCCGCAACGTAATCGACGACGCCTGCAACGGCAGCGGTTGCGTCGGCGACGTCGTCGACCGTGGCGGCTGCGGCTGCGGCGACGACGCTGATGGCGACGGCGGTGACGACGGAGACGGCCCTGACGGACAAGACCACGGCGGCGACTGCAGCGGCCGCGGCGACGACGGCGGCGACCTCGGCGGCTCCAGCGGCGAGGGCTACGGCGGCGACGGCCGCACCTCGCACGCCGCGTCGCCGCAGCACGCCGCCCGGCAGAGCCTGGCGCCGGTGGCGCCCGCGGGGTCGGCCTCGAGTCCGTAGCACTGGAGGCCGTTCAGGCTGGCCTGGCGCCGCGCGAGGGGCCCCAGGGCCCGCAGGTCCGGGCGTCGTGGTCTTTGAGGACGGGTTCCTGTCCGATGTCGGCACCTGGGGCCCTCTCGTCGCGCATCGGCCCAACTCGAGGCATGGCATCGCAAGATGGGGTCATCGGAAGCCTCGTTTTCAACAGAGAGCGCCTTACGAGCAGCCCGCGCAACACCTGCAGTTTTGTGTGAGGACGGCCCGAGCGAAGCGGCCGAAGCAGAGGGAGTCCGCCGAGCGAAACATGTGTTGCGATCCCGATCCGATTGTCCCTCGCGTCTGAGCTCTATATTAATTGATACGGTGGTGGCATTAGATAAGGAAAACGTCGATGAATAATCCAGGGTTTGGAAGCCAGTGCAAAGCCAACCGAGGCTTGGCCATGGACAACACCGCCGCCCTCATGAGATAAGGAACCCTCCAAGGTCTGCAGCATCCTGGCCGCATTCCTTAACCAACGCCCCCACCGTAAGTATGGCTTAACAAACTCCCAGCATCTTCTCTTTGCGACAAGGCGCTTCGCGTAATCCGCAGAGCGGAATTTGTTTTGCGATCCCGATCCAGGTGGTCCCTCGCGTCTTATTTGTTCATTAGTCTCTAGTGAGGACGGCCTAACAATGACTACCTACCAAACCACCCAAGCCCGACCCGAAGACCCGAATGTCGGGTTTTTGGGGGGGGTACGGGCTTCATATCCCCGACCCACCACACTGGAAATGGAGAGCCAATCGGAACCTTCGGGTTGTGTTAGGGTCGTTCGATTGGCGGCGAAACAAAATCCCAACACCTTATCATGCCGAGAAGGCGCTTCCCATAATCCGCCAGGTCTTGGGCAACGGAGCGACCCCGAGCCCTTCCCTCCTGGACCCCCCAGATGGACATGTGTTTCTCGTACTATACCCTCCCTGGTCGATAACATCGTCCATCGTGCGACTCTTCGAGTCTGAGCGTGCTTCCCGTCATCCGACCTGTCGCGGGTAAAGGTTGCATCCCCGCGCATTCCCCCTCCTGGACCTCCGCAGTTGACACCGAATCCCTCTGGGTACACACACACGTCCATCGCGCGACCCTCCGAGTCGAAGCGCGCACTTTTTACTGCCGCAACCCCAAGCAAGAGGTCTCGCGAGCTCCCACAAGGCCTGCCGAAGAGTGGCCTGCGCACGTGTGCTTACACGCACACATCACGCGAGGCGCCCATCCCCTGATGGACCCGTCGCCTGGCAGTCAGCGACCCCCTAACCGCGCGATTGGCAACGAACTGTCGGCGCAAAATCTAGCCGCGGTGGTCCCGACCAGCCCAGGAGAGACAACTACACATTGCAGCCGCTTGGAAGTAGAGACTGGGTGGCAAGCGAAACGGGTCGAGTGGTCTCACCGAGGAAGAATACCCAACATCCGTTTCAAGTTCGCGTCTTCTTTCCCTTTGCCTCTGCCTTGGGCTTGATCGCTAGCTCCTCGACCTTTTTGGCGGCCATGGAGCGCGGGGCATGGTTGTCGTCGATATGCGTGCCCGTCACCCGCTGCCACTTCGACGCCTGGCGGAGGGTGCGAATGGATTCGATCAGCTCGCGGTCACGGTCGGCCGCCACGGCCCAGCGGACCTTGCCCTCCTTCTCGCTGCCCTGACACTCCACGACGAAGCAGCGCGTCGCCTGGAACGAGCGTTTCTGAGGAGCCTTCTCGCCAGCTGCCACCGCCGCCTTCGAAGCCAGGAAGACCTGCTGTTGGCCGCTCTCGGTCATGTCCTCCGACCGGGCAGCTTCTTGCTCGCGACGGGCCAATTGTAGGTGGTGCAGAACTGCTCGGAACAGGGCGTCGGGGCGCTTGCCCTGGGGATGCCCTGCGTGCACCTCGTCCTTCTCGGCGGCCGCCTTTGCCGCCTTGCCCTCGGAGTCGTAGGAGTCCATCGCTCGGTCCAGGCTCAGCTTCAGTTTGGCCTTGCTGTCGAGCTCGAGGACCACGTTGTTTTCGCGGTGGGCGGCGCGGTGGCTGTCCTCGCGTTGGAGAACAAGTTTGGTCGTCTCCTTCAGCGGCGCCCGCTGCGTGCTGGGCATGGAAGAGCTGGCATCCCCGCTGCCGTTCGCCGCCTCGCCCTCGGCCCTCTGGCGCGTGGCGGGCTCGGCTGGGGCTCCCTCGGACGCCCCCTTGAACGTCGGAGGACAGGCCAGGTGGTGGAGGCTGTGGTGGGTGTCGTAGTGTGTCCCCCGAAACGGCTCGAGCATTAGCGGCAACGGCAGCACGGCGACGACCCCGAACGCGTTTCTTGAGGGAGTCAATTCTCGTGAACTGGGCCCCGCATTTGGCACGCTGGAGCGAGGGGTCTGCGTCGGAGCCACCCCCGTCACATGTTCATGGCGTTGAAGACCCAAGTGAATGTTGAGAGCACGGCTGTCCTGAAACTCAAGATTGTCGGTGTGGCAGCGATGGCGAAGGTCATCAAAGCCTCCCTCATCATGGCCTCCCGCTCCTCCGTCGCCTCCTCCACCCGCGGGCCTCCAGGGACCACTGCGCGATAGTGTTTGCGTCGATCCTCAACCGTCGAGCTGAAACTGCGGACCATAGCGAGGCGCGCCTCAGGGAGCTCTAGGGATCATCTGAAGAGTTCGGGGGGCAACGAAACCAGGAGGGCAGGCTGGCATTGCATTTCTGGCGGAAGAGCAGCGCACAGGCACGCCAGATCAGTAAGCAGTTGCCGGTGGCGGTCGGCTGCCCCGCCCGCCCGTTCAAAGGATAAGGTACACAGCAATCATGTTCTCACCGCGATCGGGGTATCATAGGGGGCAGCCGCAGGCTTGTAGATGGGCAAGGGTATTCCCCCCCACCACGAGAGTTGTCGGTAACGCAAGACAGACTGGATAGTGTGCACCTTGAGCCGTCGGGTACCTCCTCGTTCGTAGTCGCTGTCATGTGGGCTGGAAGCCTCGACGCGCTGCGGAGCTTTGTAGCTTGCCACCGTTCCAGATGGGCCAGGGCCCCGTCGCTCAGGATGCACGCCTCTAGACCGCACAGAGCGATCGCGCGCGCCAATAAGAGCCACAGTCGCACGCGGAGCTGAAGAGGGATGAAACCTTCACGAAAGACTTTGGGGGCATGGTGAGCGCGAGCAACGTTCGCCTCGCGTTCAGTGGCTGAAATCTGAAGTCCCAAGCATGGTACTGCACCCTGTGGTTGGAGAGGGCGTCCGTCACACATCACCCCCGCCGAACGCGCAGCGATATCCTTATGGAGGCGTCAGGGGCCGCGGCCAGTAGCCACTGCAATGACCTCCGCCTTGGGCGCATTCATGCGATAATCCTTGGCCCGCAGCACTGAAGCGATGAAGGCAATGAAATCGGTGACCTCCGTCCAATCCTCGAAGACAGCAAGCGCGAATAGGTCGTCAACAAAGCACACGGAGGGCACATCGAGACATGCGGTGGCGCACTCGAGATCCAGGGTGGCAGTGATCGGCGGGATGGCGCGCTCCTCCTTGCCAACGCGATGCGCTGTGAGCACGACATTGTACGCCGTGATGAACAGGAGCGGCCCTTCTTCGCCGCCGATACCTGATTTCGGGTCCTTAAGCAAGTAGCAGGCGCCGCTGTGCAATGCGGAGTACAGGAGGGTGAACCCAGCAGACTCGGCCAGGCGATGGACCTTGGACCAGATGGCATTCCTGGGCAGAAGACTATCTCCAGGTCATCCAAGACGCCCACCATAATTTCACCCGGCTTGGGATGTCTGGCCCCGACCCGAAAGCGGCGAAACATGTCGCCGATCATCGCTATGGTATCTTGAGCGGCACGCTTCGCCGTCGCCCCGAACTGGGTGGGCTCGATTTTGGCGGTAGCCTGTCCGATGAATGGTCGGATCATGGACTTGGAGACGCCCGTGCCGAGGCGGCTGGGGACGTTGAGCGTCCTGTAGTGATCGCGGGCGCTGGTGCGTGCCATCGCTGTTGGGCTTGCGTAGCTGTGTCGCGACGCCATCTTTGAACTGTGCGGGAAACTGAATGTAGTTGGCAATTCCCTGGATCAGCGACGGCACCGCAGTGGTTACTGTCGAACCCGCCATCTTCCAGAGCTCAGCCACCACACCACGCGCGCGTGGATGTCCGCCTGGCGTAGTGTCGGTAGGTGGAGCGGCCTTGTGGTTGGGCATGAGGTCGGCGATGTGATTGACGTCGCTAGTGGTGCAGTGGAGCAGGTGCAAGAGTGGTTGGGCTTCCGTAGTCGTCGGAGGTGGCGCTGCAGGTGGTGGGCGTTCGTTGAGGGGGGTCTCCGTGCATTTGAAGATGTTCAGCAGTGCCTGCTTGCAAGCCTGGGTCTCCGTGATCGCGCCTACGCAGGGCAATCTGTCGGGTCCCACCACAGTAACTGAAGCTGGTGTCGGTCTGGGGGCTATCCGATTGATGGTACTCTGGCACTTCCTGTGGTCTTTCTGGCCTCGTCTGCAAGGTCGGCGCCTGCCTGGCGTCGTTCAGCGCGCGTAGCTCGTTAAGCGGTGAGTGAGGGGAGTCGAGCTCTGGTCTGCGCCGTGAGAAGCACGCCAGTAGGAACTCGTTGGTCGGCGAGCCAAGTGGCCCACCTGATGGCCTCCTGCTTCTGCTTGACCAGTCGGACCGTGTCGGCAGAGAGGGCAAAGAACTGGCGCTCCTGCCCGGGCGCGGGGAAACCGCTCGCGGCCGAGGCCACCGCCAGCTCGAAGAAGTCGTAATAATAGGCAGGGGAGGTTTGCGCAAGGGCCTGGTCCACGGAGGCAATGGCGTGGCTCGCGCGGTCCTGGAAGTGCAACGCGTCGCTGATGGCGGTGTTCAGTGGGCCTCCACTGCCTGGGTCCCCCGCCTCGGCGGTCGACCAGCGCTGCCATGCCTGGAGGGAACTCAGCATATATTAACTGTGCCAAGTTGGCGTCGGTGCCCTGGGAGGTCGCTTGGCAACGCGTCGACCCACTCGGACAGAGGCCTCGGCCATCATATGAACTCTAGAAGGGGCCCAAGGCCAGTGGGGTCTCACGAATGACCCGCGCGAAATCCTGGGAGCCCGTGCTGCGCGACGTGGCGACGTAGTCGATCCGCGTCTCACCCTGACCGTCAGGGTTCCTCCATGTCGCGCTGCGTCCTGCTGCCGGGCCGAAGGTGTTTAGGGCGCGCATGCTGCAGTGGGAGAGGATGTCATGGAGGCGTCGTCCGTTGTCGGCCCAATGCGGTCGACGCCGTCTCCGTGAACTGGCATGTCCTACTTCAGGTAGCGACGGCGCCATGCTACCGTTGCCATCCAGGGCCGGTTATATAGCGCAGCGGGCGGGGACGCAGCCCAGCGCGCGATTCAGACTGTCAAAGAGCTAGTCCTTGTCGCGTCGGAATGCCACGTGGGCGGCTGCTGTGATGGGTCGGGCTTGGGGCTTGTCAGCTGGGGCGCATCCACAGAGGGCGCAGAAGTCGATGTGGGGCTCGCGTTGGACCCGAATGCCCGCTAGCTCCCCCCAGTTGCCACCCGCGCGTAACTGCAATCACCCCCCGCGGAGCAATTCGGTTGGATATAGCAATGGCGACCCCGCCCTTCAAGTGTCGAGCCGAGCGCGGGGAAGGCGCGGTGATGTAGTCGGGGCTCTCCCACTGGTGTTCGATGGAGAGCATGGCGCCCTGCAGGGCAAGAACGTCGACGCGGGCAGCCGTCGCGCGTCGGAGAACTTTGTCCAAGCGGCCAGGCATGAGCATTGTCTCGGCGTTGCACGGCCACATCTCGACGTAGCCGCGGCGTGGGGCGCAATGGGCCGGCGGGGGAAGCGACGGTGGGAGCGCCGCGCCGCCGTGCGCCGCCGGTCGGCAGAGCTTCGCCGCAGCGTCCTGGACTTCGCGCAGGGCCCCCTTTGAACCGCACTCGCCCTCTGGCGAGCATGGCTCGACAGGCGCGGCCATGGCTCCGCGCGCGGCGCGCTGGGTCGCCCCGACACTCGCCATCGTCGGATGGCATGGAGCTCCGCGGCGATCGTGCCGCCAGCGAAGGCTCGGCCCTCCAGCGTAAGTAACTCCGGCTAGCGATGGCGCGTAGGAGAAGGAGAAACGAAACATGTCGCGCCATCGACTAAGAATCATGCTGCGCGGGGGCTCGCGACCCCGCTGACACGAGAAAAAACGCCACAATCGCTCAAGCCAGGGCCTTCAAAGCGCGCTTTTTTCAATAAAAAAAAAGACGCCACCCAGCGTTGAGGTCTCGCGGGCATTCGCAGAGCCAGCCGCCAGGTCGGCCCGCGCGCCCGCGCGCCCACGGACGCAACGCACGAAGCTTACCACCCACTGGCGGGGAGCCCGCGCATTAGCATGCGACCCCCTGGCCTCGGGATGGCGGCGAGCAGCGATTTTCAAACGGCGCAACACATCATGCGCGGGATATGCATAGTGCAGCATGGCGGGGGGCGCCATTGCCAACAATGCGAAGTCGGCAGCGCTCCAGGGTTTACAGGGGCAGGGCTGCGAGCCAAGCCAAACGCAAAGTCACCGACGCAGCGAACCGAGACGGAAGGGGGGCGGACGCAGAGGCACAAGCGTTGGAAACAGAAAAAAACACAAAACTAAACCAGGCGCCGGCAGCAGGCTTAACTGAATAAGTCAGGGCTGGCGCATGCAACCTGATGGACTCACCTGGCGTAGACCCAACAGCCCAGTCTACTACTTCACTTCCTTGAGCTCGCGGCGTGGTCCGAGGAGCATGGTCGTCGTCGATCATAAATCCCTCGAGCTCCTGCCACTTCAACGCCGCGCAGGGTTGTGGGATGGATGCGATCAGCACGCGGTGACGGCCAGTCGCTCCGATCCAGCGGACCTTGCCCTCCTTCGCGCTGTCCGGGCACCCTACCACGAAGCAGCGCTCCGCTTGACACGGGCGCAGGCCATGGGCGGCGACGCAGGCGGCCGCAAATATTGCAGATGCCGTCGTCCCCGAGTGCTAGCGCGGACGCGGCTGCCAGCATGGACGTCGAGGCTTCTCTGTGGGTGGTGCTGGTCCTGCCCTATTCGGATTGGCGGTCCAGCTCCGTAGTTGATCCTGGCCATACTGGTGAATGCCACACGCAGCGCTCCGTGCTGCAGGCGGGAGCGCCTCGAGCCATCGCAGGAAAGCAGCCCTGCGGTTGGCGCCCTTGCGCCGCGCGCGGTCACAACTCTCGCGCGCAAGTTGTGCTGCACTTGGACCCCGAGCTGCTAGCGCCCATTGAAAACGCAGATGCTGAAACTCCACTGCGAGGCCGGCCTCGCACCAGCATTTCCACCCAGCCTCGTCATCTGGTTGGGCTCCATCCCTCGCGCCGCGGATCCAGTTCCGCGCCCAGCGACGCACCTCCCGTTCATGGGCTGGCGCGGATGCACTCTCATGTGGCGACCTTCTCCTGGGCCCAGGGGATGGCGTCGCAGTTGTCGAGGTGGCCCTGCCGATGCCCCACCTGCTGGACCTGCCCCTTGCAGTAGCTGGCAGACTACCGGTGCACTTGGACGTCTCATTCCCCCTTCACCGACTGAGCCTCTTCTTCAGGTGGTGGTCGTTGGTCGTGCGGTAGGTAGCGTCGACGCCCAGGACACTGTGCACCATCAACTTCTTCCTCGATGTAGTGGTAGGTCAGGCTGTCCAAGAAGCGCACCCAACTGGCCCGAGGGTCGGGCAGTGGGCACCCGCGCGGTGGGTCCGCTCCTTTGCTGGCACCTATGCCTGCAAGGACCGCCGCTGCACGCTCCTTGGCAGACTGCTTGGCTGCCCACCAGTTGTCCCAGTCCACCGCGAAGCAATCCGCGTGGACTCTAGCCGTGGGGAAGGCGTGATGATGGAGCCGGGGCGATCCCAGATCCGAACTTCATGCGAGTAAGTTGTGTCGCCGTCTGAGGTAATCACATAGTTGGATTGTGCCGCGACGTCCTGGCCTACATGAAGGTCGACATCAGGCCACAACCGCCCTCTGGCGAGCACAGCACGGTGGGCGCGGTGATAGCTCCATATGCTGTGCACTGGTTCGCTGCCGTCATAGGAGTCATCGTGCGACACGGAGCTCCACGGTGGCCGTGCCGCCACCGAGCGCTCGGCCCTCCAGCGCAATGAACTTCGGCTAGCGATGGCGCGCAGGAGAGAAACGAAACACGACATGTCCCGCCACCGACTGATGATCATGCTGTGCGGGGGCTTGCGACCCCGCAGACACGAGAAACGATGCCAAAATCGCTCGAGCCAGGGCCTTCTAAGCGCGCTTCCCGTCATCCGCCAGGTCCCCAGCGGAGGAGCAACCCCGCCACCACTCACCGCCTGGACCCCCCCATTGATCAAAATTTTGCCTAAAGGCCCGGATGCAACGTCCATCGCGCGACTCTTCGAGTCTAAGCGCGTTTCCCGTCATCCGCCAGCGAAGTTATAGGGTGCAATCCGCACTTCCTACTTAGAGAGGATGAATCCCCTTGGACAAACGGTGCACGCCAGAGGCGTTTCCCGTCATTCGCAACCGTGCCTGCACGAAGCGAACGTGTTAGAACCTGGGCCGGCATGGGAACGGAAAGAGCGCTTCAAGAACTCGCCCGAGAAGGCCCATGGCACCGTTCGCTCTTGGGGGTCTTGGCGTTAAGAGCTGCTTCACGTCACCGATCGCTCCTCGAGGCCTTGGTGTAAAATTTGTTTCACGTCATCGCTCGCCTTTGGAAGCCTTGGCGTTAAGATTTGGGCCGTCACCGTTCGCTCTTGAGAGCCATAGTGTGAAGAGTTGGGCACGTCACCACGCACTCTGGAGAGCCCTGGAATTTAGAGATGTTTAGCGAACACGTTTTCAGAATTCGCGATAACGGCCGTTATCTGGAATGCTCCCCCCTCCCCACCCCATCATCATCAACATCATCAGCAGCATCACCCACCACTATCAGTACCACCACCACCACCATCCCCATCAGTTCCACCACATCACCATCACCATCATCACCACCATTACCATCACCAACATCATCACAAGCACCATCACCATCACCATCACCATCATCAACATCACCACCATCATCATCACCATCCTGACCATCAGCACCACCATCACCATCACATTCAACGTCGTCGTCGTGTTCGGCGTCATCGCCACAGCATCAACCTCACCTTGATGGCCATTATCACCATCATCCCTCCCCACCCCTCCTATCCGCTTGCGGGGTTCTTGGACTGAGCTCGGGATCTTAGACGGCGAAGAAGGGTCCCTCAAAGAACCCAGCGAAGGCCTGGATACGCAGAATCCTCAGACTCCCGAGAAGCTTCCCAGAGAGACCCCCGAGGGCCCCAAGGGAACTCCGAAAGACCCCCAAGATGGCCGAAGCACCCCACGACGGCCCAGAAGCGTTCCAGGATAGCTCGAGGGGGCCCCTCGAAAGTAGTCAAGTTTCCACGCTCATCCCGTGGGGCAGCCCGGTCCCTACACCCATGGCGGAGGGAGGCCCAGTCCCGACACCCGGACAGCAAAGCCCCTACACCCAGGGGCTGTCATCTGCCCTTCGCCGACCTCCTGTCACCTGACGAGGTTTACGACGACGACCCCCACCATTACCATCAGCATCAGCATCAGCATCAGCATCAGCATCAGCATCATCATCATCATCATCATCATCATCATCAGCCGCAGCAGCATCATCATCATCATCACCATCACCATTACCGTCATCATCACCATCATCAGCATCATCACCTACATCATCACCACCACCATCATCATTATCGTCGTCATCGTCGTCGCCCTCATCATCACCACCACCACCAACATCATCATCATCACCAACAACAACAACATCATCATCATCATCAGCATCATCATCATCACCGTCATCGTCATCAACATCATCATCGAAACAGTCATGGTAATCATCATCATCCGCCTAATCACCATCACTGCCATCATCATCCTCATCCTCATCCTCATTATCACCAGCATCATCGACACCACCATCATCATCCCCATTATTGTCATCATCGTCATCAGCATCATAAGCATCAGCATCAGCATCACCAACACCACCATCGTCAGCATCACCACCATCACCATCATCATCATCTTTTTCGCTGTGATCACCACAGCAACTATCATAATCAACTTCATCATCATATCGTCGACATGATCGCCACATCATCACAATAACTAGCCCATTCACTCTTGAGAGCCTTGGTGTTTAGAAGTGTGCCACGTCACTGTGAGAGCCTGGGAGCCTAGGTAACAAAAGATTTCAATGTCACCGCTCGTTCTGGGAGCCTTGGCGTTCAGAGCTTCTCACTTCATCGGGAGTTCTTAGGAGGCTTGACGTGCAAACCTGTTTAAACCACCGACTCGCCTAAACATGCGTCTTCCGCCACCTTTGAGCTCTTGGGAACCTTCGAGTCAAAGCTGTGTCCGTCACTGGGTCGTCTGGGGACAGGAGCTGTGGCATCAAAGCTGTACCCGTCACTGTGCCGTCGTGAGGCCCGAGGGCTCACAACACCGTCCATCCTTCGAGCCTTGGTGCTTAGAATTTGTAGCGTGGTGAAGCAAAAATCCGGCAAGAACCTTACGAAAATCATTCCCGCATAGTTCCTGGGAGAGCCGAGAGGGTTGTTAGATAAGAAGTCGGCAGGCAGCGCTACGCCAGCTCCTCTCCAAAGCTCCTGGTCAGGCAACGCCGCAGCGGCTTGCTTGAGCCGGCAACGGGTCCCGAGAAGCGTTGTCCTATTTGTTCCCAATACGCGTGCTGGAAGCCTTCTCCGCAGGTCCATCGCAGCACCTTCGAAGCTCCTGCAAAGCTTGCTCTTCGAAGCTTGCAAGCTCCTCAGGCATGCTTTCCAGCGTCCCGGCAAGCGTCTCCCATAGGCAGTACACGCGCTCTGGACTGCGACGCTATCCAGGTTTTGGACGCCACAAGTTGAATGTGACGTCTCTGGGCCTTCTTGGGGGTCGTTTTGGGGACCTCGAGGGCCGTCTTGGGGCCATCTGGGGTCGTCCTGGGCTCGTCCTTGGAAACTTTGGCCGTCTTGGGGCTCCCTTAGGGGCCTCTGGGGGCTATGTTTGGGCTCTCTTGGGGCCCTCTTGGGCCATCTTGGGGCCTTCTTGGGCCGTCTTTGGGGCCCGCCCTCGAGCCGTCTTTTGCCGTTGTTGGTCCGAATCGGCGAGTACCTTACAACGATCCAACACGCGTCCGTCACCGGGCCAACTCTTTCCCCGGAGGGCTGTTGGCACCGTGCGCTCCGGGGAGCCTTGGCGTGAAGAGCTTTCCAACTCACTATTCGCTCTTGGGAGCCTTGGCGTTGAGAGCTCTTCACATCATCGTTCGTACTGGGTGTTTTTCCACGTCACTGTTCGCTCTTGGAACCTGGGTGTTCAGAACTTGTCACGTGCCTTTAATTCTTTGTAGCCCTGGTTGTCAAAGCCTGTCACGCCATTAGAAACTCTGGGGAGCTTTGGTGCTCAGAGCTTTTACCGTCACCGCTCGTTTGGGGAGACTCCATGTTCAAAGTGTTTTACGTCACCGTATGTTCTTGGGGGCCTTGAAGTTCAAATTATTTGACGTCACTTTTCGCTCTTGGGAGCCTTAGCGTTCAAAACTTGCCACGTTAATGTGAGCTCTTGGGGGCCTTCGTGATCAGAGCCATGTACGTCACCGTTCGCTTTTGGGGGCCTCGGCGTTCAAAGTTGCTTACGTCGCTGTTCGCTCTCGGGGTTCCCCAGGGTCCTCTGTTTCTCGAGACCAAGATTATTTGCTGCCGGCAGAATTCAGAAGAGCCCTGTATCCCCACAACAATCGCAAAAGGATCTCTGAGTGCGGTCACACCGTAAGATCTAAAGGTTTGCGCGGGTGCATAAGAAGCGCCCCGAAGCGGGACCCCTCATTCCTCGGCTGGCGGCGCGTCGTCGCTCGAGCGGCAGAATGCAACGCCGAAACAACCGCATCCGATATCCTTGCCCGGGGGGAGTTGCACCTCCGTGTAGCAGCAGAAGAGCTTGCTCGCAATCTCGCAAATGCCACGCTCCTCGGACCAGCAGGGGTCTGGCTCGCAACTGATGCAGCAGCACTCGAGAGCAATAGATCCCGCGCAGCAGCAAACCTTGAAGGAGCCCATGAGCGGCGGATTCATCGCCTAGCTGGAAGTGCAGGACAGCTCGTAGCAGCAGCAGGCGACGAACGGCGACATGTTCTGCTTCAGCTCCTTGAGCTCATCGGTGGACGTCATCGCGTCAAACTGGCTACGGAGGGGTTCCCCGAGGGACCGTCTTGGGGGGCTTGCGCTGGCTTGGGGGCGTTCTTGGGGCCCTCTTGAGAGGCGCTCTTGGGATCTCCTCGTGGCCCCCTGGGGCTCTCCTTTTTTTTACTCGCAGACAAGCACCTTTGCTGCGGACAAGCAGTTCAGAAGAGGCCAACGCCCGCACAGCAACTGCGAGCAACTCGTCTTTGCGAACCCTCTCTTGCTCTTGCTGGGGAAGCGCCGGACGAGATTACACCGTCGCATCAAACGATGCGTGCGCATAACAAGCTGCCCCAGTCAGGGCCCCTCACTCCTCGGCCGGAGGCGCGTCGTCGCTCGTGCGGCAGAATGCAATGCCGCAGCAACCGCATCCGATGTCCTTGCCGGGGGGGAACTGCGTCTCCGTGTAGCAGCAGAGCATCTTGGCCGCGATCTCGCAACAGCCGCGCTCCTCGGACCAGCAGGGGTCGGGCTCGCAGCTGATGCAGCAGCACTCGAGCGCGATGGATCCCGCGCAGCAGCAAACCTTGAAGGAGCCCATGAGCGGCGGGTCCATGGCCTGGCTGGCAGTGCAGGACAGCTCGTAGCAGCAGCAGGCGACGATCGGCGACATGTTCTGCTTCAGCTCCTTGAGCTCATTGGTGGACGTCATCGCGTGCAGGAGAGCTGGTGGGGAAGCGCAAACCTGACCAGAAGCTGTAAATCGGGAATATGCTCGCCCGTATCGCGGCTTGAGCCAAAATAGTTTTGAGACCCCCTCGGAGGCATCTTGCAACGTCTTGGGCGCTATCTCGAAGGCACCCAGGGCAGTCATTGACATTTCATGGCCCGAAAAAATCAATTTAGCTCCTAAGGACAACTGATAGTTGTTGCCTCCTCGGGGCCTCCTGGGAATCCTATTGGGGGCATAATGGGGCGTCTCGGGGACCTTTTGGGCCGTGACGCGGCTATCAGGAACCCTATGGGAGCGCTCTTGGACCATCTTCCGGTACTCTTGGGTCTCTCTGAGGCCGTCTTGGAGGGGCATCTTTGGCCGTCTTGGACGCCACCTGGGGCCGTCTTGAGGCCGCCTGGGCCGAAGACACCGCCAACATGACCCACGGAGGGCGTGTTACAAATCGCGCCCTGCCACGCCGACCCCCCGCCCCCCTCCCCCCGGGGACCCTCCCCATCGGGGCGGCTCCAGCTGTGCACGTCCGAAACTTCTCCCGCTGGCGCTCTTTCCGTCATGCTTGCCTGTTGTCTGGGAGGCGTTTGGACGTTCGAGGGCCGATCCCCAACCCCTGGTCGGCGTGCGTGCCTCGAAAACCGCCTCCTCCAGCTGTGTCTCCTGGCGCTCTTCTCGGCCTCCCCACGGGCAAGATGGCCTCCGAGACGGCTTCCACGGCAGCCCCGATGCCACGAAGGCGGCCCAGATTGGCCGCAATGACGGCTCGAGAGGCGCCCAAGACAGCCCCAAGGGCTCCCGAGACGGCCCAGGAGGGCTCCAAGAGGACCTCCTGGAGAGCACGAGGAAGCCAACACCACTGATCTACCTTAGGTTACTGAAGGGATTTGAGGTCCTCGCCTGCTTGGAATCCCACCAGCCCTCTGGGCGTAGGTGGTCTAGAGCAGATCCTCTTCCACCCCTCCCTCTTCCCCCTTGGGGAGGGGTTTACCCCTCCCCCTACCCCCTCCCCTGGACCTGGACGGGGGGGGCCGCGGGTAGTTAGAGCGTCCCAGATGGCCCAAGACGGCTCCAAGAGCGCCTCAGAGAACCCAAGATGAGCTCCAAGATGGCTCAAGATAGCGCAAGATCGCTCGAGATGGCTCCTAAGATGGTTCCAAGAAGCCCAAAGACGGCCCCAAGATAACTCCAAGTGGCCAAACAGCTCCCCAAGGAGGCCCCGAAGAGGCCAAAATCGTCCCAAAACCTAAGGAAAATCAATGATTTTTGCTTTCTCGCCTTTTCGCTTCCGATGGCCATCCGAGGCCTGGAGATGGTTCCAAGATGGCCCAAGAGGGCCCCAAGAGAGCCCCAAAAGAGCCCCAAGACGGCCCCAAGAGCGCCCAAGAGCACTCCAAGAGCGTTCCAAGAGGGGTCCAAGAGGCGATTTTAGGGGCTTCCGAGGGGGGACGCTAATTAAACCCCCCCTCTTGTTTGATCGATCTCCTCCAAGATGGCCCCAAGAAGCGCCCAGGAAGCCCCAAGAGGTCCCAAGATGGCCCCAAAATGGCCCCAAGAGGCCCCCAAGAGGCCCCCCGGAGGCCCCCAAGAGACCCCCAAGAGGCCCCAAGAGCCCCCCCAGATGCACCCAAGATGCTCCAAGAGGCCTCGGCGAGAATGCCTAATCATTGATTCTACACAGGTTTTAGCCACATGGAGGCCTCTTGGGGGGGGGCACGGATTAAGATGACTCCAAGAGCGTCTGGGAGAGCCCAAAATGACCTCCAAGATGGCTCAAGATATCCCAAGATGTCTCATAATGGCTTCCTCTGTGTGCTGCCCACTTCTCTGATCGAGGCAATTCCTCTGGGCATCGTTTCTGGATGGGCTGGTGGGGATTCGCGAAGCGACAACAATTCCGACCACCCAAGACGGCCCAAGATGCCTCCAAGAAGCCTGCAATATAGCTCCAAGACAAACCAAGAGGCCACCAAGAGGGCCCCAAGTCAGCCCAAGAGGCCCCACAAATCGCCCAGGGGGCTCCCAAGAGGGACCCAAGCCAAAAGGCCCCAAGAGGCCCCCAAGAGGCCCCAAGAAGCCCTCAGGAGGCTCCCAGGAGGCCCAAAGGGACTCCCAAGAGAGCCCCTAAGAAGCCTCCTCCTCCTCCTCCTCCCTGTCCCCATTTTCTCCCTCTCCTCCTCCTCCTCCTCCTCCTCCTCCTCCTCCTCCTAATCCTCCTCCTCCTCCTCCTCCTCCTCCTCCTCCTCCTCCTCCTCCCTACCGCTCGGACGAAGACGAGGTCGAGCCCACGACCCGTCCCAATTCAGACCACTCGTCGGAATTGCGCTGTTCCTACACTCAGCTTCCTTCCCCTGTTGCGCTTTTGCACACGGCGCAGTTTGCCATAGGCAGCTGGTTACCAAAAAGCGATCTATCTCCAAACACTGCCAAATTAAATTAGAGGTCCGACCAGTCTGGCCGCGAAGGGGCCGTCTCAGTACCCCCTTGCAGCTCTTCCGTGGGAGGCCAACATGCAATGCCTGCCACATGGCGGCGATCACACATGTACAGGCAGATAATCCCACTAGCCCTCTGGGCGTCGGTGGTTTAGAGCGTTTCCTCTTCCACCCCTCCTTCTTCCCCTTCGGGGAGGGGTTTACCCCTCCCCCTACCCCCTCCCCACTGACCTGGACAGGGGGTTCCGCGGCGCGTTGGAGCGCCCAAGATCGACCCCTGGGAGGGCTAAAATTCGACACCCCTCACGAGGATCGTGGCTCCTGAGGGGGGGACTGTAATTAGGGAACCCCCCTTCGTTGATCGATCTCCTCCAAGATGGCTCCGAGGCCCCCCAAGAGGCCCCCAGGAGGCCCCCAAGAGACCCCCAAGAGGCCCCAAGAGACCCCCCAGAGGCACCCGGAAGCGCCCAGGAGGCCCCAAGAAGCGCCCAGGAGGCCCCCAAAGGCCCCAAGATGGCCCCAAGAGGCCCCAAGAGGCCCCCAGGAGGCCCCAAAGAGGATCCCGAACGGCCCACAGAGGCCCCCCCGAGGCACCCAAGACGCCGAAAAGCCCCTCAGGACGACCCTCTACTCGCCTGGGCGTCGTTTCTGGACGGGCTGGTGGGGATACGCGAAGCGTCTAGAATTGAAAACCTCAGCAAACTGCCATGTTGCATTAGAGGTGCCACCCATCTCGACGCGAACGGGCACGTGCCACACCCCCAGGCGGCTTCCCCGTTGGAGGTCAAAGTGCGATGCTGTTGCCTGATGTTTCAAACTGTTTGCGGGATGGAAATCGTCTGAGGAGAAGGCGGCTGCGTCAGAATGAGCCTGGGTATGAGGAAATCTGAGTGCGAGCGAGTCAGAACGAGTTAGGCGGTGCACGAGAAGCCAAAGTTGGCCGCTGACCCCCGCTTGCCAAGGGGTGGGAGGGCGTGTGAGATTATTGGCTGCCTTTCCCCCTTCCCCTTTCCCCTCCCCTCCCCTGGGGTCCAAACTGCTGTTTAAAGGAAGGGGGGGGAGTTCGCCAATGCACCCCGGGGTCCTCTGGCGGCATCCGGAGCCTCGAAATCTACACTCCGTGGCCTCCAAGATGCCCAAGATGCCATCTAAGCTGGCTCAAGCCAGGTTCGAACACGTCGAGGAGGCCTCAAAACACAGAATATGGCCTCAAGACGGCACAAGAAGCCTCCAAGACACCCCAAGATGGCTCCAAGAGGAGCCCAAAAGGTGCCCCAAGAAGCACAACTCGCCCACCTCCCATAGGAAAACGTGCATGTTCAGCATATTCGGTTCTTTGGTTGTCTGAATTATAACAGCGTCCAAGACGGCTCAAGAAGCCCCCGATATTGCTCCAAGACGGCCCAAGCAGCCCCCGAGGGAGCCCCAAGACGGCCCGCGGGCCACAAGACAGCCCAAGAAGCACCCAAGACAGCCCACAGGGCCCCAACAGGGCTCAAGAGGGACCCAAGAGGGGCAACTGAAACTGAATGTTTGAACCCTCCGCCCCAAAAGGGCGCCCGAGACCGCCTACTGGCGCCCAAGAACATCCCAAAAGACTGAAAAAGGTCCAAAGGAGCCCCCCGAGGCTCCCCAACGGATCCCCAAAGTCCCCCCAAAGCCTCACCGTGGTCTTTTTCCGGATGAGATATTAGATGATGGCAAGTGAGTCTGACCATGGGAAGGTCTGAGTTGAAGTGGTCGGATTATGAATGATAGTTTGAGTCTGTCGAAGTGTGAGTGAGTCTGCGTATGGCTCAGTCTCAGTGTGAGTGGGACAGATTACGAGAGAGTCTCATTATGGGTGGGTCGGAGAAGACCATGGACATGCAGGAGGGAGGTGACGGGAAGGAGGGAGGAGCTGGGCGGAAGGACTCGGATACTTTAGACTAAGAGCAAGAAGCCCATACTTAGGATACGTGTAACCCTTCGCGTAAGTGAAGGCTGTGGGGAAACAGCTTCATCATCACGCCTGGATGTTAAGGTGGCTCCCCCTTGCCGAGAGGCCTAGAAGAAGAGAGAACAATTATACAACACACTGGATCCTCGATCCTCGATCCCAGTCCTGCGACGTGGTGTTGTTTGATGAATGGGCCCTGGAAATACTCACTCCTTCCTGGACACATGTCTTCCGCCCGGCATTGTTTCTGACGGCGACGGGACCTGTGAATCATTATTGTTTCGACGTGATCGAAATTTAGGCCCTCGACCATTTTTTTGCTGAGACGTAGGGAAACCAACATACAACATGCGGTGTCCTCGCATGGGACGTTCGTCGGCACCCCGGCATGAGGCCAGGAAGAGGCCGCACTTGAAAGCAAGCACATCGCGAGCGAATCCCCGAAGACTGGGCCAAAATGGCGTCAGGGCTCAAGCGCTGAGGTTCAAGCAACCCATCAGGATGGGAAGGGGAGAGAGGGGAGGGGGTCGGAGGCTTGACCAGAGGGCCCAGCGGGGTGCTGAAATGCTCGCGCTGGGCCGAAAACTTGTCTCTGTGTGCGCCCAGGCGCGAGTACGCAGCATGGCCGCCATACTTCGAGCGAGGACACGCCTCTCACTCGCACCCTAGACGATTCCTCGAACATCGTTCCTTCATGGGTCGACGCTCTCGGCGCACATCAGAGCACGTCAAACTCGCCATGCGCAGCAAGGCCCACGCGCGCATGCTAATAAGTGAACTGCCTGTGGGCGGTCAAGGGGGTGAACATAGAACCAGCTGCGAACTCTGACACTGCTCGTGTACGCTCTGTGTAGGGCTTCGCTGAGGCCTGCCGCGCAAGTATGTAAGGTCCAAGGCACACCTCGAGAGTACCCTGACGCGTCGCGACATCAGTGGACTCATCGTTGATATCAACAGAGTTGGGCGAGGCGAAATCCTTCGGATCTACAAGGTCCTCCCTCGATCGTCGCGCCTCGTATCCAAGACGCACGAAGGCTGCTAATGTGATCAGCGCAGCTCCTAACACCGCATCGGCGCCTGGTATCTCGTTGAAGATGAACACCTGGACCGCGAATGAGCTTGGAACCTCCAAGTACATGAACAATGCTGCGATCGTAGCTGGGGCCATCTTGAAACCAGAGATCGCGAGGAAGGAAGATCCGATCCCAAAAGCTGTGAAGGCCAACAAGAGCACCATCCGAGTGCCGCTCCACAACTCTAAGTCTGGAACGCTCCCACTGAGGCACAGAACCGTCGGCATGGCGACAAGTGCAATGACGGAGTCTGTAAATACCTGAACCTCGAGTGGTTGGCACCGGGGCATCAGGCGAACTACGCAGTTCCCTGACGCGAAGCACAGGCAAGCCAATAATGCGAACCCTTCGCCCGCGAAGCCACCAGCTCTGTCATTGTGTTCCGCGCCAGTCAACGCACCGTACAAATTGGCCACAAGAGCAACGCCTGTGCCACTGACTGCTCCTTGCAGCCAAAATATGCGGCCCAGAGGTTCATGCAGCAGGACGTGAGCAAGCAAACCACAACACACTGGATGGAGATACACGATGGCAGTGGCTTCCCCTACAGGCAAGTAACACAGCGAACACCAGAATGACATTAATGCTGCTGTGTAAGTGGTGGCGCGCAAAGCCAAACAAAACCTGCATCCCGGCGGGCCAGCGATGCAAACGCTACGGCCTGAAAATTTCATCGCACATGACAAACCCATGCTGCATGTCCATTGCAAGAGAAATCTGGCCTGCATCAATTGAAACATTGGCACGCCCTTGAGCAACTTGACAACCGTGTTCGCTGCCACAGAGAATTGAACCCCACATAAAATCAGCACTACTCCGGCCAACTCTCGCGATGTCGCCATCACCGCGAAATACCTCTCATGCGCGCAATGGCTTGCGTGCGGCAGCCAAGGTCGCCTGAACCAAATAACCTTGCGCCAAGAGTGTTACGGTCTTGGCCCTTGACCCTCAGAAGGTGGCCTCTCGAGGTGCCCGATCTACTCCGACGTCCCCAGGAGGCCCCTGGTGGCGGGCCGAAGCGAGCCGAAAAGGCACACAAGAAGTAGACGCTCGCCAAGGAGATCCCGAGATGTGCATCTCATTTACTAGCGCTTCCGCCAGTGAGAGTCTGAATGGGAGAATCTCAGTCTTAAGTCGGGCATGTCCCCCTACAGGCGGATTTGGGCGAAAAATGAAAACATGTCCCACACACAGTCCAACATGTATGTTTTTTTGTTTAAGGAGACGTCCCCAGGCTATGTTTTCTATGTTGGAATATTTTTCCTGTAGAGGGACAGGCCCGACTTAATCTTAGCCTGTGGCGACTGAGCGATCCCTGGCGCTTCCACCTTGGAGTGTCCAAAGGCTGCGTCTGCGCTCGAGGCATCCTCCCGATCTGCTCTGCAAACAAAAGAGTCCCAACCACGAAACAAGCTGCAACGGATTTCTGTGTAGATTTCTGCGTGGGTTTTTGCCCGAAACGGTGAGCGAAAAACGAAGTGATTTTCGCGTGGATTATTTTTGGTTTTCATTCCTGGTCAACAACAGATCCGCACGAGATTCACCTCGAAATCTGGAACGACATTCTCCAGGACACTCTGGGCCCATCCTACCGTTTTTCGAACGAAATCCGCTCTGCGATGTTGGCGCCATGACAAGCGCCTCGCCCGAGTCAGCCCCGCAGTCTGGCCGCAAACGAGCCTGTGCAACACCTCTTTGCGGCTCCCACGCCAGGTGCTGAAACCCGCGCTTCGCGTGAGACATCCTGACAGTCTGTTCTGAGAGAAGAGGAGCCTGGGCCACAAAACAGTTAGGAAGCAACTACTGGGAGGTTTGCGTCGGAAAGATTAAGAGGATTAGGCCCCATTTGGGAGCTGTTACGCCGGAATGGGCCTCGGACTAAGTGGGATGAAGCCAGATTAAGCGGGATTGAGCTGGGTTTCGGACCAGGGCAAGATCAGAAGTTGACCTCCCAGGAGCTGCATCCGAAAAACAGGCAAGACGCACGAGACATCCACACGCACTGGGCGCGAACGGGGCTGTGCAACCACCCATGGCGGCCCCCGCTTGAACCGCCTGAGATATCTCTATGGTTTTTTGTTTTACATATCTGCCTGTTGTGTTCTTTATGTCTTTCTTTGTTTTGGGTTTGCTTTTATTGTTGTTGTTTTTGTTGTTGTTTTGTTTTTACTTCTTCGCCCGGGACATCTCCGTGGGCGCGAGCGGTGCCCTGCACAGCCACCCCTGGCAGCTCCCTCCGTGGTGTGCCGGAGAACCCCTGGCGGCTCCCCTTTTCGGTTGGGGTGCTGGCACGCGCGCCTCGCGCGAGGCATCCTCACAATCCGGGAATCCGAATACGAAGGAGCCCGAATCTCTCAAGGAGTACAGTCGGACATGACTGGAGAGGACACGCGAGAGGTCACAATACCCTTCTGGGGGCCACGTTGCGACAGAAATGCAGGAGGCATGAGGCGCAAGACTCAGGACACGAGGGTACCCTTGATCTGGCAGGGTCGACCTACTAATCCGGGCCGCCTGTATGAAGAGCGCGTCCCAGTCCTCTCGACATGAACGAATCTGGGTGTGAGTGCGTCTACGCGTGAGTGAATCTGGATGTAGGTGAGGCTGAGTTCTGATGAATAAGTCTGAGTGTGAGCGGGTCTGGGTGAGCGAGCGAGGAGAAGGGAAGTCCAGGAGGAGGAGGAGGAGGAATGTCTGTACAGGAAGTCGGCGGCATCCAAATAATTCGCCGACCACCGCTTGCCAAGAGTGAAAAGCATATGAGATGATTTGCTGTCTCCCCTCCCCCTCTCCCCGCCCTGTTATAAGCGAGGGGGGGGAGCTGGGGTGGGGGGTACGAGTTCACCAACGTACCTCCCGGGACTCTCCGGAGCCTTCAAAGAGCCCCAAGACGGCCCAATAAGCGCCGAGATAATCCAAGGAAGCGTCGAGACGGCCTAAGGTAACACCGCGACGGTCCAAGATGCCTTCAAGACGGCCAGCGAGGCCCCCAAGAAACAAACATCGCCCCATTCCCTCTGGGAAGCGTGCATTTTCGACATGCACGGCTTGCTCGTCTTGGCGAAGTTTGCTACGGCCCAGAGAGCGGGAGAAGTATCTTTCCCAGTGAACTGGTCTATTCCCCGGAGAAATGATACACTCCCCCGTTGTGGGGTTAGAAATTGTAGAATACCCAAATGTTGTTGCGAGCTTCCAACAAGTTGTTTTGGCCCTTTCGAAAACGCTAACCGCGGAAGCTTCTACGGAGCTCCGTGGCAGTTTCTCAAGAACTCAGTGGTGGGACAATTTGCCCCGATTTCCTTGGTAACGTCTAGGGAGGTCCTCCGCAACCCTGTGGGAACCCGCAGGAATCTTCAAGAATCCGCAGGACACCCCCACCCCCTGCGCACCCGCTGTGGGTCGCGAGCGTGCTACACCTGACACGCCCTGCGACATGGAATGAATCGAGACTGGGCTCAGGGACCAATTCGTGAACACCCTCCCTCACTGGTGCCGAGAAAACGCCGAGCCTGCCTTGCCCTGCGACCCTGGCGTGGAGAGAAACCGCACTCGGGGGCCATCCCTTGCGCACCCCTTCTGGTGCCGAGATGGCCCCAGAAAGGGGGTTCCGGGATGGCCCCAGGTGCTGAAAGATGGCCTCCAAGATGGCGCAAGATGGTCCAAGCTGGCTCAAGATGGCCTCCAATATGTCTCCAAGTGGCCCCATGATGGCCCCAAGACGGGTCCACGTGGCCGCGGAGAACACCCAAGAAGGCCCCCAAGAAGCCAGAATCCCACCATAACCAAAAGGAAATCAACCCCGAAACCGCGTGAGAAAAACCAATTGTAAATTTGGGCTTCAAGGAGCCAACATAAGGTCATTCAGCCTCACAAAAAACAACGGGTGACACGCGCCACCCCCGAAACAGTGTGAGAATCATCAAAAAAATCTGGGACTCTGGGAGCCAACAGAAGGCCATCTTCACAAAAAAAACAACGGGTGGCCCCGAAACCGTAACACAAAACAACAAATTATACATTTAAATTTGGGATTATGGGGGCCATCAGAAGTCCATTCATATTCTGGAAACGGGCGACACGTGTCACCCCCGAAACCGTGAAAGAATAACACATTGAAACCAATTGTAAATTTGGGATTCTGGGAGGCAGTATAAAGCCACTCAGCCCCACAACAAACATCTGGCGGCCTTATGTCGGCTCCCAGAATCCCATATTTACAAATGGTTGCTCTGTGCACATTTACATGTGTATTCACATAGATCATACAAGCATGCATGTGTGTATTTATCAATCGCATCGTTCGGTCCCCGTGGAATATGTTCCAGGGGGGGACAATTTTTTAAACATAATTCTTCGGCAACGAATTACTGGCAGTCGGGATCCGCGGGGAAGGAGGGAGGGTCATCATTTTAAACAGGTTTGAGACACTACTGTTACTACGAGCGCTACAACACGCACCGACCTATACGTTCCCTAGTCTTTTTTCGGAAGCTGTGATTGCACGTAAACCTACCATATTGATTTCCAAACCTTTTCAGGACGACCCCGTCAGAAACATTCGCCGGAGGAGTGCCCGAAAACTGGTACACTCCCAGGTGCCACCAGGGAATGTACCAGTTTGCCAGGGTACGCGCCAGTCCGCCAGGGTATGGATGAGACGCACCATGGAGCCGCCAAGGTCGTCCCAAGACGTCCCATGAGGCCCCCAAAAGGGCCCCAAGACGGCCCAATAGAGCTCCAAGAGGGCCCAAGAGCAAGAAGGCACAAGGCGGCTCGAGGGCCTCCCACGACGGCCCAGAACCCAGAAGGCCCCAAGAGGGACAAGATCACTTGACATCCCAAATCTTGCACGCAATGATGACCCAAAGAGCTCCCGAGTGAGCCCCCGGAACGCCCCCAGAATGCCCCAAGAGGCTTCAATGACGCTTCGAAGAGGCGCCCAAGAGGCCCCCCGAAGCCAATCAGATGCCCCCAAGAACCCTCCGATAATCCTCTGAGAGGTATTCCAGGAGACCCTCATATTAATCCGCAAGGCTCCTGGCCCACAGGCCAGGGACGGTGGCAGGAGTCTTGACGGATGCACTGTCATGGGGGTCGGTGGAAGGGCGTAAGCCTCTCGAATGAAAGAACCCCATCGTAGGACATGGTAAATAACAGACGACGGCGGCGAAAGAAGACGATCCCCCTCCCACTAAATAACAGACGACGGCGGCGAAAGACGACGATCCCCCTCCCACCGCAACGAGCCTGAGATGGGCAGCCGCTCGCCGGCGCCTCACCGGCACCGCCCCCGCCGGCCGAGGGCACCGCCGCCAGCGCCGCAGCGGCCCGCAGCCGCGCCGCCGCTCATCGGTGGTTCAAAGATGGGTTCCTGAGGGACGGGGTCCTGCGGATACCAGGAGATCCGAGGGTGGATTCACATTGCTTGAGACACCTCGTCCTTGGGACCCCATGAGCCCGTCTCTTTCTTCGCGGCGATAACTAGCGCAATGGGGGGGGGCAGGAGGGGCACAACGCAACGCCCCCCCCCCCCCGGGCAGTGTGGTTCCCGCACCACCGCAGCGTCCGCGCGCATGACGACGAGCGACCAGCGACGAGCGACGACAACGACGACGACGAAGACGACGCGGCCACCGAGCTTTGATAGACGGCAGAAGATCCACCCTGATAAGAACCACCCAGACACGCGAAGCCGTTTCGAAAACGCACCCACAGAAAGAATCAAACAGGACAGGGCTGTCTTTTAAACGCCCAGGGCCGTGTAGCAAACGCCACTCGTCTGGTCCGGGTGGATCCCCGTGATTTGAGCCACCGAGCTGCGCCGTTGAGGGCCGCGGCCAGCCGGCGCGGCGCCGCGGCCGGGCGGCCCGCGGCACCCGCCATGCGCGGCGCGGCGCCAGCGGGGCGGCGCGCGGCACCGCGGCAGGGGTCCCGGATCCCCTCGGGCAAGGACAGCGTCACGACGGGCGTGTTATCTTTTTTGCTGTAGAAACAAGTGCTGGGCCTCCGGGGCCCTCGCCAGGCCACGGGGCCGTCAGGAAACGATCTCAGGAAGGAGAGCTGGTCCCGGGGAACGGGTCGAGACCTCCGGAGTGGACGTGCTGGAGAAAGCATGACGTCGGGGGCACGGGCTGGGAACAATGGTTGCCCCCTGGGGCCGGGTGGCTGGACAGCCGCTCCCTCCTGCAGCCCATTTTGCCCCTCTCCCAATACTGCTCCTCGTCCTCCTTCTCGCCCCTCTCCAACTCGACTCCAGCGAGGGCGCCACGAGCGGGGCGTCGTCAGGAACAGCCCCGAGTGCAATGGCGGTTCTTGCATGTGGTTCTTACAGAACCCCTGCGACACGATGCGTGATGCAGCGGACGCAAAATCGATAATGCATACCACTGACTAGGACGAGCTAGGAAACGAGGATCAATAATAAGAGACTGGCCGCCATCGTGCCCGAACAAACTAGTCATGCACAGCGACGACTTTAGATGCTGCCATGGTCACAAACGATGTGCATGTTTGCTGCGCCATCTGCGGTATTCGACTTTCCTCACCCAGCGCTTGCATTTAGAGGTTCTTACCCCGGCTCTAAGGCTACTCGGTGCTAGTTTTGTGCATGCCATGACGATGGACACTTTAACAACCCTATTATTAAATCAAACATGTGTTTAACATGTGTAAAACACGTTCTAAAAATGTGTCAAACATGTTTTTACATGTTTAACACATGCTTGAAACATCTGGTAGATATCTGGAAATTATTTGGCACCATGCTTCCTATCCATTGATCGTCCTCCACAGTGCTAGCTCCTGGTGCCGCCCGTGGGCGCCCCGTGCGCTGGCTGCGAGGTCAGGGTCCGAGCGCCGTTGCCGCCCCTTGTGCGCCCCGCGCGCTGGCTGCAGAGTCCTCGTCTTCGCGACGCTGCCACCCGCGGGCGCCTCGCCGGCGCCCCCCTTGCGCCGGCTGGTCTCGGATTTTCGTGGCGTGGTCGCCCGTGGGCGCCTCGTGAGCAGCTCACTGGCGGGCCGGGAACCCCATGGTTTTCGCGACGCTGCCGCTCGTGGCCGTCCTGGTTGGCTCACCAGGCGCCGGCTGTGAGCTCCGTGCCTCTGCGGCGTGAGAAGGCCCTGGGCGCCTTGTGGGCTGGCTGAGCTTCTCTCCATTGTTCCCCTTAAAGAGAAAAGCAGCAGAAGAGACTCCCACTGACCTCCTCCCCCCTGGCCTGATCGCCCCCCCCCACCCCCCACCCCTGGGACACTGCAAATGACCTATGGGTCTGCCGCATCTTTCTCTTTCCCTCTGAGCCCATACCATCCCAGGCTGGCTGGGCATCGCCCCCCTTTATAACCCTTACCAGGTGATAGCGTGCGGGCGCTCGCGTATCGTACAATAGCATGGTTCGAGAAGACTTTGAGAAAGAACTGCTACAGAGCTTACACGCGCGAGCGCACACGTCGAAATCAGAACAGCCACTCCACTCCCGCAAGCAGCTCGGCATGAAAACATGCAACACCGGTTGGGCATCCTTCATACAGATTGAAGGTGTTGTGCCCGCGCGCATTGGCTGAAAGCATACAATAAACCATACGTATTTAGCCATCACGTCCAGGCCCCGCACTTGCATCCCACAACCCGCACCAAAAAACACGACGGGCCACACGCGCGCGCCGCCACGCGCGCGTGCCGAAATCGCTCCGCAACACCGGGACCCCCGCAGCCTTCCGAATGAGAGCCCTTCACAAGCGCGTGCAAACCAGGCGGCTGTCCGCCAGAAGCTTGCCAGGGTTATTGGATGTCCGCGCGGGCGTACTTCCTCGCCAAAGCCCGCACAAGCGCCGCCACATCACGTCATCGTTACCGCCAATCGCCCCCATTGCCGCCATCATCACTCAAAAACCTGCGTCACCGACACATGGACGTCATCATCGTCATCGCCGGTCGTCGCCAGCACCGGCAACTTCACTGGCTTGCTATCGTCATCGCCGTCATCGCCATCATCACCGCTACTATCATCATCGTTGTCGCCGTTGTCTACGTCATCATTATACCGAGCCCGCCCGAGTCACCGACCCGCATTGAAGTGCCCGCACGACAGCGCGGCATTTGAGACGCGCTGTGAGGATGCCATCGGTAAGGGTCATTGTGGCCGCATTGGTTGTGCCAAACCCGCTGGCCACTCTGCGCGCAAGTTTGCGCGCGCCAGCGCGGCCGCAGAGATGCACCTGTTAGGGCCAGAGAGTCACAGCAACCGCGGCCACATGGGTTGTGCAAAACAGGTTGCGAGTTGGGAGGTTGCGGTAATGGCGCTAGCAGGGGAATTGACGGCCTCCAGTTCTGCAAGGTGGATTGCAGCGCATAACTTGCATCGCATAACTTTCAATATATATATATATACATATACGTAATATGTGGCCATATGGCGGGTTTCGGAAACCCTGAGCCTAACACTTTGCCATTACTTGGGCAACCAACTTC
>CAUYUJ010015996.1:93020-108020 GCA_963575745.1 Prorocentrum cordatum | reverse complement strand
AGCTTCGCCCCCGACTTATCACGCGCACTATGGTTAGAGCCAACGAGGATGACGGGCTCTATCTTCGCGTTCATAGGCTCGCGTGCCCTGGCCGCCTCACTGTAGCTGGTCGTGTCGGACTCTTGCTTCGCCTCCGGCTTCTCCTTGCAGGGTAGCGCCTCTGGGAGCGGGCCGTAGGCGGTGAGGTGAAGACTTGTTTGTTTCTCGCTTTGCGCACGCTCTGGTTCTTCCGCTTCGTGCGCGCTTTGGTTCTGGCTTGTGACTTCGCCGCCGTCCTCGCAGCTGTTGCCAGAAGTGCCAGCACCTGTCCTGTAGCCTGGGCTGCCGCTGCCTGCCTTCTCGCAAGGGCCGCCACTGCCTGCCTTCTCACACGTGTCAGTTTCTGCAGTTGCCCCGCCGCCCGCTGTCGGCGCCGTCCCTGCTCGCGCAGCGTTGGGCTTCAGCTCGCCCTCTTGCTTCTCGCAGGGTGGCGCACCGCTCAGAGCAACGGAGGGATTGGGCTTCTCGCTTCGCGGACACTCTGGTTCTGCCTTCGCTTCTCGCGCGCTCTTGTTCTGGTTGTATCTTCACCCACGTCTGGCAGCCAGCGAAGGGCCCAGAAAGTAAATGACTGCTGTTCTTGATGCGGCTGCTGCAATTCTTGATGCGGCTGCTGCCATTCTGGATGCGACTGCAGCCATTATTGATGCGACTGCTGCCAAAGATCGGCCTCCTGCTGCTCTGAGCTGTAGCAGATCACGTCTGCACTGTCGCTAATGTCTCGGGAGGTCGGCACCTGGATGATATCTGGAAGTTGCCACGGCCAGGAAAAGTCTTGCCTGAATTCGTAAGGCTCGCTACTTGTGTGGGCCACATTATCGATGTCCGAAATTCGAGAAAAAGGATGCACCTGGCGTGTATGCTGGTGCCTCGGCCCGCAGTTCAGGGTCGCACGAATCTTTCTGAACAACTGCCTGCTGCTCGCATTGGAGTTGGATGGCAATATGTTTCCAGTCTCGCATACGTACTCGCCTTCCTGTTCTGACCGCGTATCCGACACGGCGAACCGCCTTCTCAGACAGTCTCGACGATCTCCTCACGAGTCGTCGGTTGCTCCTGGTCTCGATCATTGTCTTGATGCAGGCGAGAAAGAAAAGAAATATGGTGCATCAAGACATCGCGGCGCCTGCTGGGAAGCGCACGCCTGAGGCCGGCCCGCGCGGCCGCCCGCCCCCGCGGGGGGCAGCCGGAGTTCGGGCCCCCGATGGCCTTGAGCCAAAATGGCTACGGACCCTCCTCCTCCTCCTCCTCCTCCTCCTTCTCCTTCACCTCCCCCTCCTCCTCCTCCTCCTCCTCCTCCTCCTCCTCCTTCTCCTCCTTCTCGTCCTCGTCCTCGTCCTCGTCCTCCTCGGGGATCAAGGTGCGTGAGCGTTCCTCGCCCTCGATCTGTGCCTCGGAAAGTCTCCACGAGGACTCTGGGTAATTACCTCTGGGGTCGTCTGGCGGCCCAGGGAAGGGGGGCCAGAGCTCCAGTGTTAGGTCGGGCATGTCCCCCATACAGGCGGATTTTGGACGAAAAATCAAAAATAAACAAAAAATGCCTGATCATTGCCAAACGTAGTCAAACATCGTCCCCCGACTATTTTTGACTGTCTTTAAAGATTCCCCCTGTAGGGGAACACGCCCGGCTTAAGGCCAGAGCTCCGGCGGCACGGGGGAATTGGGGCGGCAGGACCGTCCGAGGCATAGGCATCCGAGCGGGCCTCTCGGGCCACAGGACTCTGCAGGTGAGCCGCCCTGGCGGTCTGGGAAAGGGGAGGAGGGGCGAGGTCTGTGCTGTTTCGTTTCGGGGGGCAAGCCACCGGGGAGGCCCAGGTCGCCACTGCCAGACATGCCTACTAGCCCTGGTCAGGACCTCGCCAGGAGAGGTCCAGAGGGGCGACTCTGGACGGGGGATCGGGAAACATCCTCCTCGCACGAAAGCGGGGGATAACAAGGGAGGGGTAAGGCAATCAGCCGCGTGCAGCTGAGCTTCACGCCGCCTCGCGGCGCCAACACAACGCCCAGCGGCGAGGGGCGGACACCGCGGGCCCCCTTTCCCGACCCCCCGCTCTCCTTCGACACGAGCCTCCTCGCCCTCATCGCTTGCCTGGAGCCTTAGGAGGCAACTACTGGGAGGTTTTCGTCGGAAAGATTACGGAGGATTAAGCCCCATTTGGGAACTGTTACGCCGGAGTGGGCCTCGGATTAAGCGGGGATTAAGCCGGAGCAAGCGGGACCAAGCGGGACTTGGCGGTATCAAGCGGGACCAAGCCGGACTAAGCCAGATTCCGGACCAGGGCAACATCAGAATCTGACCTCCCAGGAGTTGCATCCGAAGGAGGAAGAGGAGGAGGAGGAGGAGGAGGAGGAGGAGGGAGGAGGAGGAGGAGGAGGAGAGGAGGAGGAGGAGGAGGAGGGCACGACGGGAACTGCGGACGACCCCGCGCATTCTCCCTCGGACCGGCGGTGGCCTCCGCTCGGGGCCCCGCGGGGGCTGCACGCTCCGACAGGGCGGCGCCTGCTCCGTCGGCGTCTGGGAGAGAGGCCAGGACGGGGGGCCCTCTCCTCCTCCTCCTCCTCCTCCTCTTCCTCCTCCTCCTCCTCCTCCTCCTCCTCCTCCTCCTCCTCCTCCTCCTCCCCACACTGCTCCGCCTCTTTCTCCTCCTCCCCGCACTCCTCCTCGCACGCGTCTTGCCCTGCTCCCTCCTCTCAAGGTCTGCCTCAAGGGGGAGGCACACGAGGGGGCACAATAACGCTTTCGGAGGCCCTCCGAGGTGTTCGCTGGGATCGGTAATCTTTTCGTTGGTGTTCAGCGTCGCCGCAAGGGGAGGGGGGACGAGAAGGAGGGGGAGGAGGATCCTCGTGCATCATCCTGTCGTAAATTCAACAACTCATCGTCTCCGCTCTTTCCTTCCAGACCTCCTCGCCATTGATCGTAGGGAATACTATGTTCAACATCTGGTTCTCGGCTTAGCGCTGCGAGCCTTCGCCTTGGAAGCTAATTACCACCAATTGCACTCATAAAGGCGGCTGGTTTTCAAATTGAGGCTCTCGCATTAGCGACGCGCTCGTCCGTTGGGGCGTTCCCAATCGGTTACACGGGTGGAGGAACAATTGTTTTCACAATGTTGCTCACTTTGTGACGCCAGAGGTCCGAGGATGAGGAAGGGCAAGAGGGGCAGCCAGGGGTGGCCGCGACGACGACGAGCTCCCAGACGTGTCCTGGAGCACGATCTGGTCACAATTTCGAAATCTCCATCCCCTCACCCAGGACTGGTTTTCCATGCCGAGCTTTTTCTGGATGTCCCCGGGGCCCCCAGAAGCCGAACACTGCCCCGACTTACCCGCCGATATCTTTTCACGACGCGGCAAAATCTCAGGGTGAGGGGGGCAAGAAAATACCAGAATCGCTATTCCCCAGACCTCCCCAGTGGCGCATTCTGACAGCCGCGCCGGCGAGGAAAAAAGGTAGCGGTATCGGAGGCTCTTCCTCTTCAGCGGTATGGGGGGAAGACAACGGCGACCTGGCCGCAGAGTCCTTGGCGCGCCCGCTTCGCTGGTGGCGGCTGTGACAGAGGCAGCCGCGGTGGGAACTCGGGGGGCTCCTCGTCGGAGGGGGGGGCAGGTCTCCTCGCGACCCGTGGTGCGGCCTTGTGTTCCACCTGGTCTGCCTTCTCCTCCCCGTCTTTTTGTTTTTCTATTTCCCCGCTCCTCCTCCTCCTTCCTCCTGCCCTCCCCCTCTCCTCGCACTTCCTGCGGTATGCGAATCAGCGACGGACGGACAAAAATGGCTGCACTGGCCAATCCTGCACGCGCGCAGTTACAGAACCCTTACACATGAGGGCCGAGGGGCTGGCAACACGACGGACACTCCTGTTCTAGCAACTGGGGCTCGGCCGCGGGCCCAAGGATACCGATCCCGACGACCCCCAAACCCACGGCGATGGCGCAGCTCACATGACGATCTCCCTGCAGCTCCGACCCGAACGGTTTTCCCCCCCTGCCGTCACAGCCTCCAATTTGGCCGCCAGGGCCTCGGAGTTGAGAGGACGATGGCGGCAGCGTGGAGACCAGCCTTCACGACCTGCGCCGAGGTGCAGTTGGCCGATCCCTCCAGGCTGCCAAGGGCAGCGACCTCGGGCACGGAACGCGGGACGGCCCGCGGAGGCTCACTGAATTAGGGGAAAAGACCAGACACAGGCAGCGCCCGCTAAACCAGCCGACGCGGCCGTGGACGTTGCTGCGCGCGGCCGTCTGATATTTTGGGCCGCAAGCGGGAGTTCGGCATCCCTGATGGAGGCGGACCCTTGCGATCTCGTCGACCTCCATCTTCCTAAAGAGGGGTCGAAGACGACCCCAAGCACCCGACCGGGC
Organism: Prorocentrum cordatum; assembly: GCA_963575745.1. Taxonomy (NCBI): domain Eukaryota; class Dinophyceae; order Prorocentrales; family Prorocentraceae; genus Prorocentrum; species Prorocentrum cordatum. The sequence goes on along the minus strand of CAUYUJ010015996.1, from coordinate 103,625 downwards.
CAGACCCGCTCAAATACGGAGGAAATTCCACCCTTAGAAGGATGTCCCCTTGGGAGGGCGCGCCCGCTCCTGTGCCTGAGCTTGGCCTGGCCAAGACCGGTTCTGGCGCATAGCGGGCGAGCGCCAAACCCATAGGGCTCAGGGCCGGGACTCGCGAGGACACCATGCTCCCCGGCGTGCGTCGCTCGGACTTCGACTCCTACCCCATACCTCCATCCTCCTGCGATGCGACAAGCCAGCAGCCTTCTCCCGCTTCTCTTCTCGCTCGGGTGCAGTCCGTCGCGATGCCGAACGTGCGCGAGCAGATGTATATTTTGGCCGTGTTCCGTTGCGGCGGCGCGCCGCGGCTCGCGGCAGGAAAGGTGGTCCGCCAGGACGTGCGTCAATCTGGGATTTGCTTTAAATGCAGCGCTCCAACCCTCGACGTTGACCCAACGTGGGGAGCTGAGCGCCACTTTGGGCGCCTGGGGCGCCCACGGGGCCTGCGTCACTCCTGGAGGACGGGGAGGAAGAAGAGGGGGGGGGAGGTAAACTAGATGCGGTCGCGGAATAGTTGGCATCTTTCCCCCCCTACCCATCCCTACAGATTGGGCGGATGCTGTCTTTATCCGCAAACGCATGTCATAGCGGATTCGGAATACACAATAGGACCCAATTGTGTAATGCGTCATCGTGATCGGGGAGCTGCATACATTGGAATGGGGGGCACGAGGAGCTGGCAGGTGGGCATGAGAATGGGCGTGAGGAACAGGAAAAAAGCCTAGGAAGCCCACTGGCAAAGAAACAAAAGCAGCAGGAGCTGGAGTGGAGGGCATGAGGACAAGGTGGCGGCGGCGAAGGGGAATGGAGGGCGACGACGATGAGGAAGAACTCGGACCCCCAAACAAGACCCACGCTGGGGCGACGGCGACTTTTCCTGAATGACGGGCGTCAAACACCAATTCTTACGTAAAACCACGCTGCCGCGGGCCACTCCCCGGCCATCTCCGGGGGACAGGGGAGAGTAGCAGTCACACTCGGAGAAGATGAGATAAGACAGCGCTTTGAGAAAGGTCGGAGGGTGATCACACCAAGGACTAGCAATATTACTAAAGTTATGCCCTCTGAAAGTTGGCTTCTCTGGCCTTCGCTCTCTCGAGTATGGCTGCCAATATCTGCTCATACTGTGGGGCGGTTTCACTCGAGGAGAAGCCTCTGGGGACGGACAACACGCTCTGCGCATCCCGGGGGCCTGTGAGCGTCGCGTCAAGTCGAGACAGGGGTATGGTTTTATCCAACCTTCCCCGCAACTTTGGATTTGGCCCAATTCCCCGACGAAGCGCGCTCAAAACCTCCAAGCCTTCAGGGGTGGGAGCCTGGCATTGCTTTGCCAGTTTAATCATCCGCCCCTGACTCCAGCCACCACAGTTGAGACATAAGAACTGTTGCTCCTCCACCTCAGTGTGTCCAGAATCCCCAAGAGGTCCCGAGGAAGCACCAGAAGCAGTCATAAGAGCCGTTCCCGACACGGCGACGAGGGAGTGTCACAGGAGGGCAGGCGTTACCATGGAGGCGAGGAAAGGATAGAGCGGGGGAGAGCGGAGGGGGAGGGGAGGACTGGTCGTCACCGCCGCCGCCGCCGAAGTCGTCACCGCCGCCGCCGCCGCCGAAGTCGTCACCGCCGCCGCCGCCGCCGCCGCCGCCGCTAGCTCCGAGGCGACCCGCCGCGCAGTGGCCGCCGGCCGCGAGGGCGCGGGGCTGAAGGCCGCCCCCGCGGGCGAGGCCGAAGCACCGCCGATGCGCAGCTGCCCGCCGCGCTGGGCCAGCTGGTGGGCGCGGTGGATGATCTGGCCTCGGCCGGGAGGGGGGGGGGATCTTAAGACTCCGGCGCCGAGCCTGGGGGTGGACGTGCGGGGGGGCGGGCCTTCTCAGAAGGCTCGGCAGTCCCCCGGCCTTCTGCGCAGCTTCCCGTGAGCCTTCCAAGGCGCGAAGGTGCTGTGAGAAGCCCTGCCGCCTTCCGAGAATCGGGGGCGGCCAAGATGGGGGCGTCCAAGAGGGGGGGGGGGGGGGGCGCAAATCATGGCCGGCAGCACGTGCGCGGCCCAGGGAGGGCGCCAGGCTCGTAATGCAATAAGCAGAGGCGCCATGAGATCTGAGGAAATATCATGGCCCGGGCCATGATACCCACCCACCCCTAGTCATCTAGAAGAAGAAAGAACCACATTAGCATAAACTTTTGGCGCTCCGCGCGGATTTCTTGAATACGCGCTGAACCCCCCGCCCTGGCGCGCGGAGCGCGCCAGGGGCGGCGCCGGAGGCGCCGCTGGGGGGCCCAGGCGAGGATCCAAGAGATCCGCGCGGAGCGCCAAAAGTGTATGCTTGTGTGGTTCTTTCTCCCTCGATCATCACCCCCCTCTTGGCCGCCCCCGAGAGAAGAGGCCTTCTACCCCTCGGGTCCCCCCTTTGGCGACGCGCCCAAGAGAGTGGTGCGAGGCGGGAGGGCTTCTTAGACGGAGGCTGCTTTTTGGAAGGCACCGGCCTCACATATGTAGAGAAGGCCCGCGCCTTCTAAGAATCAGGGGTGCTTCTAAGAAGCCCTTCCCCATCCCCCCACCCCCCTCTGCGCGTGGCTGAGGGGGGTGGAGGCCCTCCTCCTCGTCCTCCTCCTCGTCCTACTCCTCGTCCTCCTCCTCCTCCTTCTTCTCCCCCCCCCTACCTGTGGCAGTGGTGGTTGAGAGTCGGCCCACCCCCCTCTGCGCGTGGCTGACCCCTCTCGCCCGCCGCCGGAACAATAATAATAATAATAATAATAATAAAAAACATGCGCCTGCCCTGGGCTGCAGAGGTGGGCCAGCGGCCGCACGTGCAGCGGCGGCGGCCACTGCGGCCGCACCTCTGCGGCCAAGGGCGGCGGCCGCCGCTGTGGTGGCAGTGCGCGTGGTTGAAGGGGCCCAGGGACACACAAATAAACACACACACACACACAAATCCCAGGATTCCCCATAGTCTCCAGTGTTTTCTGGGCTCTCGTTTTTCCCACTCACCATAGTTTCCCATATTCATTGTGTCTGTGTGTTCTTGTTCCCTCCTGACTTATCCCTATCCCTGCGATTGACAAGCCAAGAGGCGACGCCATCTTAGGGATGTGCCCTCAGAGGCTGCAGGAACGCTCAGGATCGGCACCGAGGCCAGGCGATGGCACACGCATGGGATAGGGATCTGTCTCAAGCTGGCAAGTCCGGCGCGCGGAGGGTGCGGAGGGTGGAGGGCGTGCGGCGTGCGCCAACGCCGGCAGTGTCCAGGCCCATCCCGGGCCCAAGATCGGCGCGCACGCGCCCTCCCGGCTCAGGCCGGGAGGGCGCGCCCGATCCTGCGCCCGGGCGTGGCCTGGCCAAGATCGGCTCTGGCGCACGGTTGGCGATCGCCCGGCCTATGGGGCTCAGGGCCGAGACCCGCGAGGACACCACGCTCCCCGGCGTGCGCCGCGCGGACCTCGCCTCGCCAGGCGTCGACCTCGCGGTCGCTGGGCGCCCGGGCGCCTCCCCGGGCGTGGCGCCGAGGGCCCTGATCCGCCCCGTGCGGGACCCCGCCTTCTTCTGCCGCTGGCGCTCCGCGGCGTCCCGCTGCAGGCGCTCCGCTGCCAGCTCCCGCTCGTCCTTGTCGGCCATGTTGAACCGGGGCCCGCGGTCCTCCTCGTCCAGCAGCCTCGGGGTGGAGGCGACCTTGCCGTACGTCATCAGCGGCGAGAGCCCGTCCACCCCGGGCAGCAGCGCGGGCGTCTGCAGCAGGCCGTAGGACTTCTTGGACAGCAGCTCCAGGCGGCCGCCGGGCGCCCGCGCGGTCTGCGCCTGCAGCTGCGACAGATCGAACTTGCCGTCCGTGGCCGCGGCCGCCAGCGCGTTCTCGAGCTTCTCCCCGTCCATGCGCGCGCGGCGCGAGGCCACCTGCGCCGCGAACCCAGCGTCGAGGTCCGTCTGCTGGTCGGTGGTGAAGCGGGTGTTCCTGAACAGGATCTTGGGCTTCTCGAGCGAAGGCTGCGGCACCCCGTGCGGCGTGAATGACAGGGCGTTCCGGCCCTTGTGCTCGGCGAACGTGACGACACCCTTCGGCAGCGTGTCGCCGTTTGCGATCGCGAACTTCTGCGCCTTGACCTCTGTGTTGTGCCGCTTTTCGGCGTCCTCGATCCACCAGTACTTCTCCCGCTTTCGCTTCAGGTCTCTCGCGACGATCTCCTCGAAGGCGGCATTGTCCTCGGAGGTGAAGACGCGCTGGAAGTCGTCCAGGCGGACGCGCGACAGGTCCACCATCACCTCTTTGCCGTCCGCGAGCCTGAACATCCTCTCGTTGGTCGAGCTCTCCTCTCGGGAGCCAGCAAAAGCGCGGCAGCGGGCCGGATCCTGGGCACCAGCGACGCAGCCTGCCGCCACCGACCCCGCGCATCCTGCGGAAGCAGTCTGGGTTCAGCGTCCCGAGCCGAGTCCGACAGTGAGGGAGCTCTGGGTGGCTCTGGGCTGGTGCCGAGTGACCAGAGGCACAAAAGCACCAGAATCGGAGGCAACGATCGTGCAGTCAACGGCCCTACGGGACTGGCACGGGAGGCGATAGAGGGCGCGGACTGCAAAAGCAAAAACGTCACCCTGCCTTTTCCCCAGACGCTAGAGGTCTCTGTTGGTCTCACGGGTCTTCCTCTCGAGGCCCGCAGACGCCCAGACAGGCCCAGAAATTCCCAAGACCGCACAAGGACCTCGACCCTCGACGTCGAATCCCCGCAAGCTCGTCGACCTCTGAACGTTGAGCCCAAGCTGGCGTCTGATCCCTGCGACCGCCGCCTGCCACTTGCTCTGCAGCCCGTCGCGGGTCGGAGAGAACTGCTCTGTCGACGCGTCCTTGGCAGCTGAGACCTACACAACGGTGAAGAGTGCCGCGAAAGCGCCTGATAAGGGGCCTCGACCCCGGACGTCCGAGAGGGAACGTGAGGGGGGGACTGGCTCAAGGGGGAAGACTGAGCCGGAATTGGCGCTACATCGCCGATAGATCGGCGATAGGCCCCCGGCGGCAAATCAGCACGATCCTGAGCGTGGTGGGCTATCGGGCCCCTGTCGGCGATCAAGGGGCGATTGAGGGTCGATGCATCCCCCCCCCTGAGCCTATCCCAACCTGACCTTGCCTCTGATCCGCGAATCGAATGTAGAATATCCAGAGGATCTTGTCTGCCCCCTGGCGCCCCTATCCGCGCCGCGTCCGCGTCGAACTCGTCGAATCCACGTCGGATACACGCCAAACCCGCGTCGAGACCGCAGCGAGCGTGCGTCGGGCACAAGAAAAGACACAGTCAGTCCTAGAACAGAAGCACACCCTGGAAGAACATGAGACCCTCCGTCGGCCAAAACAAGCAGAACGTCCAAGGGCACCCTCCCGAGGATGCACAAGAGCATCCAACAAACACGAACAAAAACTGGGGTACCCCGAACCGACCTCGATCTTATACCTCGGTCCGACTGCACCGCTTCTGGGGGGGGGACCTGACGCGGCCCCCCTGAAGGTGCAGTGTGACGACTCCCGGGCCGAGGCCCCCCTCGAGCAGGACGCGCTCCCCCCCGGAGGCCGACCACCACGGCCAGCCCTCCTCCCTCTGACCCCCACCCGTGGAGTATACAGCCAACCCGTATAATAATGAGGGCGCTCGATAAGGATGCAGCGGCCAAGGACGGGCCGACAGAGAAGGCTGCAAGGGTAGCCTTGGGTTGCTCATCCTTACTATGCGGGTTGACTGTATGGCGGGCTCCGGAAACCCAGATCCCAACGACTGGGTTTCCATCGATTGAGCGTGTGATGCTTCTCCTTCCGCCGGCTTCCGCCGACTGCTGCCGGCGGAGGCGGCCTCGCTTTACTTCCGCCGCCGTCCGCCGCCCTTCCGCAGCCTCCCGCCGAGGAAACTATGGCAAACTCTTCGATCCTCGAAGGTCGGGCCCCGTCTGGAACGCCCCATATCTGGGCGTGTGCGTGCTGTTCGCTCGCCGACATCCCACTCTGACGCTGCCCCTGCACCTCGAGTCCCCGCCGGAGATCCTCGGGCAGGACGCTCCGGGCAGGACGCTCTCAGGGCCCCTGGAGGCCACAACCTGCGGAAAGACCTCCGCCTCGACTTTTTTCACGGCGCTGGCTCTCTGGGGAAGCCTTGAGTCGGCGGTGGACAAAACTCCCTTTAGAAAACCTCCCCTTGGTGAAAACGGCCTGGGACCGAAACCGACGGACCTGGACCCGCAAAAATGACGGCCGCAACGCCCTCTCGCGAACCGAAAACGGCCAATTCCTTAACCTTACTCGACGTGTCAGGGTAGGAGGTCTGTCCACCTCCGATAAGAGAGCCTCCGGCCTCCCGAGGAGGGGGGGGGAGGAGGGGGCGCCCAGGAGGAGGAGGGGGAGGAGGAGGGGGAGGGGAAGGGGGGAAAGGAGGGGGGAGGGGGGAGGGGAAGAGGAGGGGGGATGAGGGAGGAGGAGGAGGACGACGAGGAGGAGGACGAGGAGGAGGAGAAAGCTAAGAAGGCCTGTCCACCCCCGATTGAGCCGGCACGTGGCCGCCGAGGTCCTCGGGCAGGACGCTCTCCAGCTCGTCGTCGCGCTCCCAGGCGCTCGCCGCGGGCGGCCCGCCGGCGGCCGGCCCCGCCGCGCGCAGGCCACCTGCGGGCGCGCCCTGGCCTCGCGGAGGGGGCGCCGCCCGCGCCGCCCCGGGGCGGCGCGGCCCGCCCTCGACGGAGCTCCTCCGCCTCCTCCTCCTCCTCCTCCTCCTCCTCCTCCTCCTCCTCCTCCTCCTCCTCCTCCTACTCCTCCTCCTACTCCTATCCTTATTCCTTAATAGAATATACTCCTACTCCCCCCTCAGGCCGGCCATTCGGGGCCGCATCCGGGTGGTCCCATCCTAACCTGTAAAAAACAATACAACATCAACATTTTTCTTATTTTTTCCTCTCGACATGGACGTCCTGTCGTCCACGGCGATAATCCATTGCAAAAAATACCAACAAAGAGCACACGCGCGCGTTCATGTCAGAATCCTACCGAACACCGTGTGTTTGCAAGCATTTCAACATAAAAACATCAAAAACCAAATGCTTTTTTCACAAAAATTGTACAAATTTCCCGCCCGGGCTCTCTTGCTGAAATCATAGGAAAACCATAGGAATCTTAAGAATTCTGTCAAATCCAGCGATTTCACGTCATCGCGCGGTGCACTCGCGATGCTCTGTCATGCACCCAGGCCGCGAATCCTGTGCAAAAAATGAGCACACTCGCGCGTTCATGTCAGAATCCTACCGAACACCGTGTGTTTGCAAGCATTTCAACATAAAAACATCAAAAACCCAATGCTTTTTCACATGCTTTGGGGTGTCCTGTCAGACCGTCGGGCTTCCTCCGGCCACCTCTGGCTTCCTGCGGTGTACCGGGCCATTCTCGACTCGTCTGGCAATGCGTGCGCGGCATTCAACACGCGCTCGCCAGTTCCCGTCGGCAACCGCCATCGCGGCCGCATCAGCTGTACCAAACCGGCTGGCCGGTGTGACTTCGGCCCCCAGTTGTGCCAGCTTTGCTTCTTATGTTGTGGGAGGGCGGGTGGGACTGGGCATGCCATGCTTGACTCGCTCGAGCTGGCTAGCTTGACTCCTACTCCTACTCCTACTCTTACTCCTACTCCTACTCCTACTCCTACTACTCCTACTCCTACTCCTACTCCTCCTCCTCCTCCTCCTCCTCCTCCTCCTTCTCCTCCTCCTCCTCCTCCTCCTCCTCCTCCTCCTCCTCCTCCTCCTCCTCCTCCTCTTCCTCCTCTCTTCTTCCTTCCTCACTCCTCTCCCTTCCTCCTCCTCCCCCTCCCCTCCACTCCTCTCCTCCTCCAACTCCTCCTTCCCTCCTCCTCCTCCTCTCCTTCTTCGCTTCCTTCCCCTCCTTCTCCTCCTCCTCCTCTCTCCTTCCTCTCTCCTCTATCTTATTCCCCTTTAATTAGAATATACTCCTACTCCCCCCTCAGGCCGGCAGATAGGGGCCGCATCCGGGTGGTCCCATCCTAACCTGTAAAAAAAAACAATACAAAATCATTATTTTTCTTATTTTTTTCCTCTCGACATGGACGTCCTGTCGTCCACGGCGATCATCCATTGCAAAAAATACCACAAAGAGCACACGCGCGCGTTCATGTCAGAATCCTACCGTACACCGTGTGTTTGCAAGCATTTCAACATAAAAACATCAAAAACCCAATGTTTTTTCACAAAAATTTTAAAAATTTCCCGCCCGGGCTCTCTTGTGAAATCATTAGGAAACGGATTTAGGAATCTTAAGATTCTCAAATCCCACGATTTCACGTCATCGCCGCGGTTACTCGCGATGCTCTTGTCATGCCCCAGGTCCGCGAATCGTGCAATAAAAACAACAAAAAAGCGAACTCGCCACCGGGCTGCGCGAATCCTACCGAACACCGTGTGTTTGCAAGCATTTCAACATAAAAACATCAAAAACCCAATGCTTTTTCAAAAAAATGCTTTGGGGTGTCCTGTCAGACCGTCGGGCTTCCTCCGGCCACCTCTGGCTTCCTGCGGTGTACCGGGCCTTTCTCGACTCGTCTGGCAATGCGTGCGCGGCATTCAACATGCGCTCGCCAGTTCCCGTCGGCAACCGCCATCGCGGCCGCATCAGCTGTACCAAACCGGCTGGCCGGTGTGACTTCGGCCCCCAGTTGTGCCAGCTTTGCTTCTTATGTTGTGGGAGGGCGGGTGGGACTGGGCATGCCATGCTTGACTCGCTCGAGCTGGCTAGCTTGACTCCTACTCCTACTCCTACTCCTATCCTTATTCCTTATTAGAATATACTCCTACTCCCCCCTCAGGCCGGCCATTAGGGGCCGCATCCGGGGGGTCCCATCCTAACCTGTAAAAAACAATACAAAATCAACATTTTCTTATTTTTTCCTCTCGACATGGACGTCCTGTCGTCCACGGCGATAATCCATTGCAAAAAATACCACAAAGAGCACACGCGCGCGTTCATGTCAGAATCCTACCGAACACCGTGTGTTTGCAAGCATTTCAACATAAAAACATCAAAAACCCAATGCTTTTTTCACAAAAATTGTACAAATTTCCCGCCCGGGCTCTCTTGCTGAAATCATAGGAAAACCATAGGAATCTTAGGAATTCTGTCAAATCCAGCGATTTCACGTCATCGCGCGGTGCACTCGCGATGCTCTGTCATGCACCCAGGCCGCGAATCCTGTGCAAAAAATACCACAAAGAGCACACTCGCGCGTTCATGTCAGAATCCTACCGAACACCGTGTGTTTGCAAGCATTTCAACATAAAAACATCAAAAACCCAATGCTTTTTCACAAAAATGCTTTGGGGTGTCCTGTCAGACCGTCGGGCTTCCTCCGGCCACCTCTGGCTTCCTGCGGTGTACCGGGCCATTCTCGACTCGTCTGGCAATGCGTGCGCGGCATTCAACACGCGCTCGCCAGTTCCCGTCGGCAACCGCCATCGCGGCCGCATCAGCTGTACCAAACCGGCTGGCCGGTGTGACTTCGGCCCCCAGTTGTGCCAGCTTTGCTTCTTATGTTGTGGGAGGGCGGGTGGGACTGGGCATGCCATGCTTGACTCGCTCGAGCTGGCTAGCTTGACTCCTACTCCTACTCCTACTTCTACTCCTACTCCTACTACGACTACGACGACTACTACTACTACTACTACTACTACTACTACTACTACTACTACTGCTACTACTACTACTACTACTACTACTACTACTACTACTACTACTACTCCTATCCTTATTCCTTATTAGAATATACTCCTACTCCCCCCTCAGGCCGGCCGATAGGGGCCGCATCCGGGTGGTCCCATCCTAACCTGTAAAAAAACAATACAAAATCAACATTTTTCTTATTTTTTCCTCTCGACATGGACGTCCTGTCGTCCACGGCGATAATCCATTGCAAAAAATACCACAAAGAGCACACGCGCGCGTTCATGTCAGAATCCTACCGAACACCGTGTGTTTGCAAGCATTTCAACATAAAAACATCAAAAACCCAATGCTTTTTCACAAAAATTGTACAAATTTCCCGCCCGGGCTCTCTTGCTGAAATCATAGGAAAACCATAGGAATCTTAAGAATTCTGTCAAATCCAGCGATTTCACATCATCGCGCGGTGCACTCGCGATGCTCTGTCATGCACCCAGGCCGCGAATCCTGTGCAAAAAATACTACAAAGAGCACATTCGCGCGTTCATGTCAGAATCCTACCGAACACCGTGTGTTTGCAAGCATTTCAACATAAAAACATCAAAAACCCAATGCTTTTTCACAAAATTGCTTTGGGGTGTCCTGTCAGACCGTCGGGCTTCCTCCGGCCACCTCTGGCTTCCTGCGGTGTACCGGGCCATTCTCGACTCGTCTGGCAATGCGTGCGCGGCATTCAACACGCGCTCGCCAGTTCCCGTCGGCAACCGCCATCGCGGCCGCATCAGCTGTACCAAACCGGCTGGCCGGTGTGACTTCGGCCCCCAGTTGTGCCAGCTTTGCTTCTTATGTTGTGGGAGGGCGGGTGGGACTGGGCATGCCATGCTTGACTCGCTC
>CAUYUJ010015996.1:47364-89864 GCA_963575745.1 Prorocentrum cordatum | reverse complement strand
GCACGCTCGGGGCGGTTCTGGCCTCCTGGAAGGCTCTCGGCGGGACGCCGTCGATGAAGACCACCCAGGGCAACGAGTCCTCCTCCTCCTCCTCCTCCTCCTCCTCCTCCTCCTCCTCCTCCTCCTCCTCCTCCTCCTCCTCCGACCGAGAGTTTCCTCCTCCTCAACCCGCCTCCTCCGACACCACGCATGGCCCAGTCATCCTCCTAGTTCTCCCTCCTCCTCCTCGGTCCTCCTCCTCCTCCTCCCCCCTCCTCTTCCTCCTCCTCCTGCTGCTCCTCCTCCTCATTCTCTCCTCACCTCATCCTCCTCCTCCTCCTCCTCCTCATCCTCCTCATCATTCTCCTCCCTCCTTCCTCCTCCTCCTCCTCCTCCTCCTCCTCCTCCTCCTCCTCCTCCTCCTCCTCCTCCTCCTCCCCCTCCTCCCCCTCCTTCGAGACTCCGAAGACACCCGAAGACACTCGAAGACCTCCGAAAAAGCCTGCAGGCCCCGACGTCGGCTCCAGATGTCGATGCCCGAACGTCCGATCTGTCAGTGCAGTTGTTTTCGCTCGGACCGCGCGGCGGTCGAAACTGCGGGTGCGTCCCAGGGCCCTAGGACTAGGGCCAAAACAGCGGCGGGCAGCGTGCATGCCACAAAACAATACAAGCGTGTACAACATACACACATGGTGGCACGGGCGGCAGAGGGGCAGGGGAGTGCACTCTTCACACTGGGTGAGTACAATGCTGCCCCGATGCCGCTCCCTCTGAAAGGGCAACGCTGCACGCAATTATAATGTATATCAGCCCACGGGCCGAAACACCTCAAGCAGATGCGGCCTGAGGCTCGAAATATAAATATGAATGTCTAGATTCACCAATCCAGACTGTCAACTCAAAAGATATGCATGAGACACCTCAAGCAAGGTGCGGCCTGAGGCTCAAATATAAATACAAGAATATGAATATCTGGATACACTACTCCAGACGATCAACTCAAAGATATGCATACATCACCGTAGCCCTCACTAGGTCCATCAGCAGCTGCAATCAGGACCTCACGGGCTCGCAGGCCCTGGAACGGCGACCCGACGCTGGGCCTTCCGCTCCTTGGCTCGCTCACGCTGTCCGCGGCGCAGCCGCAGACGGTGTGCCTCCTCATCCTCTTGCTCAGCAGTAGGCACCATGCTGAACAGGCCGTGGCGGAGGAACTGCGATAGTACCTCGTTAGGCTGCACGGCTCTTGTCAACATCCGCTAGCATGTGGCTATTAGGCAGCCACTTGAACTTGATGGCCTCCTGCTCTATCAAATCCTTGGCCACCAGCAAGTCAATGAGGGTCTGCCGAGACACCGGCATCGACCCGATCTTGGACGTGTGATCGCAGAGCGACTTCGCATCCGTCGCGAGCGCCCCTGGAACCTTCAGCGCCAGCCTCCAGTCCCCTTGCAAGGGCGGCTCCCCGTACAAGATTGCCTCAATCAGCAGCCTGAGGTAAAGCTGCCGATCCAAAGCCACGGACATAGCCGCAGACTCTGCGGCCATCGTAGATCCAACAACTCGTGTAATAGTACTGCTCTGAAACTCCACTAGACAGCATACCAGTTAGCTCCTTCAAAACTCGGGTGTCCGTAATCATACTCATAAACCCCATCTGGCTCTTACAGCCGGGTTCCCTCGCAAACGAAGCGTCCATAAGCGTGAGCACCTGCAAGCGATCGATGTCCACACGGCGGATCTGGAGAGTCGCAAGACCTCTCTTGTCGTAGTCCTGAAGCCGGTCGATGATGTCATTGAGCACTCGCAGGTGCAGCAACCTCCGACCTTTCGGATCCTTCTGTGCGAGCGCCGAGACACTATACGCGAGTTGTGGCACCACGCGTGCGACAGGCCACCGCACCTTCTGGAGCAAGCTCCGGTAGTCGTGGTGCTCCTCGGGAGTCATCTCCCGCTCCTCGTTGTCACCCCTTGCAAGGGGGTGCTTCGTCAGCTTGCCGATGTACTCGTGCATGCTGATCTCGATGTGATCGGGGTGGCGCCACCACTCCTCACCGAGATAGGCGACTGCCTCCTTGTCGTTGCCCTTCTTCCAGTGCTTGATGTTGAAACGACTGTTGATGTTCGCCTTCACCTCCTGGTACTGGGGATCGTGTGGGTCTCCAAACAGCATGCCGTCATCGACGTGCAAGGTCAACATAGCGATCAACTTGTCGTTCATTCGATAAACGAAGACAGCTCGAGCACAGCGCAGCTCCACGAAGCCGACCTCGCCCGTCAACACCTGGCGGGCTCGGAGATACCACAACCGAGGCGCCTAAGTCAGACCGTACGCCCCTTTCAGCAAGCGAAGCAACGCATAAGGCCGCACGGCTGGCCATCCAGCACCGTCGACGGCTGGAAGCCCGTCCTTAGGAGCCCTCACATACAGCTCCCGTTCCAGCTTCAGCCCGGACAGGAACGCAGTCGCTACGTCGAAACACTCGAATGTCCAATCCATCGCCATTGTGATAGACGCACACACCAGCACAGCCAAAGGGGAAGTAGTAGGCGAATCCGTCCTGAATAGACCAAGCTGCGGATCGAGATGGCCAGGGATGATCAAGCGAGACTTCGCCTCCAGCTCCAGCCCTCGCCCCCGGTTCGTGCGAACCGAACGCATGGGCACCGAGATGATCTTGTCCTTCGGGATGCTCTTCTCCTCCTCCTCGGTGACCAGCTCGACCGTGTTGTTGGCGATCCATTGCCGCCACTCGGCGGCATCGGCCTCGTCGAACTTAGCCTTCTCGTGCTGGTTGAAGTGACGTGGGTCTAGCTCCTTCGCGTTCTGCTTCATCACGAGTGCGAACACGTCGTGCTCGTACCGGGCCTCCTGCAGCCATGCGTCATACACAGATGACACGTTGATCCATTCTTCGTAAGTCATCGGCTGTCGTACAAGACCCTCCGGAGTGTCCAAATAGTACACCCCCTGTGCATGAGCGCCCGGCTTGTCGTGGTAGAAAAGCGTGAGACCAACCCAGCTGTCCTCCGTGCGCTCGCTGGTACGGTTCGCGCCGTCGTCCTTGTAGGCACACTGGCCCGTGGCAGAGAGCATCACCGAGAGGCGATTGCACTCCCGGTGGCGGTCGTGATCATAGAGTCTCCGCCGTGGCTCTCGGTGTACACGTACTCCTCGTACGACCTTCTGAACGAGCGTGGAGACACCATCCAAGGCATTCTGGTCGAACCACTCCTGAGGTCCCGAGTGCACAACGGCGCTCATGGCCACCTCGCGGAGGGCCGGCAAACCACTCGTAGGAGCAGCCTGCAGACGCGTCTTCTTGATGCAAATCGGCACGTCATCTACCAGGAACTTCCGCTTTCGCTCAAGCTCGAAATCGTCTCTGGGAATCGGCGGCACCGAGGGGCCGCCAGGGCCCGATGCTCCCGGAGAAGCCTTCGGGCACATCTCAGAGGATATCCGCCCTGGAGGGGAACGAGAACGTTCCCTCTTCGGAGGGGGAAGCTGCGGCAGCTGCTGCTGCTCAGGCGGCTCCTCCTCCTTGGCCTGTGCCTCAATGGCGCCCAGGGCCCTCAGGTCCACACGAGGCTGCCTGGACGCCTCGAGCTCCCCATGTCGGTCACGCTCCTTCTTCAAGAACGTCTTCTTCACCTTCTGAACCTTCACCTTGGGCGCGACGTCCACGATGTCGCGGTAAGCGCGGTCATCTCGCTGCTGCGTCAGTCGCACGCCCGTCTGGATGGACTCCGCAGCTGCGGCCTCCCGGGAGTAGGCGTGCCGGAGCTGCTCACGAGCAACAAGTAGCACGTGACCACGCCAGGATACGTAGCAACGGCTGTTGGACTCCTTCGCGATCACAGTCGCAGGACCCCGCCATCTTTCAGGATCTTGCCGACGACGTCCCTCGAACGGATTCGGTGCCCAGAAATACACCCTCGATCCTGGGCACAGATCACCGACGACCGTCGGCGCCTGTCGTAGCAGCGCCCTCCGCACCTTGTCCGTCGCGTCGCGCTCCAGCAACATCATCTTTGCTGCGGTGCGGATTTGGGACGAACGCCAAGCTATGCCCTTGGCGCCGAGGACCGACATGAGAACCTCATCGTCGTCCCTGTTAGTCACCTCCGTAAAGTTCAAGATCCGCCCGAAGACAGCCTGCCCCGGGGTCAATCCATTGCGGCTGATCGTCGAGTTCTTCGCATTAATGATGGCAGCCAGGGCCACAGTAGACATCGACTTGCCCTGGACGTGGAACTCGTGCACCACCTTGCCCCAGATAGTGCCGAGCAATCCTCCGTGGCGCTCGGCCAGGCTATGCTGCCATGCTGCATGAGCTCCCGTCGTCTTCGTATTAATGCCGAACTGATCCATCAACGCGTCGAAGTAGCCCTCGAACTCGCCGCCCTGATCGATCACGATGTTTTCTGGCACGCCGTAATGCTTGAACCACTCGTTCATGATCTGGCGTGCTACGTGCTTGGCCGTCCTATTCTTGAGAAGGCAGGCGCAGTGCCATCCCGTACCAGCATCCACCATGCTGAGGACCACCAGCTGCTCCTTGGCCGCGTCCCGTAGGTACTTCACGTCGATCACAACCGTCACATTGAAGCCGAATGGTCGCACATCCGCCGTCCCTTGCACCGGACGGGGCGGCGCCTCCGACTCAGCACAAGTCGGACACTGCCAATGCTTCGCGTATGCCAACGCGTTGGGTGTTGCACCGCCGAGACGCAGCATCTTGATGAACGTCGGTCGGCTGGGGTGTCCAAGACCGCGATGGGCCTTGCGCACAGCACGTCGCGTACTTCGCGGAATCTTCATCATGATGTCCTGCCGCACCACCTCTGGAAGCTCCATCTCTGACCAGGAGGCTGCAACCTCCTCCTCCTCCGCAGGGTGCTGCATGGACTCCTCCTTCACCGTCTTCTGCAGTGCCTCGCGAATCTCGGCTCGAACCTCCTGCGGTGTTTTGCCCCACTCAGGTCTCTCCGAAACGTCCCTGGGAACCTCTCCATGACCATGCTCCGCGGGCTCGGGTCCATAACTCCTGGGCTCCTCCGTGGGGTCAGGGAGTTGCGCTGCAGGAAAACTCGAGTTCTCGAACTGCCAGGCCAAATGATCCGCGGCACCGCTCATCACAGCCGTGCCGAACTCCTCTGCGCAGCTCCCGCGCACGGCCGTGCAAACCCCAGGGTTCGCCAACACTCTCGTGGTGTCCTTGAGGCAGATTGCGTCCTCGAATGCTGGGTTCGACTTCGTTGCACTCACGGGTGGCTGGCTCCAGATTGTCGATTGCGCGTGGTCCATTACCATGGCTGCGCGTCCCCTTGCAGCTTGCCACTGCATCACCTCGTCCGTGAACGAGAGCAACATGCGGTACTCGGTCCGCTCTCGGCGTTGCCGGCGCACTCGCATAGGCCTTCGCTGGTCGACACTCTGCATCCGACTCCATGCCGTAGGAGGTGGGGACAAAGCCACGAAGTCTGGGTCAACTGCGACCAGGTACGCCCGTGCCTCGTTCCTGCCCTGGACCGTCAGGAGGTCGAACTCTGGCGCTGCGATGGGCTGGTGGGCGCCCCATCCCATGCTCGCCGCCAGGATCGTGAGTTGGCAAGCCCATGCGAAGACCTCTACGATCCTCCAGGGCCCCGGCCGCCGCCGGGTCTCCTTCTGAAAGGGCAGTGCACGTTCCTCCTGGTAGTACCTGAGGGCGTCCTGCTCCTGCTGATCAGCCCGAAGCTTCCTGTTCGCCATTTCCTCGGTCATCAGAACCTCCAGCTCCTTCAGGTTGCTCCGGACGTGCCTGCGAGCACCTTTCGTCATGAAAACCTCGTTGTCCGCGTTCTCCATGAAAACCTCCTCGTCACTCGATGCCGTCTCCGCGGACTCTGGGTCGCTGGTGTGATAGTGGGATGTGCTCAGCTCTGAGTCGCCTGCGTCCTGGCCGTCGTTGCTGTCAGAATCGCGCGTGTCCTCCTCCTCGACGGTCTCAGCGACGCTGCGCTCATCCTTCTCCTCGTGACTCGCAGTTCCGCTGAACATCTCGTCTGCGAGCTCGTCCTGCTCCTCGGACTGTCCGACGGGGAAGGCACTCGTGACCGGTGCCGGGAAATCCAGCAATGACACGCACGGATGCCCGGACGCAGCCGGGACCAACGGCTTGGTCACACCATTCGCCGTAAAAGTGCCGCTCCTGAAGCTGATTGCTGCGCCCCACTCTGCCATCTCATCAGGGCCGATGAGACCTGGCACCTCGGCATCGACCTCGGAGATCACAACCTCGCCCTGCGCACCGTTGATGCCGACTGTGTAGCACCACGCACGCTCTGACAAGAGCGGCACGCCTGGGCCGAACTTGAAGTACTCGCGCTGATTGATGCTGTGGTACGGCACGCCCATGGCATCCAAAGTCTTCTGCAGCTCGACATGCCACGGACGTCCACCGACAGCCCGCTTGCAGCCCGTGTCAATCATAGCCAGCCCCGCGGGCAAGACAACAAGCATGACGGACTGCTCATCTACCACCTTGCGGGGGCACTCCTCTCGGGTGGTGACCACGTGGGCCGCAGATCCCCCTTTTGCTGCCCAAGGGTCTGCGCCCTTTGCTGCCCAGGGGTCCGCGCCCCCTTTGACGGCAACGTCCTCCCCAGTCGGAGCGGCAGACGTTAGTCCTGGCACAGCTCCGTCTGGGGTGTTCTTGGAAGGTCCCCCTTCATCCTTCTTGGGCTTCTCCAGCGTGTAATGAATCACCGACTTCAGCAAACACTTCTTGCACTTCGCGAAGATCACGGTGCCATTTGACTGCCACTTCAACTCGCCCACAGGATGAACACACTCAGCCTGCTGCTGCATAAGCTCTGGGTCGAACTTCGCCTTCGGGCCTGGAACCAGCCTCTCGCCGTCGAACTGCGAGTCGTACATGGCTCGATGCATCTGCTGCTTCTCCAGGTCGCTCTGCGTGGCACCGACACTCATGACGTAGCTCCGTCCAGAGGCGGTGACTACACGCGGGACTCCAGATGCAGCTGGAGATGCCGTCGCAGCGGCAGGGGCACCTGAGCTCGCGGCTCCTGGAGGCGCTGGAAGATGGACACGTCGTCGTATTGCCTCCATGTTCTTCCACACGCTTCCGACTCCCTGCTGCTCAGGAGATGTAGGCAGGCTACGCCCTGGCAGAGGTGCCTGCTCACGTCGCTTCTGTAGGCCGTCGTAGACCTCGCCTGGGTTCAATCGGGCGTGCATCTCCATCTCCTGTTTCTCTATCAGCGCGAGGCGATCCAGCAACTCAGCTTTATCACGCTGCAAGACCTCTAGTCGCTTCTTTTCCTCGCTCTTTCTCACTTCCTCGGAGGCTCCTGCCATGACCCAGTCCTCTTCCTTAGGGACAGCGGCGGCCTCCCCAGTCGGAGCGGCAGACGTTAGTCCAGGCACAGCTCCGTCTGGGGATTCTTTGGTCTTCGATGCTCCCTTCGCCGACGCCTCCACCACGCATACAGGATGGGCCCTCGCAGGGCCGCTGGATAAGGAGAAATCTGGCTTCTCGCAGCGGCGCGTGTAGAGATTGAGGCGCACGATGCGGTCGTTCTTAGTGATGAAGTGGATGGTTGCCGGCGGCGCCAGGTACTCCCTGAAGATATCCTGGCGCGGATGCCAGCTGCAGAAGATCTCGTCCATCTCCTCTGGCGTGAACGGCACCTCCTTATCCTCACGCCGCTGGTCGTTGTCGTCCTCGGTGGCCTCATCCTCCTCGCTGGCCTCGTCCTCCTTCTTCACTTTCTTGCTGCTTCTTGCCTTATTTCTCTCTTTCTTCTCTTCTTTGCTGCTCCTCGCCTTCTTCTTCTTCTCTTTCTTTTCTTCCTTTTCTTCCTTCTCACCGCGGTCTTCTGGTGGACTCCGCTTCTCTTTCTTCACACCGCGGCCTTCTGGTGTACTCCGCGACCTTGAACGCGAGGAAGCCTCCGCCTCGGGCGGAGGAGGGGCACGAGGCTCGCGAAGAACAGCTCCCCGATCACGCTGGCGGTCGTCACGACGATCTCGACGATGATCTTCACGCTGCTTGGCGTCACGACTCCCGCCTTCACCGCGCCGATCGCCACGGGGCTTGGTATCACGATTGCCGCCCATCACGATCTTGAATATAGTTGCCGTGATCTCGTCGAGATC
This sequence comes from Prorocentrum cordatum, assembly GCA_963575745.1. Lineage (NCBI taxonomy): Eukaryota > Dinophyceae > Prorocentrales > Prorocentraceae > Prorocentrum > Prorocentrum cordatum. Next base: position 81,718 of record CAUYUJ010015996.1, on the reverse strand, counting down.
CACCTCAGCCGCCGTACAAGGCCTCGATGTGGTCAGCTGCAGGCGCACGAGCCGACCCTGGACGAAGTCGAGGCTCTCGAAGCGGCCTTGCTTGAAGAAGATAGGCTTCTTGTTCGTCACGCGCTCCACGATGTGATGGACCGTGGCAAGGTCAGGAAACTCCAACTCCACGCTGTGCCCCTTTGCGTGGGTGTTGGCCAGAATGCGATGGCAACGCACGCATGCATCCTCGTCCCCCTGATCCCCCCCGCGCCTGGCACGGGCGCGCGCACGTTCATCACTGCTCTGTGCGGCCCCTGGGCCGTCGTCGGCGTCCTGGCGTAGGCTCGGCGCAGGCATGCTTTTGGGTCTGGGGTGCATAATGATTCGCTCTGGCGCGTCCGCTCGACCCTCCACCGGATGCCTCTGGGCAGGCACCGACTGGGGAGCACGGCGCCATGGAGCGCGGCCACGACGCTCCTCGGCACTGCCTGCCATGCCAACCCAGTGGACGATCGGTCCATGCACCTGCCTAGGCGCCGGCGGCTTCACAGAGCTCCGCTGGTTGGGCGACGCTGGCTGGCCATTCTTAGGCCCGATCTTGTTGCACGGCTCGCGCTCGCCACTCTTCACCTTGGGGCACTCTGGGTCGCCACGCCAGTGGCCAGGCTGATCGCAGTCAGCACACCGGCTGTTAGCCTTGCGCTGGTCTGTCGGCTTCCGACCAGCCTGGAAGGAGCCGCTGGCGTTGATCTTCTTGGGGTCCCGCTGCCGAGGAGCAACGAACCCGCGCTTCTGACGCTGTACCGCCGTCTTCTGCTTGGCCCTCCAGCCGGCCAAGAACGCTTCCTGAAGATCCTCCGGTGCCTCGTACTCCTCGTCATCTGGCCCGTCGTTGTCCGACGCCAGCTCCTCTTCGACCTCGGCGCCTTCCTCGAAGAAGGTGCCCTCGGCCCCTCCGAGATCTCCTTCGCCCTGGTCGTCTGCTTCATCTTCGCCATGCTGCGCCTCCTCCAAGTCGCCGTGGTGTTCATCGTAGTCTTCGCCGTTCTCTACCTCGTGTACGTGCTGGCCAGAGCGCCCTCGCAGCACGCACGGCCTACGAGCCATGGGAGGGTGCGGATAGCGACCGCCCGAACTCCCAGAGGAGCGCCCGTGCTCACGCTGCGCCGCAAACGGCGAGCGGCGAGGGAGCACTGAGCGCTTCTCGGTGTCGTGCACCTTCGAGTAGGCTGCCTTCAGCACGACCTCCATCCGCTTCGAGTCGTAGATGCCGCCACAGTTGAAGAGCACCTGCGCTCGCTCCTTCTGCGACAGTCCAGCGCCACGAAGCATCTTGCTCGCCAACGCGCGATCGCTGATCGCTGATGTGGGATCCTCGAGCTGCAACTCCATGCGCTTCTTGCGCAAGTACGTGGTCCAATCCACGATCGGCTGCCCAGCTCGACGGTGTGCTCGCTCCCACTCCTGATGCACCTGATCGAGGCGCTCGTGATCCATCTTCTCGAAGGCGTCGTCGTAGATAGCAAAGATGGTCTCAAGCGTCTCCTCGCGTCGGAGGTCCGACGCATCAAGCACCTCGATGAGCTCTTTGGCTCGACCTGTCACTTGACTGTAGATGATCAGGCCCAGCTCCACATCTGAGAGCTGGTTGAGGTTGCGGATGACTTCAACCTCCTTGCGCCACTCTCGGTACTTCTTAGTACTCGTACCGACTGCACCATCGAACTCTGGGAGCTTCACCTGCGACAGCAGTAGACGTGCCCGTCTGGGACCGCCGTCGCCACCACGATCCCGATGTAAGGCCAGGAGCTCCCGCTGGGTCTCGGCCATTACGCGCAAGACTGCATGCAGGTCCGGCGGACCTGTGCCCGCGGAGGACGGAGCCTCCACATCTGAGCCGTCTTGGCTGACAGCCATGGCGGCCCGCGCGGGTGGTCACAGCCACCGAAGCAGAGCACGCAGTGCGTCCGCTGGAGCTTACAAGCTCCGCTACCAATGTCAGTGCGGTTGTTTTCGCTCGGACCGCGCGGCGGTCGAAACTGCGGGTGCGTCCCAGGGCCCTAGGACTAGGGCCAAAACAGCGGCGGGCAGCGTGCATGCCACAAAACAAGACAAGCGTGTACAACATACACACATGGTGGCACGGGCGGCAGAGGGGCAGGGGAGTGCACTCTTCACACGATCCTCCCGAGCCTCTCTGCGGGGGCGTCCACCGAGCGGGGGCTTCCAAAGGCGCGGGCGGGGGGGGGCGGGGGCGGGAAGGGGCGCCTCGCGGCCAGAGGCGCGCGCGCGGACGAGGGGGGGGGGGGACCACGGGGCGGATCGAAATTCGCCGGCCCAACGGGCCAGAGGCGTGCCAAGATCTCCGGTGACTGGTTAACAATAGTTCTAGTTCGCGCGCGCGGGGCGGCCCCAGGGGGTCCCCTGGCGAAAAGTACCCCGACCGCAGCCCGACCACTGCTACCCAGAGATGGTTTTCCTCCTGGGTGTGGCTTCTCAGGCCCCCCAGAGCGCGCCAAGAGTGCCCCAAGAGGCCCCGAAGACTGCCCAAAGGGCCCCCGAGACGCCCAAAGAGCCGTGATGTCCACCCACCCACCCCAGTCATAGCCCCTCCCTTCGACGCCGGATGGTTTTCGGGTCACGCCTCGGGCCGCCAGTGGCCAGCCGAGGCGGTCCCGACGTCCCCTGGGCGGGCCCTCGACGAACGCGCAGCTGCGGGAAGGCCGCCCCGTGGCGAGAAGGCCTCCAGGAGTCAACGACGAGGCCTCCCCCCGCTCCGACGCCCCCGCCGGTTGGCGTTGGAGGGATACGGTGGAGACCCACGCCAAGAAACACCGTGCTTGCATCCAGGGTGCCCAGGGTGTCTTGGGTTTCGATGCTTTTGCTATGGAAAACGTGCCGCTCCCACAACAAAATTAATGGCGTCCTGGGTCTCAGGGTTGGGTTCCTTGTGAAGGTTTCTTGTGGACTGGCCCATACTGCAGCGTGCAGCATCGAGCCCCGAAAGGCACGCTGTCCCTGAGAGGCGACCCCCCCGCAAGTGCCGCCCCTGCGCACGCAACTCCCCTGCCAGGGCTTCTGCGGTGCACGCTCTCCCAGGGTGGGGGACAGCGTGCAACAAGCAGGACAGCGGCGCCACAGCGCACGCTTTCCAGCGCCAGCCCCTCCCCCATGTGCGAGGTCTCCCGCGGGTCTCACGGATCATCCATAACTCGGGCCTCTGGCAGCCGTTCGGGACGATTCGTGCACCCTCGGAACGCTCTCGGCTAGGCGAAGCCGTGGAAAGGCATCCTGAGGCTGGAAAACACGGGGAGCCGACGAAAACATCCGAATACCTCCAACCACAGGAGGAGGATGCGGATGCGGATGAGGAGGAGGAGGAGGAGGAGGAGGAGGAGGAGGAGGAGGAGGAGGAGGAGTGAGGAGGAGGAGGAGGAGGAGGAGGCGGAGGAGGAGGGGAGCAGAAGGAGGAGAAGGAGGAGGGGGTGGGGAAGAGGGAGGAGGAGGAGGAGGAGGAGGAGGGAGGAAAAGGGAGGAGGAGGAAAAGGGAGGAGGAGAGGGAGGAGGAGGAAGAAAGGGGAGGGAGGAGGAGGAGGAGGAGGAAAAGGGAGGAGGAGGAGGAAGCAAGGGGAGAAGGAGGAGGAGGAGGAGGAAGAACATCGAAGATGCGCCCCCTGTTGGCCGCACCCGGCGCCACGGCGCCTCGCCACGGCGCCACGGCAGGAGGCCTCGCGGCGGGCCCGTCGCTCGCCGCTCGCCGCGGGCCGCTGAGGGAGAGCCGCCGCCGCCAGGGGAGCGCCGTCGTCGCCGACTGCCGGGGAGGGCTCGTCGTCGTCGTCGTCGTCGTCGGCGTCGGCGTCGGCGTCGGCGTCGTCGTCGTCGTCGTCGTCGTCGTCGTCGGCGTCGGCGTCGGCGTCGGCGGCGGTTTCGGAGTCGACGTCGGCGTCGACATCGGCGTCGGCGTCCGCGTCGGCGTCGTCGTCGGCGGAGTCGTCATCGGCGGCGTCGGCGTCGGCGTCGGCGTCGGCGTCGGCGTCGGCGTCGGCGTCGTCGTCGGCGTCGGCATCGTCGTCATCGTCGTCGTCAGAGGGGGAGGAGGAGGAAGGAGGAGGAGGAGGAGGAGGAGGACGACGACGACGAGGAGGGGGAGGAGGAGCAGGAGGAGGAGGAGGAAGAGAAGGAGGAGGACGGAGGAGGAGGAGGACTGGACATGAGGAGGCGGAGGAGGACGGCGGAGGACGGAGGAGGCGGAGGCGGAGGACAAGGCGGAGGAAGAGGACCAGTGCAGACCCAAGACGCATAGGCGATCTTACACGAAGCCCTCCCTCCAAGTTCCCTCCTCACGGGCCCCTGCAAGAATTCATTTTCACTGCGAGGAAGGCCCCATAGAAAAAGAACCGTCCAAAAACCCTAAACTGTGCCAAAGCATGACTCCTGGGACTTCAACGCCCCGAATCAACATGACGGCTGCATCTTGGCATTCCTGGATCGTGCCAGAACGCCCCTCCTGGGCTACGAATCCTGGAAACAGCTCCGCGCTTTTAACACGAATAGGCGCGGCGCTGGGGCGAGAACCACATTTTGACACGGACCCGCCCTCCATCCTGAAACCGCTGCAAAGTTTAAGACGAATGTGTGCGGCGCTAATGCGGGAGAGACATGTTGAAAAGGAGCCGCTCCCCATCTGTAAAAGTTGCACGTTGTGGCGAGAGGCACATATTGAAAACCGGCCGCCCTCCACCCTTGAAGCTGTTGCTTGAAACTGCTGCAAACAGGATAAGAGATGGCGAGAAAGCCCCAAGCAGAACGCACAGCCCGCCCTAGCGACAAGTCCGTGGGTACGACAGGGAAGAGTCACTTCAAGGCACAGGGATCTAGGAGGAGGTAATAGGAGGAGGGGGAGGAGGAGGAGGAGGAGGAGGAGGACCATGCCGATGACCAATCGTGCAACTGCTGGACAAGAGCACGGGCCAACATCGGGCTCGAGGGCCCACGGGATTACACAAAAGTCTTGCCCGTCTCGCGGTGCTTGCCAGCTCGGATCGCGGATAGATTATACCGCTGTCTGGAGATGGCAAGCTTACCGCAGCTGGACCCTTCCCGTCCAAGTCAAGTTACATGTAGTGGTCTAAACCGGCGCTTGATAGGAGCAGCACATGGTGCACACCATGGCCCCACCTTGGGTCACCAACACTTGGTGCCCACGGAGCTCGACGAGAGCTTCAGACGGCAGCACCGACGATTCGCTTTGAGCAGGAAGCCCCGCCGAGGAAGCCGCACTGTATGCCCGCGCGCACAACTGCAAAATGCATGCTAAGAGCCTCCTGCAGGCCCTGGTCTCGTTCAACCATCATTCGTTGCTGGCGGGTCGGGGTGCAGAGCCGACCTAGCAACTCAAACAGACTGTCAGGGATCCTAGCAAAATCCAGACAAAACTTGCACTGTAGGTACTTGGCCCCGTCGGTAACTCCACACACCATATCATGCTGAGCCAGGTCCAACCTAGGGGCCGTAAAGGAAGGGGGCCTATCAGATCGGGCAGGGCGGTTAGACTCACCATCGCGATATGCTATCCTCGCCGCCGCCCGCGCGAAGAACCTGGCCTGCAACTTGGCCTCCGAGATGTGGACCGAATTCCTGACTATCGTTTCTGGACAGGCATGCCCCAAAGCCCCCCTCCTCGCAAACCAATCCGATCAACAACTGCCGAGGCTGAACTCCAGTCCCATGCACACTGGAACCCAACAGAAACGGAGAGGGCTTGCATCGCCAACAGTCGCGAACACGCCTCTCCAGATGTCGATGACGGTAGCCAGCGCGACTGCCTGGTCATGGGGCCAGCCCACAGCTTCATTGCGCAAAGGAAGCAGATCGGCGACCACGAGCGTCACCTTCGGCAGGGGCCTGAGCGCATGGAGAAGAACAGTGCGCTCTGCACGTCCTACCGTCTGGATAGGGCCTTGGGGATCTTCCCAAGCACCTCGCACAGGCATGCCGTTGCTTCCTGTCTGGCAAAACCCCAGCCGCACCTACATAGTTCAGGCCAGCTCGGGGCCATTCCAGATCCACCCGCGAACACAATAGAATCACAGGGGCCCCTGCACGAGCTCCAATTACCCAAGAAAGCAGCGGGCGTCTTCACGGGCACCATTGGTGGAGGCTGGGAAGACAGCGGCATGCCAAGACAACTGGAAACCTGGTCCCGGTCGTTGGCCCCGAGCCCCATGATGCCCTTGCCTTTGACATACCGGTAAGTGCGGTCTAACGTGGGGCCCCACGTGAGGCCCTCATCCAGGGTATCTTCACCGAGCCCAAGGCAGTCGAGAATTTGGTGACCAAGGGCGTCAGGGCTAAAAGACCTACACCAGAGACAGTCTGGCGAAATACAATACCCTGCAGCAGCCATGCGAGTTCTCGCCTATAGAACTCCAGCCCATAGAGCCCTCCAGGCGCCTGCGAACCGCGATCGAACAGCAGCCTTGGCTCCACCATGGCATCTCAAGAGAGCCCCCGTCCAAATACACTCTGCACCTAGACAAACATCCAGGTGACGAGCAAGGATCTCCTCCGCCTGCAATCTCTGAACTACATCTTTGATTTTGACTAGAGTAAGTACTCACCTAGGTGGTACCTTCACCCTGTCAATCACGCACTCGTTGCCGTCATATTCTATAGCATTATATAACATACTCCAGTCAATCCTATCCAACTCGAGCCACAACGTGGATGTAGGAACCCGAGCGTCATTCCAGAAAGCTGTCTCATTCAGCTGCTGATTGGCCGAAGCCCAATCCCGCTGAAGACGCCAAGGAGACTCTCTGACCCCAGACAAAGCTAACATGCGCCTTGACACGCCCCAACGTGGCCAGGTAAACAGGATCACACATCTCAATCCTTCTGCGCGGCTAACACCAGCGTGAGAGACGAAGCCATGGAAGTCCTACCACTGACCACACCAGCAGTGCGACGCAACTTCAATAGCCCCTGCCCTGCCAATCCAGAAACAGAAGCGCCGCGAGCAGCAGCGGGGAGAAGCCCTGCGCCCCAGAGCGCTGCGACCTGCACTCCAGCACTCTTACGCACCATAAGTACACAGGCCATTCTACCCGCGAGCTCACTGACCCCCTGACCGCCCATTTCTGGAACGGCCCGTTACCCGAAAGTTCATGCCCAAGATGTTCCATCCATATATTGGCCGTGATTCGCAGACGCCTGGCACGCTGATGAAATGACTTCCAAGCTGATCTGGAACTTGCCAGGCTGCCGGCCGCACACTTTTCAGGCTGCGCGATCAGCCCAAAGCCTCCGGACATCATCTTAAAATTCGTTGACCGCCCCCTAAAGCTCCGAAATCTCACTGGAAACGCCCCCCGCCCAGTGCATGGCATCGCCGCCAAGCAACGCCCTAGGCACAACAGAAATACGCCTCTGGCGCGACGGCGCGGAGCGTCAACTGATTCAAAAACGTCGCAGCACGCGCGCAGCCCGCTAGGAAATTACGCGTAGCAGCCGTCGTCAAACTCCAGCAGCCACATGCCTCGATGACGCTTGGCCGTGCAAATGGCCCCAACAACAACCATGCAAGCCATAGAGGGCATTGAAAACAGACTGCTGCGCAAATCAAAGATGGGAAGAGCACCGTCTCGAAGCACCTCCGCACGCCCAATACGATACTGAGCGCTCTCCTAGCCCACGTGCAATTTCAGCTTGTAGGTAACGCCAATACGCCGCAAACGTAGACGAGAAACCCCGACGACTTCCTTCCCCAAGCATGACGACATCCATTGCTTCGAACCCAGCTCCTGGAAACCTGCCGACGAATCCTGGAGAGTCAAACGAGGCCTTCGACCAGCGCGGCTAATCGCGCGCCCCCCATCTGATTCAACGATCCGAACCCCTTCGTCAACGATCCAATCCCCTGGCCACAACAGCAGCCGCTCACGTTGCACAAATAATTCCGCCACTGCCCGCAGTCGAATATTGAGGGCAGATCCAAGGGAACGCGGGCGAATCGCGGCCGGCCCCGCGGCTGACTTCCATGAGAAGGTCTCAATGTCATGACGCGCCAACTGCACGGAAATGATGGGCACGGAAGGCCACGCAGCATGTCCATATGGCATTTGCAAACGCCGCGTGTCATGCCATGTCCGAAACCCGCTTCCATTCCCACATCTCATCATCCGCCATCTGACACGGTTGCATGCGCCGCGCGCCCACGACGTTGGCTCGCAGCACCTGCAGCCTGGAGAGACGATGCACCTTGCCAGCACCGTTGAGTAACGCTGCGCTCATAAACTCCACCCACTGCTGCGCCCTGGCCATGTCAAGCTCAGCGCGGAATTCATCAGCTCTCTCAACTACGGCATGCACGACATTCTCAAGATCAACCCTGCCAAGCGCCTACAATCGCCTCCTCACTCAGCATGTCAAGCGCCTCCTGCCGCTTTGCGATCCTGCGAGCGAGCCCTTCGAACTTCTGCAGGAGGACAATCACTTTCCCACGGGCTCAGACTGCTTCATCCCCCTGATCTCGGGGTCCACGCGGTTCTTGCTGGAATCACGGCGTCGGGCGAGCTGCCAGACCTCTCCATCATGCGCAACGTGAACCGCGCGCCCAGCCCATCGCGAAGCGTAGTCGGGTAAGAACACATTCATCTCATCACGGTAGCCCATGCTTGACCTATGCACCTTGATCAGCTTCCCCCACGCGCCTCGCCGACTTCGACGCCGCCGCCCATGCGCGACCCACCCGTGAAAATTGAGGCCGCAGCTTTAGTGCCGTCAACGTTGCCTGCACATACCTGGCCCGAACTGGACCGCCACGCCCGCGAAGCCGACCAGGCAGCTCCCCTTCCAACATCGCATCTGCGAGATCCCATGCATGCGCGTTTTAGGCCTGAACTTTGCGAATCATCAGCAGCGCGCGCTCCCAGGACAAAGGCGGCCTGGAGCATCCAACTGTCAGGTTCTTGGGCAACGCCTTAGGCTCACAGGGCACACGCAACCACAAGGATATCCCCATCTAATATAGGAAGGCGAACCGGCTTGCGCAGTGGAAGGCCACCATGCCCGTCAACCTCAGAGGGCCTGCAACTTGGCAGCTCACTTAGCAGACACCGCAGAATAATCATACGCATTGCCCTCTGCACTGTTGGCGACGACGCACGTGACCATTGTGGGTGCCAGAAAAAGGCTGCGAAACTGCCCATGCCGCACTTGACCATCAAATGTCGTACTCGGCATGTTCCAGCCGCCTCCGAAAATCCACGCCATGCCCATATCGTTCAGAAGACCCATGTAGCACGTGAGGGCATACAGCGATGTCTGCTTAAAACCTCAGTCAGTCCCACAATGTCTTGGAAGTACACTGATATAGGCACCATCCCACCTTCGCAGCCACAAGCAACCTTGGCAGCAACACACCTACCAGGGTAAGCGATTGGAGACTCGAGGCCTGGCGGCGTGGTGATGCTTATCCTCGTGGGCACGACCACCGCTACTCCCCTTTCGTTCAGTCCGCAACGACGGTGCACATACACCGTGATACCATCGATCCCGCATCGGCGACGCAGGCGAAGTCATGCCATCATCATATGTTCGAAGCTCCTGAACAAAAACCACTGTCGACCTCACCTGATCCACATATATCATCAAAAGCCCTGACATATCAGCGTTGACCGACATCACGTAGCCCTTGACCTGCATCTCTTTGGGTGCGGCATGTCAGCCACTCCCTGGTATTGACCCGTGTTTGTCGTAGCCCGCGTCGAGCAAATCATGGGTATGAGAGTGAGGCACCGCTGCTACCGACGCCTCCATGCGTTGCGTTTCAGCCGATTGGACAATAAAGCTGCCCCGCACAATTTTGGCAACTGCCATCATATCAATAGACGGTAAAATCACTTCACAAACCATCCCAACCATCCTAATGCGCCTGGAAAGTGTTGAGCCTGTCGACCCCCCGAACACGTAGCAACTTGATGGCTGCCTCGCGTGTGGCCAGATTTCCCTCTGGCACAGGTATGCCAGCAGCCTCCAACATGATCTTGACCTCGCGACCCCCACCTCCGAGATACGAGGCCCTGGAGTCTGAGGAGTTGGAAACTGGTGAGCAAGCGAAGGAGTAGCAGGAACAACGACAAGGTGCGCAACGCCATCTCTACTTTCATGTTCCACGTCCGGTGGTCCAGCTGCCACCCGGGTCGTTCTAGGCACTTGCACCTGTGCATTGTTGATAATGGTGGGAAGAACCTGTGCCACATCCTCTGCCAATGGCACGGCAAGCTCACCTGCACCCAAGCTGCGTTTGATGTCGCCGAGCTTGCTGGCGTCGAGGCCGCTCGCAGGGATGGGCACGTGAGCGGCGGCAGCGTCACCTTCTTGTCCGACAGGCGGCAGTGTGGAACGCCTGGCCAGCTCTAGATCCTGCGCACGCAACTCCACAACTTGGTGCGCTTGTCTTGGATCGAGTGCTCAGTCTTGGCCAACTCAGCTTGAAGCGCGGCCAGGTTCTCACGCTGCTGCCCTGCAAACTGTTGTTGCTGATTGGCCACATGCTTCCAAACATTCTCGATATGCCGCGTGCTGACAAACATCTGAGCAGTGTGGCTGGCTTCCTGCTGGTGATCTGGTTCAGAAGCACACTTCGCTCCTCAGACAATGATTTGCACAACACAGCCCACGCATCACCCATACATTTGGAAACCATGTCAGTCTGCTTGCCCAACTGAGCCACACACGCCCGCGCACGGTCTTCCTCAAATGGAACATATGCATCATCACGCTTGTCAGTTTCAGGCTCCTCAACCTCCATGCCGTCCTCCTTGTGGGCCGACAGCGAAGCGATCTGCCGCTCCAACCTGACAATGCTAGCCTGAGGCTGACGCAGCTGTTGATTTGGCCCATGGTGGATCCTAACTTCCCGGCTCATTCCCAGCCAGCGCCGCCTGGCATCGAGCATCTCGAGCGTGAGCACTGGGCACGGGCGCCTCCGTGTTTGAGTGGAAGCACGATCGCTTGGGCCTGCGACACTTGTAACACTAAGCCCTATCTGCTTTGTTGAAATAATGCCCCGTCCAGTCATGCACACAGTACCTGCAATACCAAGTGCGCTCATTGACAGGCGGAACCATGGCAAGCGGTGTGCCGACGTGGAGGCCGTGCCGTCGCCTGCACTCGCCACTGGGGCACGCGGTCGCACAGCCGTTCCGAAGCATCGGTGACCGCACGCCCCATCAAAATGCCTGAGCCAGAACGACTGAGGAGGAGGCGGAGGCGGAGGAGGAAGAGGAGGAGGAGGAGGAGGCGGAGGAGGAGGAGGGAAGAAGGAGGCGGAGGAGTAGGAGAAGGAGGAGAAGGAGGAGGAGGAGAGAGGGAGGAGGAGAGAGAGAGGAGGAGGAGGAGAGGAGGAGGAGGAGGAGGAGGAGGAGGAGAGGAGGAGGAGGAGGAGGAGGAGGGAGGAGGAGGAGGGAGGGGGAGGACGAACGAACGAACGAAACGAGCGCACGATGGCGCCGTCGTCGAGGGGGCGCCGCTGTCGCCCTCGCCGAGGACTCGCCGCCGCTCCTTCCAGGAGGCCTCGTTGGGCCGAGCGCGTTCCACTGCTCGCAAAGTCCAGAGTCCCTATTCGCAAACGTCCGAACAACACATGGCTGCTCTAACGCAATGTATAGCAGATCCCCCGCGGGGGATCCAGGCCATTTGCGAGCAGTTACTCTGCGAGTAGTGCAACGCGCTTGTCGATCGTCGGAGAAGGAGAGGGCTTAGGAGGGCGCTAACTCTCCACATGTTTTCGTCGGCGGTGGGGCAGAGCTGGCTGCACCGGCGATAGACCTGAACAGGGGGCACCAAAAACCGAATCGGCCAACGGTACACGGACGCCGATGCTGGCCAGGCCCATCCTCGCCAGGCCCCTCCTGGGCCCCCGGCTTGGCCGGGAGGGCATGTGCACCGATCCTGGGCCCAGGATGGGCCTGCGCATGATGGCCCCCTTCGAGGCTCGGCGCCCTGAGAGGCGTGTTAAGGTGGGGGCCCGCCCTTCCCCCCCACCCCCCCCGCGAGACGACGCGGGATAGGAAGAGAAACCGCGAGAAGAAGGAGGAGGAGCAGCAGCAGGCCAGGGAGAAGAAGGAGAAGGAGCAGCAGGAGGAGGCCGGGGAGGAGGAGGCCAGGGAGGAGGAGGAGGAGGAGGAGGAGGAGGACGGGAGGAGGAGGAGGAGGAGAAGAGGAGGAGAAGAGGAGGAGGAAGAGAAGGAGGAGAAAGCCGAGGAGAGAGAAAAGGAGGAGGAGGAGGAGGAGGAGGCGGAGGAGGCGGAGGAGAAGGAGAGGGAGGAGGAGGAGGAGGAGGAGGAGGAGGAGGAGGAGCAGGAGAAGGACGGGGAAGAGGAGGGGAGGAGGAGAAGGAGGATGGGGAGGAGAGACATCCTCAGAAGGCGGGCCAGGGCGCGAGGTGAGGGGGCAGGAGCGGTGCCGCACGCATGAGATGGCCTGCGGCCATGTAGTTGTCGTTGTCCTGTGCGCGAGCCCTCTCCCGCCGTCCTCCATTTCCTCCTCCTCCTCCTCCTCCTCCTCCTCCTCATCATCATCATCACCACCACCACCACTTCCACCACAATAATCATCATCATCACCAAAACCAGCACCACCACCATCATCATCATCCTCATCATCGTCATCAGCATCATCAGCACCATCAGCATCATCAGTATAATCAGAATCATCATCAGCATCATCATCATAATCGTCGTCGTCATCATCACCCTCATCATCAGCATCATCAGCATCAGCATCAGCATCAGCATCACCATCATCCTCATGCTCTGCATCATCAATATCAGCATCATCAGCATCATCAGTATCATCATCATCATCATCACCATCAGCAGCATCATCGTCAGCATCAGCAGCATCATCATCATCATCATCATCGTCATCATCCTCATCATCATCATCATCATCATCATCATCATCATCATCATCATCATCATCATCATAAGCATCAGCATCATCATCATCATCATCAGCAGCACATCATCACCATCCTCGTTACTAGTTTTATCATCATCATCATCACCATCAGAATCACCATCATTATCAGTATCATCATTATCATCATAATCATCAGCATGATCATCAGCATCAGCATCATCATCATGACCGTCATCGGCATCGTCATCACCATTGATCAGTATCGTCAGCATCATAGTCACTGGCATCGTCATCATCATCAGCATCATCATCACCATCATCATCATCATCTTCATCATTACCGCCACCACAATCATCATCATGATCGTCATCAGCATCATCAGAAGCATCAGCATAATCGTCGTCGTCGTCATAATCACCCTCATCATCAGCATCATCAGCATCAGCATCAGCATCACCATCGTCCTCATGATCAGCATCATCACCATCAGCATCATCAGAATCATCATCATCATCATCATCATCATCATCATCATCGTCAGCAGCATCATCATCAGCATCATCAGTATCATCATCATAAGGAGCATCATCATCATCAGCAACACCATCATCATCAGCAGCAGCATCAGCAGCACCATCATCATCCGCGTTATTATGATCATCAGCATCATCATCATCACCATCATTGTCGTCAGCATCATCAGCAGCATCATCATCACCGTCATCGGCATCGTCATCACCATGATCAGTATCGTCAGCATCATAGTCACTGTCATCATCATCATCATCATCACCACCACCACCACCATCACCAGCATCAGCATCAGCAGCATCATCAGCATCAGCATCAGCATCAGCAGCATCACATCATCGTCATCGTCATCGTCGTCGTCATCATCATCATCAGCGTCAACATGACCATTATCATCAACATCGTGACCATTATCATCATCAACATCGTGATCATCAGCAGCATGAGCAGCATCAGCAGCGTCAGCACAAGCATCCGCATCACAGCATCACCACATCATGATCAGTAGCAGCAGCATCATCATCATCATAATCAGCATCATCATCATCACCATCAGCATCATGACCAACATCATCATAATCCTCTTCATCATCCTACTGTTCCCCCTCCTCCTCTTCCTCCTCCTCGTCCTCCTTATCCTCCTCCACCCCCCTCCTCATCCTCCTCCTGCCATTCCTCCCCACCAGCCATTTTGGCTCAAGGTCATCTTAGGTATCCCCGCATCGTTTTCAAAAAGTGGCTCTCGACTTGGCGCCGCGCACATTCGTCTTAAACGGTTACAAGATCCTTACGGATGGATGGCGGGTCATGTTCAAAATGCCGACCACGCCTTATCGCCGCGTACATTCGTCTTAAAGCTTGCAAGAACAACTTCACAGATGAAGGGAGGCTCCGTTTCAAAATGTGGCTCTCGCCTTAACGGCACGAACATTCGTCTTAACAGCTTACAACAGCTTCAAACTGTTCTGGCACGATTTCGAATTGTCAGGGCGCGACAGTCACGCTCGTTCGCAGTGCTGACATCTTCAACTGGTGCCATGGCACGATGTAGGATCGTCAGGTCGCTACAGTAACGTTGATTCACGGCGTTGAAGCCTCAGGAATGGTGCTTTGGGACGGTTGAAGATGTTCAAACGGTTGTCTTCCAACTGGGCTCGTCCCACAGCGAAAACAGATCCTTACAGGAGCCTGTGAATGGGGAGCGTGGAGGGAGGGTTGATTGCAACATCATTGATGAGTCTTGGGTCTACACTGGTCCTCCTCCTCCTCATCCTGCTCCTGCTCCTCCTCCTCCTCCTTCTCCTCCTCCTCCTCCTCCTCCTCCTGCTCCTCCTCCTCCTGCTCCTCCTCCTCCTCCTGCTCCTCCTCCTCTCCTCCTCCTCCTCCTGCTCCTCCTTGGGGCACAGTGTCAAGGGTTACCATCGTCACCGCGGTGGTGCAGCACCCCTCTAAGGGGGGCGGGGGGCACGCGCGTGGTGCGGCCAAGGCGGCGTGCAGTTCGGGACGCTCTCCCCTGGAGCGCGCGCCAGGGGGGCGCCACACTTCACGAGGTGGCGCAGCACGGGCGGCTCGTCGCGAGAGCTCGTCGCCGAACTGCGAGCTGCGGCGGCAGGGCTTCATTGCGCTCATAGAGTTTGGAGGCTTTCTTTGGCCCAAGCGCGGTTCTTACTCCGCCTCCTCATTATTCTCCTCCTCCTCCTCATGGTCCTTATCCTCCTCATCCTCATCCTCCTCATCCTCATCCTCCCTGCTGCTCCCTCCGCCTCCTCCTCCTCCTCCTCATCCTCCTCCTCCTCCTGACAGATTGCGTTCGGCCCCCAAGGAGGGCCATCGCAGGGCCACGGGGGTGCCCAAAAAAACGACTCGGGGTGAGAGGCTGGTCGCCAGGGGCCACGGGGTCCGGACCTCCGAGAGGGAGCCGCGCCGTAGAAAAGGCCCGACATCAGAGGTCCGGGTCTCGTCCTTCTTCACTGCTGCCATCAGCCCGTCACCCCTTGCACAGAAAACGGCCCCTCCGCCCCCACCACTCCTCCGCCCTCGTCCCTCCCCCTCGCCCAGAGGGAGCCCCGGAAGCCCTCCCCGGGAGACCTCCGGAGGCCCGCAGTGGCCCCCGGAGGCCGAGGAGATGCGCCAAGAGACCTGGAGCCGCGTCTCCCTGCTGAGGCGCCCGCTCCTGCGGCAAACCTGGCCGAGCAGCTCCCGCAGAGTCGCCGGGCTTCCTGCGACAAGCACTTGGGGCTCACCCTCGCCGGCGACGGGCACACCGACGGGGAATGGCACGCGCTGCGAAGGGGAGACCATCGAGGAAGAAGCACGACTGCCTCCGCGGCACTGCCACCTCGGGCCTGCCACGCCCCCCTTCCCCCCCGCCCCGACGGGGCTCCGCGGGCTGCAGGTAGCTGTCCACGTAGGGGCTCGTAGAGCTCCACGACTTCTGGCCACTCTGGTTGCCCTGCAGGCCGGGCGCCCGGGAGGCCAGACAGGCAGCCGCGCAGACACGGGGGCCCTCCTCGTGGCCCCCGTCGGAGACTCTGACCTTTTGCGACTTTGTGCAGTCCATCTCGGGCCTGTCCAGTCCATCCCGCTCCACCCTCGCCCGCCTCTGGTCCACACCCTCTGCTACCCTGGCTGCCCTCGCTGCTTACTGCATGCGTTCCCACGGCTCGCGGGTGGTACCGCGGCGGCTGTCACCTGGAACAGCTCATTGCCGAGGGCGCGCCACCGGATCGCCCAGGGGGGGAGAGGGTGGAACCCCCCGCTCACCCCCCCATTCCCCGGCCCGCCGTCCTCGACCCCCCGCTCCGTTCCGACCCAACATCCTGGGCCCCTCCCCCTTCCCCATTTGCCGAAGGGGGGGGGCCCGCCGCCCCCCCCCCCTCCTTCCCCATCCCCACCCTTGCAGCCAATGACGGGGACCAGCCCTCTCCCCCCTTCTGCCCAGAGAGGGCCGACTCTCCCCACCTCCCCACTGCTCCAGAGAAGCCACCCCCGAACCCCCCAAAGCCCCAGCCTGCACACTCGCATGAAACCTACCCATTAAACTACCGTGACACACTGCCCTAACCATAACATCCAGCTCCCTAACAACCTGACCCTCATCCTCACGCATTGGTGCACTAAACACTAACCCCAGCACCCTGGCCATGACCATAATCCCCCTACCCCTAACACCACCACACCGTAACACCCTAACCCGAATCCAGTATCACCCGAACCCGAGCACCCTTACCTAAACCTAGCACACTAAAACCCTAACCCCAGCACCCTGGCCCTACCTAGCCCTAGGAGCCAAAACTCTGCAGCCTAACCCCCTAATCCGAACAAACTAACCCTAATCCACTAACACCCTGGCACCCTACAACCTGAAGAGATGCACTGTTGAGTTAAATCGTGTAGGTGTATTGCTATGCTTAGTTGCCAGCGTCTATACAAAATGAAGCAAACAAAGAAACATTTCCAACGAGAGCTAGCAACAAACCCTGCCAAACTGATTCAATGAGAATGCTGTACGCTTATACCAGTAGGTCGTCGACATCTGTACCACCATTTACATCAGCGCGTACCTCGGCATCATGTACCAGCATCTACATCGGCATGCATCCCAACACGCACGTTCATGAAGAGACGAAGCAACGAAGAAGGAGACAACGCATGAAGAGAACGAAGAAGGACAAAAGTAACATCGTGGTGGAGCGGCGGCCATATACATGCTATACACATACATGTGTATACATGTATGCGAAGCAGACCCAAGTGCTCAGAGCCCTCTTGCCAACGTCCTCGCCGCCCCCTCACTCTAATTCGCAACTGCGGGGGGGCTACGTATCCGTAACTACATATCCTGCTGCCTGCGGCAGACCCCGCCACCGTGCCTGCGCAGAAGCGCAGCAGGAAGGAGGCGGAGCGCAGCGCATGCCCGACGAGTGGACTGATAAGGACGGGTGGTGAATAGGGGGCCACATGCGAACCCTACCCCTACCCCCCACGATTTCTGAGGGGGGGGGGGGCTCACTTATCTCGGGAGCTCCCGAGCGAAGTGAACCCCACCCTCCCCCTCGGAAATCGTGGGGGGTAGGGGTAGGGTTCGCGTGTGGCCCCCTAGTGGTGAAGTCGTCCTCGTCTTCGCCTGCGCGGTAGAAAGGGAGGGGGTCTGGACCCTCCAAGACAAGCCATTTCAGACCTCCCCCGTGGGAGAACCCTCCATAAGATCGTCCCCAGACCCCCCCAGGCCCTCCAAGATAGCCTGGAAGAGACCCCCCCCTCCCTTTCTTACAAAATCTGGAGTGGTGAAGTCGTCCTCGCCTTCGCCTGCGCGGCAGAAAGGGAGGTCGAGCTCACGCCCCGCGGCAGGTTAGCGCGTGGGGTCCGAGCTGGGGAGTGCCGTGATCCCGGCAGCGCCTTCGTCCGTGCGGTGGGGAGGAGGAGGAGGAGGAGGAGGAGGAGGAGGAGGAGGAGGAGGAGGAGGAGGAGGAGGAGGAGGAGGAGGAGGAGGAGGAGGAGGAGGAGGAGGAGGAGGAGGAGGAGAGGAGGAGGAGGAGGAGGAGGAGGGGGGGGGGAGGAGGAGGAGGGAGGAGGAGGGAGGAGGAGGAGGAGGAGGAGGAGGAGGAGGAGGCGGAGGAGGAGGGAGGAGGAGGAGGAGGGGAGGAGGAGGAGGAGGAGGAGGAGGAGGAGGAGGAGGAGGGGAGGAGGAGGAGGAGGAGGAGGAGGAGGAGCAGCAGCAGCAGCAGCAACGCGTCCCAGGCCACGAGGAGGAGCACGAGGAGGAGGCGCCGTGCTCGCGGCCGTTAGCGGAAGTAAAGTGCATTGCGTTGCCCCCCCCCGACGCTGAGAAGGTGAACTTGGCCCAGGACGTTTCTGTGTGTTTGTGTTCGGCGGCGAGCGAGAGGGGGAAAGTGAGAAGGAGAAGGCCTTCTCAGAAGGCGGGGGGACTTCTCAGAAGCCCTCGCGCCTTCTGAGAGGTTTGTTATGTCTTCGGGGAAGGCTTAGAACACTTCTCAGAAGTCTGGGGACTTCCGAGCCTTCTGAGAACGCCTTCTCCTTTTCACTTCCCCCCCTCGCTCGCCACCGATGTGTGCCCTCCGTCGGGCGCAGGGTGGCGGACATGTCTGGTCAAGGCAAAAGCTTGCACAGAGGAGGACGTCTGGCTGCGCGGGGGCTCGATGGGCGGGGCTACTTTCGTACGGCAGCTCTCAAGACCTATCCCCCAGACCTGTGCTGGATCCTCGCGGCGTGTCTGTGTGAGGACATGTGTCCGATCACCCCTGTAGGAGAGTGCTCACACGTACAGTGGGGGCGCGCATCAAGAAACCATGTGCTTTTCGTCAGGGTATCCTGGGTTTCTTCGCTCCGCGCGCTGCGCGATGACTTCCCGCAGCCGCTGAAGGAGCTGCTGCGTTCAGGGTGCTCCGGGTTTCCCCTCAGGTGCCCCTCGCGCACGGGTTCTCAGGGTTGGGTTTCCTGCGAGGGCTTCTCGCGGCCGCGCCCGCACTGCAGTGCTCCCAGAAGCTGAGGGTCGTGTATCCCCGCGGACCCGGACTCTGAAGCTTCCATCGGCAGGACGACCGCGCAGCCTCCCGGCAGGTGCGCCAGAGGTGCCGGAGACGGCGCGTGCTTTCTTGTCGCATGACCCCGAATTCTCTTCACACACGCGCATCGGCCCTGGGCTATTATGCTAGAGCCGTAGAGCCGCAGAACCATAGGAGGAGGAGGAGGAGAAGGAGGAGGAGGAGGAGGAGGAGAAGGAGGAGGAGGAGGAGGAGGAGGGAGGAGGAGGAGGAGAAGGAGGGAGGAGGAGGAGGAGGAGGAGGAGGGAGGAGGAGGAGGGAGGAGGAGGAGGAGGGGCAGAAAATGAGTACGAGGAGGAAAAACTTCTTGGGGCCTCCAGGGGGCCTCCTGGGAGCCTTCTGGGGGCCTCTTGGAGGCCTCTTGAGAGCCTCCTGGGGCCTTCTTGGGGCCTCTTGGGCCGTCCCAGGGAGGCGATTGGCCCGTCTGACGCCTTTGAAAGCCGTCTTGGGGGCCTCTCTGAGCCGTCGGGAGCCTCTTGGGCGATCTTGGGGTCCTGTTGGGCCGACTCGGGGCCCTCTCGGGGGCCTCATGAATTGTCTTGGAACTATCTTGGAGGCCTCTTGGGCCGTCTTGGGCGATCGGAAACCCCAAAGCCGAGAACTTCAAATCCTTCAAGAACCTTGGGGAAATCAATTGTTTTGGTCTCCTTGGGCTCTCCTGGAGGGTCTCTTGGAGCCATCCTAGGTCGTTTGGGGGCCCCCTTGGGCCGCCTTGAGGCCGTCTTCAGAGCATCTTTTGCTGTCTTGCGCAATCTGGAACCGTTTTGGTGTCGTCTTGATTGACTGTCTGAGAAGCCGTCCTGGAGGCCGTATTGGCCGTTTGGAAGCCGACTCGACCGCACGAACGCAAGTTCAGAGGGAGCGCTTTCCGAGGGTTGCGTGCCACGAGGGGTGGGGTCGGCCTCGGAACACGAAAGAAACCTCCCAGACAACAGCAAGCCTTCCAGCACACCCACTGGGCACGCATATGCAAGGCTCCACCTGGGGGTACCCCCCCCGGGGGGGCCGATCGCTGCTGTTGTGGTTCAGCACCTCTTGCCGAGCAGGTCGGCCTCCCTGGGAGCATCGACACACCAGAGCCCAGGGTCCCAGTCCCAAGTCTGGGCATGGAGAATCGTTGTCCTTCTCTGTGATTGGTGGGAGCCGAGGGTGCGGTCTGAGCCCACAGACCGCGCATCCACAGCAGCTGTTCCAAGCGTTATGTTGGTGGAGAACACGGGCATTGTTGTCACAAAGGGGACAATTGACGGAGGATCACCGTTTTCGCGCGATCTGGTTCATAAGTTTCTTGTGTGCGTGATCTTACAGTGGTGCAGTCTTCCGCCGTGGCGACGACCGAGTATTTTCTTTCACATTATTTGTTGTATATATTGTTTCGTACACATTATTGGTGTGGCTGGGTTTCCTGTCCTTCTTCGACATGCTCCGTCCCAGGTCGGAGGTTGGGATTGGAGGTGCCGCAGGGCTAAAGCCTTACTCTCTCCGTCCTGGGCGTACTACCACCCATATTCGGTTGTCGTCACACGCTTTTCTCTGTATCAGTGCCACGGGTCCAGGTTGTTACGCTTCTTTTGTTCTCAATGTATTATGCATTGCTGGAGGTTCGTCGCTGGAGTTTGTAGCGGTGTCACTTTGATTCAATTTAGACGTGTCTGCTTTTCTCTCGTGCGCAATGGGCAATATCAGAGGTTCGTGGCTCGTCCCGTTTTCCTCGGCATGCTGTATGTTGGGTTCAGAAGTCGCTATTCCGTTCTTGGCCTCGTGGTGTTCTGAAGGCGGCAGGCCCTCCGGGCACGCAGAGGCACGTCTGGAGGCCTGTCGTGGCAGAGCCGTCTGGGCAGTGACCTGGGCGCGCCGCGATAGGGGCACCTATTGTGCGGTGTGATTCTCCGTAGACGCCAAAGCCTCTTGGTTGGGCAAGCGAGTTGCAACATACACGAATATGCAGTAACATACATCGGTATACAGATCCATATATACCTGTACGACCACCCTTCGGAGGTTGTGTGTGTGGGGGGGGGCGGGAGGAGGGGGAACCAACATCTGACTCAATCGATCTCACTATCGATCTCACTCAACGGGACACCACGGGACACCACGAGACACCACGGGACACTTGTCGGTCTCACTATCGATCTCACTATCGATCTCACTCAACGGGACACCACGGGACACCACGGGACACCGCGGGACACCTCCCGATCTCACTATCGGTCTCACGATCGATCTCTCTAACGATCTCACTCAACGGGACACCATAGGACACCACGGGACACCTCGGGACACCACATCGATCTCACTATCGATCTCATTCAACGAAACACCACTTGACACCACGGGACACCACGTGACACCTGTCGATTTCACTATCGATCTCACTATCGATCTAACTTTTTGGGACACCACGGGACACCACGGAACTCCTCGGGGCACCAGATCTCACTATCGATCTCACTATCGATCTCACTATCGATCTCACTCAACGGGACACCACAGGACACCTCGGAGCACCACATCGATCTCACTATCGATATCACTATCGATCTCACTGTCGATCTCACTATCGATCTCACTGTCGATCTCACTCAACGGGACACCACGGGACACCACGGGACACCACGGGACACCACGGAACACCACGGGACACCGCGGGACATCGCGAGCCACCGCCGGACGGACGGACGGACGGACGGGCGGGCGGGGGAGAATCATTTGTCTTGACTTCGCCCTAGCAACGGCGAACACCACGGGACACCACGGGACACCACGGGACACCGCGGGACACCGCGAGCCACCGCCGGACGGGCGGGAGGGGGGGGGAAATCATTTGTCTTGACTTCGCCCTAGCAACGGCGGGTTCATTCCTGTCGCGCGCCCACGCAGCTTCGCCTCGTCCGCACGCACGACACGAACGAAACGAAACGATTTCCCGGTCGGGGGTCTCCGTTCCACTGCGATCTCACCCCCCAACCTCCGATATATACCTATACGACCACCCTTCGGGTAATAAGGAGGTTGTGGGAGGGGGGGAGAGGGGGGGGAACCACCATCATCTGACTCAATCGAGCTCACTATCGATCTCACTCAACGGGACACCACGGGACATCACGGGACAATTGTCCATCTTTCTATCGATGGGACACCACGGGACACCGCGGGACACCTCCCGATCTCACTATCGGTCTCACGATCGATCTCATTATCGATGTTTCTCAACGGGACACCACGGGACACCACGGGACACCTCGGGACACCTCTCGATCTCACTATCGGTCTCACTATCGATCTCACTCTCGATCTTACACAACTGGACACCCTAGGACACCACGGGACACCTCGGGACTCTACATCCATCTCACTATCGATCTCACGATCGATCTCACTCAACGGGACACCACGGGTAACCACGGGACACCTGTCGATCTCACTATCGATCTCACTATCGATCTCATTGTTTCGGACACCACGGGACACCACGGGACACTTCGGGGCACCACATCGATCTCACTATCGATCTCACTATCGATCTCACTCAACGGGACAACACGGGACACCACGGGACACCACGGGACACCACGGGACACCTCTCGATCTCACTATCGGTCTCACTGTCGATCTCACTTTTTGGGACACCACGGGACACCACGGGACACCTCGGGGCACCACATCCATCTCACTATCGATCTCACTATCGATCGCAATATCGATCTCACTATCGATCCCTCAATCGATCTCACTCAACGGGACACCACGGGACACCACGGGACACCGCAGGACACCGCCAGCCACCGCCAGACGGGCTGGCGGGGGAGAATCATTTGTCTTGACTTCGCCCTAGCAACGGCGGGTTCATTCCTCTCGCGCGCCCATGCAGCTTCGCCTCGCCCGCACACACGACACGAACGAAACGAAACGATTTCCCGGTCGGGGGTCTCCGTTCCACTGCGATCTCAATCCCCCAATCTCCGATATAGATACATATGTATGTAAATGTTGTTGGTTCCCCCTAAGGTCATACAGATCTGTTTGGCTCGTACTCATCTGCGTTCCCCTCTTTTTCATCTTTATCACATTTATCTTCACTAAGTCTGCGCATCATTGTTCTCCTCATTCATCCTGCTCCCTTTCGTCTTCCACCAATCATCCTCCTCGTCATCTCCCTGACAGGTCCTCATCAGATTCGTCCTCCCCATCAGTATGCAATATGGTCATCATCATCCTCCTTATCGTCAGCCGCAGCAGCATCAGTATCATTATCTCTACTCCTCATTATTCCTCCTGTCCGTCTCGCCGTCCTCGGAGGCTGAGCTTGTTTCTTACTGTCCTGTGCAGGCCAGGTTTTGTTAGTTTGTTTGTTTGTTTTTAATGTGTCTTCTATGGTTTTCCGTGGGCGCGTCCTGTTGCGGGGGCGGGCGCCGCGGGAACGAAAAGGCAGATACATAGGAGAATCATGATCGACCCACGAACTTGGAAAGGAATTTAGGAACGCGAGGCATGGTTACGTTTTCACGACACCTGATTGGGCGACAGGCACTTGCAAGGCTGAAGGTATCGATCGTGATGACCTGTGCCAAGGATTGTGCTGTGCTGTGTCGTGCGGACATGACATGTGTCTGCCGCGATGAATCGCGGTATGCTTCATAGTATTGTGGATCATGTTGCCCTCAGCATCCGAGTCCTGACCGCACTGATCTGGATCCTGAGCTCGAGCTGCCGGAACGCATAGCCGGCCCAGGATCTGCTGCAGTCGAAACGTGTGGGATGCTCCAACCAGCTCGAGCTCGAGATCCGACTCGGCTCCGAAGCGGGACGAGGCGGCACGGGGGCGCAGGGCGCACGGACGCGCCACGGAGTGTGCCAGGGGCGCGCTAAGGGGGTGCGCCGCGGGACGTGGCAGGGGACGCGCCACGGAACGGGCAGGGAAAACGCCAGGGGGGCAAGCCAGGGAACGCGACAGAGAACGAGCCGGGGGACGCGCCGAGGGGGGAAGGGCACAGGCCGTCCCACTCCGGGGCGTCAGGGGCCCATGTGATTTCACGCTCGTCCCGCTCTGGGGCGTCAGGAGCCCATGTGTTTTCGCGCTTGTCCTGCTTTGGAGCGTTAGGAACCCATGTGTTTTCATTATTGTCCCGCGCTTGGTCGTTAGGACCCAAAGCGTTTCAGGTTTCTCTCGCCCTGCGGCGTGATGAATCAACGTATTTTTGCGCTTGTCCCGCTTTGGGGCGTCTCGCTCCGGGGCGTTCGGAGACCATATGTTTGTACGCTTGTCACGCTCTGGGGCGTCAGGAGCCCATGTGTTTTCACGTTTGTCCTGCTTTGGAGCGTTAGGAACCCATGTGTTTTCACGCTTGTCCCGCTCTTGGTCGCTAGGAGCCCAGGAGTTTCACGCTTGTCTCGCCCTGGGGCGTGAGGAATTCAATTATTTTGGCGCTTATCCCGCTGTGGGCGTTAGGGACCCACGTGTTTTCACTTCGTTCCCCGCTCTAGGGCATTAGAAACCCACGTGTTTTCATGTTTGTCCCGTTCTGGGGCGTTAGGAACCCAAGTGTTTTCACGCTTGTCCCACCCTGGGGCGTTAGGACACCATCTCTTCTCACGCTTGTCCTGCTCTGGGGCGTTAGGAACCCATGCGTTTTCATGCTTGCCCCGCCCTGGAACGATCGGAGCCTACTTTTTTCACGCTTGTCCTGCTCTGGGGCGTTGGGAACCCATGTGTTGTCACATGTCATGGCCACGCTCCCTTATAAATAACGGTCCGGCCGCACTCCCAGAACCACCTGGGCATCCTGGGGCTGCAGAACAAACGTTTCGTTCGAGACATCCAAAGATATTCGGCACGCAGTGCGCGCCTTCGTCGAGAACGGGCACGCAACAAAACAACATTCGGTCGCTTTTTATAGAAATTCTCACAACGACCGCGCCACCAGGGCAGCAATCCCTTATAATACGTGTTCGCTTCGCGCTCCCAGAGGCCACGATCCCTTGTACGTGATGCTGGGTTCGCGCTCCCAGGGCAGCGAACCCTCGCAAACTCCATTTGATTCGCGCTCCCAGGGCCATGACCCATCATGAATTACACGGGATTCGCGCTCCCAGGGCCACGACCCCTCGCCAACTGCACCGTGTCCGCGCCCCCAGGGGCAGGAGATCCCTTGCAGATTGCACGGTGTCCGCCCCCCCCCCCCCAGGGCCACGATCTCTCGCAAATGACGCTGCGTTCGCTCTCCCTGGGCCGCGATCCCTCCTCGCACGTGAAGTGTTCTGTGCCCGCGGCCACGGAGCCACGACCTTTTGCATGTCTTACGCTGCGCGTGCGCTCCCGGGGTCACATCGTCTTCGGCACCGCCCGATTCCTGGGCTTTTGCCCCCTCCTGGCCTTGACATGAGGCCTCTCCTTCTGCCTTCCCCTCTCTGCTAATCAAAGCCGGGCGCGGCCCGCTGAGCCTCGACGGGAAGAGGTGCGCTCTCGACCCGCGGATCGAAAGAAGTGCGCTCCCGGGGCAACGACCCCTCGCAGATGGCGCCGCGCCCGCCCTCCCTGGGCCACGGTGCTTCGCAGGCTGCTCTGCGTCCGCGCTCCCCGGGGCCGCGGCCCCTCGCGAATGATGACGCGCTGCGTCCGCGCCCCCGCGGCCACGATGCCTCGCAGACTGCGCTGTGTCCGCGCGGCAGGAGTCGCCTGGGCATCCTGGGGCACCCAGGCCCCTCGAGTTGTTCGCTCGAGACACTCTCGAGACACCTGCGTGCAGGGCGCGCCATCTTCGAGCGGCCATGCAGCAGTTCGTGGTGTGTCATCCAGTGCAAGGCTGTAGGATCCCCGAACTCAGTCCTTTATCGAAGATTCTGTCCAAAACGGGTTGCACCAATTTTTCTACGAAGGAGAGCCAGCTTCTGCCGACCCACGCGAAACGCATTTCAAAAATTCGCCGGCCCAACGGGCCAGAGGCGTGCTAAGATCTCCGGTAACTGGTTAACAATAGTTCTAGTTCGCGCGCGCGGGGCGGCCCCTGGGGGTCCCCCGGCGAAAAGTATCCCGACCGCAGCCCGACCAGGTCTACTCAGAGATGGTTTTGAGGGCCTTTTTTCGACACCCCTCACGAGGATCGTGGCCTCCGAGGGGGGTGCACTCGACTACCCCGCCCCAAGAGGCCCCCAAGAGCCCCCCAAGAGGCCCAAGGGGGCCCCAAGACGCCGCCAAGGAGCCCCAAGAGACCCCCAAGAGGCCTCCAAGAGGCCCCTAGGAGGCCCCAAAGAGGCCCCCAACAGGCTTCAAAGAGGCCCCATAGAGCGCTCGAGGGCCGGCGGAATGAGCGAAGCGATTAAATAACATTGGGGTTTTGCCTCGATGTTTACGGCAAGTAGCTCCGCCAGTCCTCTTCAAGTCGAGACGGGGGGTCATGTATAGAAGACCGAACCCTGGGCCCAAGCGTGTTTTCTGCAAGGAAAAAACAACGTATGACAACACCTGACCCGCACATGAAAACTTCGGATCACAAAGTTGATCCTCCGAGGGAAGTGGAGGAAACATCATAACAACATTGAGAGGAGGCGAGAGTAGAGGAAGGAGGAGGAGGAGGACGAGGAGGAGGAGGAGGGGGGGGCGGGGATCCACAAAAGGAACCATTGTTATCCCGCCACAAAAAGAATGCTTATGTAACCCGCAACAAAAGGATTCTCTTTGGGGAGCCGTCACGACAAGGAGTTCTTTGTAATCTGGAGGGGAGAGCGTGCAATGTTTAATATATTGTTTCTCCCCGGCCTCGGAGGCTGAGTTGTTTTTCTTGTTTGCTCTTGTGCAAGCCAGTTTCTTGTTATAAACAGGTGTTGTATATCTGTTGTCTCGTTCTAGGACAGGCGGGGGGCGGGCGCCGCGGGACGAAAGGGCAGGTAAGCATGATCAACACAGGGAAACTATGAAACACTTGCCCTGCACTAGAACAGTTGTGAAACATTTCAGCCTCCCAGGGAGGAGGAGGACAACTAGGAACATTATTGAGAGGAGGCGAGAGTGGAAGGAGGAGGAGGATGAAGAGGAGGATGAGGGGGAGAAGAAAGAGAGAGAGAGAGAGAGGAGAAGGAGGATACTAAAGAGAGAAGGGAGAGAGAGAGAGAGACAGAGAAAAAGACATACAGATAAAGCAAGAGAGAGAGAGAGGTAGGGAACGAGAGAACGCGACACCAGAAAAAAATAAGCCGCTGAGGAAGTGAGATATCTAAGGGAGGGGGACCATATATACACATCTCCGCTTACATTGATTGACAGCTACATGTTCAGATGCATGAACGAACCGCTAGACCTATACACATACAGGCGCACGTGAATATACATGTACATGCGCACATACATGCACATGCTAGTACACATGTGGCATATACACATACGCACAATATACACATACACTTCGGTCACGGGTGGGTCGCGGGTAGGTCGCGGATGGGTCGCGGGGCGGGTCGCGGGATGGGTCGCGGGTGGGTCGCGGGGTGGGTCGCGGGTGGGCGCGGGGTGGGTCGCAGGTGGGTCGCAGGTGGGTCGCGGGTGGGTCGCGGGGTGGGTCGCGGGTGGGTCGCAGGTGGGTCGCAGGTGGGTCGCGGGTGGGTCGCGGGCTGGGTCGCGGGTGGGTCGCGGGCTGGGTCGCGGGGGGGACGACTCCAAACAACAACAACAACAACAACAACAACAACAATCATTTTACCCGAACGCTCAGTGTTCTCACCAGTGCCAGGGTTTTCATGCGACGCGAGACAATACCCCCACTTCGTGGGGGGGCAGTTCAAGCTCTACCAAATATCCAAACGACTCTTCGCGACCACCCAAACCCAGCTTCCCGCCCTATGACGTTGGGACACTTCACTTCGTGGCGTGCGGACGACCGTGGCTACTACACTGGCGTGGGGTACACACCCACAGAACTTGGTCACTTATTCGGGGCGCGCGTGTGCCCAGCATCCTGCAATTGTGACATACAATACATGACACAGACAGACAGAGAGAGAGACAGAGAGCAGACAGAGAGAGAGACAGAGAGAGCGGAGTTGGTCACATTTTTGGGGCAAGTTCCTGAGATCGTCGTGTTTTTTGTTGGTCTTGCGCGCGCGAATGTCCACTTTACTTTTTTTTGCAAGGGAGTATTGAAATTTGATTATGTTAGAACAAGAAAAAGTAGCTCGCGCGAGCTCATGTAACATAAATGTTGAAAAACCATTGGTTTTGTGGGAGTCGGACAGCGCGCGCGGGATGAAATTTGGACATTTTTTTTTGAAAAACCATTGGGTTTTTGATGTTTTTATGTTGAAATCGTTACGAAACCTAAGGTTCTGGAAGGATTTCGTCTTGCGCGCGCGAATGTCCACTTTACCTTATTTTTTGCAAGGGATTATTGAAATTTGATTATGTTAGAACAAGAAAAAGTAGCTCGCGCGAGCTCATGTAACATAAATGTTGAAAAACCATTGGTTTTGTGGGATTCGGACAGCGCGCGCGGAAGGACATTTTGACAATTTTTTCTTAAAAAACCATTGGGTTTTTGATGTTTTTATGTTAAAATCGTTACGAAACCTAAGGTTTTGGAAGGATTTCGTCTTGCGCGCACGAATGTCCACTTTACCTTATTTTTTGCAAGGGATTCTTGCAATTTGATCAAGTAAGAACAAGAATTTTCATTTTATAGTGTTTTTTGCAAGGGAAAACGGATTACAACAAAACAACCGGATCCGGACACAATCCACTTTTCTGAAGCTTTCGCTAGAAAATGATGGAAAATGTAGGCTGCGGCCTAGGTTTTGGAGGGGGGTCGCGCACCAGGGGTCTCAACAATAATATTTCTTTAGAAGTAATAATATTCAACAACAACAACAACAACAACAACAACAACAACAATTACTAGCACGTGGGGACACTCCGTTCTCACCAGTGCCAGGGTTTTCATAGGAGGCGGGCAATACCCCCACTTTGTGGGGGGGCCGGTTCAAGCTCTACCAAATTTCCAAACGACTCTTCGCCACCACCCACACCCAGCTTCCCGCCCTATGACGTTCGGACACTTCACTTCGTGGCATGCGGACGACCGTGGCTACTATTCAGGGCCCCGCGGCCGACGACGACGGCGTGCGCGCGCGAAGAAAAAACGAATGTGTCCCGCATGGTATTATTTGACAGGGATGATGGCCCTGGCAGGTGCGCAACCGTTGTTGCAGAAGTTCGAAAAAGTTGCTCGCAAAAGCCCGTTTGACAGAAATGATTAAAAAGTGTTGGGTTTCCTACGAATCCGCAAGAGCGCGCGGGATGAAATGTTGACAATTTTTTTGTTGAAAAACCATTGGTTTTTTGATGTTTTTATGTTAAAATCGCACGAAAACTAAGGTTTTGGAAGGATTTCGTTTTGCGCGCGCGAATGTCCACTTTACCTTATTTTTTACAAGGGATTCTTGAAGTTTGGTTATGTTAGAACAAGAAATGTCCACTTTAGCTTATTGCAAGGGAAAACCGATCGTAACAACACAACCGGATCCGGACCAACCCGTTTTGCCTGAGACTTCCTCACGAAAATGATGAAAATGAGGCTGCGGCCTAGGCGCGGCGGGGGGGTCGTGCACCAGGGGTCCCATCAATAATTATTCTTTAGAAGTAATAATGTTCAACAACAACAACAACAACAACAACAACAACAACAACAACAACAACAACAACAACAACAGTAACAACAACAACAACAACAACAACAACAACAACAACAACAACAACAACAACAACAACGACAACGACAACGACAACGACAACAACAACAACAACAATAATAACAACCACAACCACAACAACAACAACAACAACAACAACAACAACAACAACAACAACAACAACAATAACAACAACAACAACAACCACAACCACCACGACGACGACGACGACAACAACAACCATCATGTTAAGACTGTTCGTTCCTATCTGTTCACGTGCCGATCAATACGTATATCCCAAACCCTCGGTACCCGCCCTCGTCGTCTTCGATCCTACCCCCTTGGGGTATATCTTCAATACCTGCGACGTGTATTGAATGCAGCCCCTAAAACAAGGGAAGAGAAGACGGGTGGAGGGGGGAGGGAGAAGAATGGAACCCGAGTGAAATTAGCAGGAGAGAGGCAAGGAGCAGAAAAAAAGTGGCAGAACCAGACGGGCAGATCGGGTAGGCAGACCCATAGCGGGCAGGTCAGGAAGGCGGGCCCAGGCGACCAGGTCGAGCAGGGGGGTTGCTGAAGCATGGGTCCGGCATGAATCGCGAAGAAGCCAAGAGCGATAGCGCGACTCTCAAGCAAATGGCGAGAAAAGCCAAGGCGAGAGCGTGATTCCTGAGCGCCGAGGGAGCATCGTCTGAATAAACTGCGAGGAAGTCCAGCACGAGAGCGCGATTCGTAGACAAATTGTGAGGAGGTCCCGCGCGAGAGCGCGATTTGGGAAGAAATTGTGAGCAAGTATGAGGCGGGAGCCGCTGTTGTTGCAAACCGGGGGCCAACGCTTCAAGTTGAGCCCCGTGACTTCCCCTGGTTTAAAAAACAAGGTGCGAGCCCCGAGGGAAGCACTTCAATCGAAAAAACACAATGGTCACCGAAGAGCATTTTTCAGCAGTGAGGAATTCACAAACAACAACAACAACAACAACAACAACAACAACAACAACAACAACAACAACAACAACAACAACAACAACGACAACGACAACGACAACGACAACGACAACAACAACGACAACGACAACGACAACGACAACGACAACGACAACGACATTGACAACAACAACAACAACAACAACAACAACAACAACAACAACAACAACAACAACAACAACAACAACAACAACAACAACCACAACCACAACCACAACCACAACCACAATCACAACCGCAACCACAACCACAACCACAACCACAACCACAACCACAACCACAACCACAACCACAACCACAACCACAACCAACCACAACCACAACCAAAACCAAAACCACAACAACAACAACAACAACAATCATTTTAAGACTGTTCGCTCTTACCTGCTCGAATGTCATTCAACGTGTATTCCCAAAACCCTCGATACCCGCCCTCTTCGTCTTCGATCGTATCCCTTTGGGGGGGTATATCTTTCTTCCCTGCAGGCTGGGCCCCGTCAAGCGGCGGGGCGGCCGCGGACCGTCGGCCTGGCCGGCGCGGATCGGCGGCAACCCGACCCCAAGAGGAACGGACAGGGGACCGACCACGACGAAGACGACGACGACGACGATGACGATGACGACGACGGCGACGACGACGACGACGACGACGACGACGAGCAAAAGCGAGAGCGAGAGCGAGAGCGACAGCGGGGCCACGAAGGGCGGGAGGGGGGCCACGAAGGGCGACAGCGGGGCCTCGAAGGGCATGCGTATGGGGCCACGCAGGGCGCGAAAAAGCGGGGGCCACGAAGGGCAGATAATGCGGGGCCACAGGGGGCAACGATTGGGCCACTGAGGGTCGCAACGGGGCCACGTACGGCAGCGAGGGGACCACAAAGGGCGACAGCGGGGCCACGAAGTGCATGCATATGGGGCCACGACGGGCGCGAACGAGCGGGGGCCACGAAGGGCATACATATATGGGGCCACGAAGGGCAGCGAGGGGGCCACGAGGGGCAGCGAGGGGGCGACGAAGGGCAGCGAGGCGGCCATGAAGGGCTGCAACGGGGCCACGAGGGGCACCGAAGCGAAGGGCTGCAATGGGGCCACGAAGGGCAACGAGGGGGCCACGAGGGGCTGCTACGGGGCCACGAAGGGCACCGAGGGGGCCACGAAGGGCTGCAACGGGGCCACGAAGGGCAGCGGGCCACGAGGGGCTGCAACGGGGCCACGAAGGGCTGCGAGATCCCGATTCCTAAATAAGCTGCGAAGGAGTCCTACGCGTGAGCGCAACTCCTGGAGTCGGAGTGTCGGGAGCGTGGCGCTTGAGTAAAGTGCGGGAAATTCCAACGCAAGAGCGCGAATTCTTGAGTAAATTGCAAGCAAGTCTCCAGCGAGAGCGCGACTCCAGAGAGCCGAGAGAACGAGTCCTAAATAATTGTAAGGAAATCCAAAGCGAGAGCGCGATTCCTGAGTAAAATGCGACCAAGTCTCAGGCGGGAGCGGGGGTCCTGGTTAAACTGTGAGGAAGTACCAGGCGGGAGCCGTTGTTATTGTTGTTGTAACACGGGGGCCAGCAACACAGTTTGACCTTGGTGATTTGCCCTGGTAAGTTCGCCTGGCGAAGGACGAGCATATGCAGTTGTGATTACAGCAATTGTGCTGGGTGGTGGCGGACGCATGCGGGCGGTGCCACTGTGACCTTCGGTGGAGCTCCCATATGGGGCCGCGAAACGCGGTTCTGGGTGGGCGAAACGCAGGGAGCAAGGGCTGTGCTGGGTGTTGGCGGACGCATGCCCGCGAAACGCTGTACTGGGTGGGTGAAACGCAGGGAGCAAGGGCTGTGCTGGGTGGTGGCGGACGCATGCGGGCGGTGCCACTGGGACATTCCGTGGGGCTCCCTATGGTGCCACGAAAAACGCGGTACTGGGTGGGTGAAACGCAGGGGGCCAGGGCTGTGCTGGATGGTGGTGGACGCATGCGGGCGGTGCCACTGGGACCTTCGGTGGAGCCCCCCTATGGGGCCACGAAGCGCTGTACTGGGCGGGCGAAACGCAGGGAGCAAGGGCTGTGCTGGATGGTGGTGGACGCATGCGGGCGGTGCCACTGGGATCTTCGGTGGAGCACCCTATGGGGCCACGAAACGCTGTGCTGAGTGGGCGAAACGCAGGGAGGAAGGAGGAGGGGGAGGAGGGAGGGGGAGGAGGAGGAAGAGGGGATGAGGAGGGACGCGGGGACCGTCTCTTCAAAACAAGGATCCAACACCACGGATGGTTGGGAAGAAAACAGGTTGCGAGCCCCGGGGGAAGCACTGAAATTGAAAAACGCAATGGTCACCAGAGGGGGGATCAACCATATTATATCCTTCCGTATTGAGAGTTCGACAACAACAAAAACAAAAACAACAGCAGCAACGAGAATCCGCATCGCGGAATCCCATTTCAGCCACGCACCCAAGGACAGTGCATGACCGTTCGGCCCCCTCACTCTGATGATTTATGTGTATGTACATGACATATATACAAATATTATATATATATATATATATACACACACACCCGTCGGTCGCAAGTGAAGTAGGAAAACGTTGACAGTAGATTGAGCTCCCGCCCGCCCCCTGAGGACGAGGGAAGAGGGAAGACCACTCCACTCTTGAAGTAGGAAGGCGCCGAACGTGTATTGGAAGATGTGAATCCAAAGAACTACTCTCAACGACCGACTGGTATATGTATGTGTATATGCATATGTATGTGGATATGTACCTATGTATATGCGTATGATTAAATGTGTATACGCATGTGTATACGTGTACGTGCATGTATATGTCTGCATGTCTATGTGCATATTTATATGAGTGCATGTGTATCAAATGTAAATATGTACGCATATGTATGCGAGAATGCAAATGTAAATGTGCATGTATGTGTATATGTGCATGCACGTGTATGTATGTGCATGTGAATGTGCCTGTGTACATGTACGTGTATATGTTCATGTATGGCGAATTGTGGAAACCCTGACTCCAAACAAAAAGGCGCCTCACGTCTTTATTTCCGCGGCTTTCCGCACACCTTCTGCCAGCCTCCGCCAACGGAGCCGCCGCCGTTCCACGTCCGCTGGCCTTCCACCCGCTTCCGCCGACGGCGAGACGCCCCGAAGGCGACGCCCTTTGTGGAGCACCCTGTATGCATTAAAGCCCCCCCAGGAGGGGGGAGGGCGCCATACAAAAAAAAAAAAAAAAAAAAAAAACAACAAAAAAAAAAGCAGCAACAACAACAACAACAACAACAACAACAACAAACAAAAACAAAAACAAAAAACAGCAGCAGCAGCAACAACAACAACGACGAAAACGGCGCGACACAGACTCTAAACTCTCCTGGCACCGAGACCCACGGTGCCCCCAGGAAGGCCCAACGACGGTCCCGCAGAAGCCTCTGCCCGAGGAGCCCTCTCAAGGAGAGCGAGCCTCTTGAATCAGAGACCCTGCAGAGGGGGGAGGGCGCGCCCAGCCGCCGCCGCCGCCGGACTGCCCGCCCCAGTGAGCGCCGGCCCACTGGTCGTTGTAGCCGCCGCCGCCGCCGTAGCCCTGGCCCGGGCCGGTCCAGCCCCTTCGCTCCTGTTCCTCCTGCTCCTCCTGCTCGTCTTCCCCCTCCAACTCCTCCTCGTCCTCCTCCTCCTCCTTCTCCTCCTCTTCGTCCTCCTTGTC